>JANVCC010000035.1:3147567-3268388 GCA_025345505.1 Todiramphus chloris collaris
TTTTTTTCTTTTTTCTTTTTTTTTTAGTACTGAGAAGCTGAGCCTGCAATTAAAAAATCTCCAAAAAAAAACCAAACCCCAAACCAAACAAGAAAACCCAACTCTAAAGGACCCCATCTGCCTAACCATCCCCAGTTGGTGTGGCCATGCTATATTTCAGTAGCCATCCAGCACAAACTACTCTTGGGGACTGTAAATATACTGCAGGAACTAAAAAAAAAACCAAAAAACCCCAAACAAAAAGAAAAGAAAGTGAAGATATTATGTAACATGATATTTGAAAGCTTAAAATAACCCAACTTTCTCGATCACTTGTGAAGAGGGAAATATTCTCAGTGCTGCCCTTGCTCTTCTTATTCTGGTCACTGAAGAAATACTGCTGGGGCTGTTGCTGTGCAGGCTGCTTGTGACAAAACTAGCTAGTGATGACAAATCAGTAGAAGACATTTTCTTTATACGGGTATTTCCAACTTTTCATGACCAAGGGCTGTTCTGTGAGTTACCTGGAATAAATAAATAAATAAGAAAAAAGTATTTGCTCATCTTTTTAGTTGCACTGTTAAATCTCTTGATAATGTATTTCAGTTTTGGTTTAAAAATGTAGGAGAGATTGGTAATCAATGGTATGTATATTTAAAAGTAACTGACAAGTTATGGAAGTGCTGTGAACTTTATATCTAATCATCTGGTTTTGTTTTCTTACCATCAGATTTTCCTCTGGTAGTTCATAAGCTGAAATAAACTTCAAGTTAAATGTGTGCCAAAGCTGCTTATTTTTTCTACTTTGTTCTATTGAAGTTTCTCTGGAGTCTGCACACAAACCAGAACAATTTGACTAGTGCAGTCTTATTTAACCAATGGAAATATGAAGTCCTGAACATGCAAACGTAGCCTACAAGATGAGTGACAGAAAAAAAATAAGTGATGTAGAACATTGAGAGATCTAAATGAAGTAAAATATGTATATTATGGGAAGTGTCTTAACTATTCTGAATTTTACATTCTGTACTGTTATGAACATTAGAATACCTTGTTTATTGCAGAATTAATTAATTCCTGTCTTTCCTCTGCCACAGGAACTCATTATACAATGACAAATGGAGGAAGTATCAACAGTTCAACACATTTACTGGATCTTCTGGATGAACCAATTCCTGGAGTAGGAACATACGATGACTTCCATACCATTGACTGGGTTCGAGAGAAGTGCAAAGACAGAGAAAGGCACAGACGGGTACTTGAGATAAATAACAATACTTGGAATATATTATTTCTTGGATGCTGAAATTAAGGTCTGATCTGGTAATACAGATATGTGTTAAATTAGTTGCATCAGCTAGAACTACTTGAATGCTGTTAAACAAGGACCATTTCATTGTACCAATGTGGTCCTGCAACAGTATTATGACTTGGAAAGGAAATAGTAATTTAATAGAGTAGGAATAGTTTTCCATCACCCAAAAGACATGTTTACAGTACTGCCTCTTTTATATGCTAGTATATTTAAATCTATTTTCTAGTGCAGATGTGTTTGTAAAAGTACAATTGTGTTTATGGCAGTACCTGTACAGAAAAGTGAGGTCTGCTGTACATTGCTGTTATCCTGACAGCCGTGTGTCTGTGCCGCTGCTGCGTAGTGCTCTGGTTGTTTAGATCACAGAAAGGGAAAAGTCTCCAATCTGAAACACATCCGTGTGCATGAGCTTAACAAAACAGTAATCTTGATATGTATGGTAAATGTCCTTTCCCCTCTCTCATCACAGACCTTTCTTTTTGTCTCTGTTGATTTCTTCAGATCTTCAAAGTTCAGGCCCTTCATCTTTATCAGGGTGCTCTGCAACAAGTGTTTTCATGAAATAGACTCAAGTTGTATTAGTCAGTAGAGTGCAATATACCTGTTCAATAGCATTTGAGGAGGAGGTGCACTATTTAGAGCCTCACTGCCAAACTTTTGAGATGCTTATGTTAATTAATCTAATGAGAAGTAAGAAGGTGTTTCCCCTGAAATACTTTATTTCATAATTTTTGTCTAAGCAGTAATTATCACAATGTCATCTTTACGCTGCAGATGTGTAGGTTAGTGTCCAGTGGATAAGCTGATAGAATGCTGGGCCTGACCAAATCCTGGCAAGGCAGATCACACCTGGAATTAGGTTATCTAGGGTGAAGTCTCACAGACATTACTCATTTTAATGTCAGAGACCAGAAAAGTCACACAAGATAGTTCACAGTTTATAGTCACAGGACTACTGTGGAATTTATAAAGGTGCCCTGAATGATAGGAGACTGTCTTGCCATGTAGTCAGAGATGGAGAAAGAAGAATGTAGTTTTGAGAAATATGCTGCTATAGATTTATAAGAAGAGAAGTTTGAGAATCTCACAAAAAATAGAGGAAATTATAAAAAATATTTATTTGCTTTAGGAATGATGTTTTTTTCTAGATTTCCTTGTCTAGTATGGTGCTTTCTGGGTTTGTTTTGTTGTTGTTTTGGGGTTTGTTTGTTGCACTTTCTCACTCCTTTTACAATATAAAAAACCCCACAAGAATAGGATCCAATTACATAATGTTTAATCATAAAACAAGTTGTGCACAGATTTCAGCTAAGTGTGCAAAGTAAAGTAAAAAAAGCTAAAATAAGAACTAATATTTATTGTCAGTACAATAACTTTAGATGTCACTAGTAATGATTTGTCTAAAAGTATTGCAGGGCAGTTATCCAGTTTTGGGGTTTGTTTTATTTTTATGTGGTTTTTCAGTCTAAAGATAGAAGAAAGTTGTTTCTATTTGAAATAGGAGTTTTGGAATTTGTGTTGTATGGAATAGCTTATTAGTAGTATACTTAGTTTATTTGACATTCAACAAAGATGATTTAAGATTTAGGAGAGAAAGAATTTTATAATTAAGTGTTTTGGATGTATATCATGGAAAGTATTCATTTATCCTAATAATGCATTTTCTGTTTTTTACTTCTTGAAATTATGCAGACTTAACTTTGTCAGTTTGATGTCTGAATAACCAAGCTTACTTAGCTATGTAAAGTACTAAATACAAGGAGAATGTACTTTAAAGAGGGTATATTTGCCTGCAGCTTGCATCATGCAGTTTGTATGCCATACTTACTTTTTTCTCCTGTTCATATTACAGAAACACATACATAAAGTATACATAAAAATTTCTCTTTGCAGATTAACAGCAAGAAGAAAGAATCAGCATGGGAGATGACAAAAAGTTTGTACGATGCATGGTCAGGATGGCTGGTAGTCACACTAACTGGTTTGGCATCGGGTAAATAAAATGCAGACTATTTCTTAGATTTGTCAGCAAGGATAGTTACTGTGCTTTTCATTTGTGTGTTATCCACTGACCTGGGTAAGAGCTGGTTCAGACTACTGCTGTAATTCCAGGAAGGAAAAGGTTGACTATCTTGATTTACAGGCTTTAGCATTTTGAGGGGAGAATTTACTGATCAAATAGAAAACAAAATCCTCACTGAATTTAGTGAGAATTTCTTAAGAGTTATTGAATTTCCACCTACTAAACAATCAATGTTCTTTAATCTTGTGATTGAGATTGGTGTTTTCTCTTTCTCTCAAATTGTGCTTTTTTTTCCTGTATGTTTTCCTGTGAAATTGTATTAATTGATTGTTCTAGATAGTTTTTTCTGCTATTAATTTTTGGGGGTTTGTGGTTTTTTGGTTTTTGTTTGTTTGTTTTTTGTTGTTGTTGTTTGGTTGGTTGGTTTTTTGTTTGTTTGTTTGTTTTTATTTTGTTTCGGTGTTTTTTTTGTTTGTTTGGTTATTTTGGTGGGTTTTTTGGTAGGAACTTTACCAAACCCATTAGCTTGCTTCAAATGAATAAAAAAGTCCCTCTGGTATATGTACAACCTTGATAAACACACTTCCTTGTAAAGCGTGTGTTTATACACAAGCAAAGTCAAGCTCTATGTTTGTCATATAGAGGTTGTTAGCCAGAAAATAGTAGCTTTAACAGGTAGAGCATGTTGGCCTCTCCTTCATCCTTTCTTTTTAATGTGTTTCAGGATGAGTTTTACAACTAAAAGGATCTGATAGTTTGTGGCCCCACTGTCAGGCAGTGCTGCTTTCTATCAGCATAGTTCAGAGTGACCAAAACGTGCAGGAGTTAGAAGTCACAACCTTTGTGCCCAGTTTTTCCAAAAAAAGTATTTCAAACAGCAATCTTAGATTACATGCTAGGAAAATTGGATTAGTTGCAGAGTATGGCTATGCCTGTTAGAAGGACATGGTAACTGTATAATTACTACTTCGATATATACATAATCACTTTCACAAATTACATATAAATTAATGTATATGCAAAGTTTGCAGCACGTGTATATACCTCTGAATGTGCAGACTGCTAGTGTGTAATTACTGGAAATTGCAGTGCTGTGTTTCCACCCACAAAACTATGTATATTAAAATTAATTTACTGTGTTTCTGAGCACCAAAGTGAGCAATTTCCAGCCATGAACATTCCTGAGTTTTTCAGTCTCAAATACTTTCTAGTTTATGTGTGAATCTGAAATGGTACAACCTTGATTTCAGTCATGGGGAGATCTTATGTATTTTAATTACTTGGATTAAAATGTTGTTCTACTAAAATACTGCCTTTGACCTTGGTTGGCAAAGCAATCACAAGCTGGCAGTCTGTCAAGCTTAGTAAATATAAATAAGTAGCTCAAAGTAATTCTTTACTATCAAATTCCACAAGTAAATTGTGCCTGTCTCTAGGCAGCTACCTTTAGTAGTGATTAATACCTTAAAAGTTGTGAATTGTAACTAATTAAATGTTGCACATGTTCACAAAAATACTTACTTTAGAAAAGGTTTTTCAGTGTACTCTACCATGAAAAAAAGTTTTGCTTTTGTAAAACAAGGGAATTTTATTTTTATTAAAAAAAAAAATTCCTTCTACTTGCCTAACTAATGCCAATTTTGTGAGGACTCTTCAGCAGTTTTTCTGCATGTAGCTACAACACAGAATCCCTCTTAAGCTTTGAGTTTGTGAACTGCTTAGCATCTATAATGTTTGTTTCCTGCAGCAGGAATTTTACATGCTTGCCATATTACAGAATTAAGTAATTTTGTGTATGGATTACATAAATGTCATTGGGGTTTATTTGGTGTTTTATGTATGTTGTTCTACAACTGCTGTTGGCAAGGTAAGAATTATTTTCTCCAAATACACTGTTCTGTACAAAACATAGAAGAATAGCTCATGAGTTCTTTGAGGCACAGCAAGGTAGTTTTGTCAGAAGGTCTCTTGTCTCCTTCATAGCCAAAATATATCTGTCCTCTTTTGATTCTTAACTGCTTAGTTTCCATGGACTGTTGGTGAACTGTGGTACAGGAAAAAAAGAGCTACATACAACTTGGGAAGTAGACAAGGCACTAGACTCTTCAGCAAATACTCATCTTATCATATTTAAAAGAGGATATATTCCTAATATTTTGCATGTTTATTTCTTTAGGGTTTCTGTGATTTCAATTTACACCGATTAATGCCAGCGCATTTCTTCATTTTAGCTGTGTGTGTTCTTCCTGTTTACCAGAATATTAATACACAATGTGTTCTTACAACAGGGGCATTGGCAGGATTGATTGACATTGCTGCTGACTGGATGACTGACTTAAAGGAAGGCATTTGCCTTAGTGCTTTGTGGTTTAACCATGAACAGTGTTGTTGGGGTTCAAATGAGACCACATTTGAAGAGAGAGATAAATGTCCACAGTGGAAAACGTGGGCCGAACTAATCATTGGGCAAGCAGAAGTAAGTGTGTACACATTCTTTGATAGTCTTGCTCAACAGCTCAACTGAACATGCAAAGAAAATAATGGTCTTAAGGTCAGGGTACTACACATGGATTTAGCTTATATTCTCTGCTCCGTTTTTCAGTATTTGAATTGATTAATAGGTTGTAGCATAATAAATGTTCATTTCATGCCCTGCAAGGGGGCTTGGAGTGTTGCAGTTTTAAGGAAGTCACAAGATTATGGAGCTGTTATTAACATGAGAATTTCTATTCTTGATCATAGCTATACATTAAAAAAAATGAAAATGAGGTTTGTGGTGTCCTCCGATAACTAAGAAGAGACTGGTTTTGATTTTTCTATCACAACATTTTTAAGTGAAGAAGATTTACTTCAGCACTCAATAGATTTTAGCAGCTAATAGCTATTAAAAAAAATACCTGTGCTATGTTTAGTTTTTTTTCTTTTCTTTAAGGTATGAGTAAGTGCACTTGCGGGAAGAGTACTTCTAGGTTATTTTAAGTAATGATTTTGCTCTTCCATAAAATTCATATTCTGACTTTTTTTGTTGTTTTTGTTTGTTTGTTTGTTTTTAGGGTCCAGGTTCATACATAATGAACTACATAATGTACATTTTCTGGGCTTTGAGCTTTGCCTTCTTAGCAGTTTCTCTGGTGAAGGTATTTGCTCCCTATGCCTGTGGCTCGGGGATACCTGAGGTGAGGTCTGCCTAATATATACATTATAGATGCTTCATACCAATGTGAAAATTCCTGCTGCCTTACAGGGTCAGGGGGAAGGCAAAAGAGGGAGCACCTTGTCACTTTGAAATACATTAATACAATTATTCAAATTGAAATAATGTAATTGTGCTACATGCCCTAAATTTCAGAGAATCTCCTGAAGATGTAGATTTTGCTGCGTGCTTCTGGCTAAACTTATTTTTCAGGAAGCATTTAGCATAAGAGAGTAGACTTTTGAAGCGTGATTTCCAGACTTTCCCCCAGACTCCACCTTCCCTTTGGTGGTAAGAGCTCATTGACAGAATACAGGTTCTTTGATACAGCAGTTGATCTTTTGTTGCACTGGTTTTAATCACCTTAACTAGCACAAACCATCACGCAGTCACAAAACAAAATGTGTAATATCCTCAAAAACTCTTTGTTTTTACCACTGCTGGCTGCTACTATATGCAGAATGGGAGGGAAAACCCCAAAGTCAAAATCTGGTTAGTCTCACTTTTCCAGTCATTCTGTAAATATTTTGTTATGTGTGCGTATTGTAGAAGTTGAAGGACAAATCCTGCCTCTGAATAAGCCTGGAGTAGTTCTGTGCCATTATTCCAGGAGAGATTTCATCCTCAATTGGTTTCCAAATTTAGCTAACCTTTACTTTCTAGGCACAGCTGCCCAGCATTTTGTGTACATCCTCTTTATAGACATGTTGTCCTTTCCTATGATAACTGTATTATTTCCTATACATGGACATAGTTTCCAGGCTAATAATATGACACTGTTAAGCAAAGTAATACCTTAGGCAAGAGGCACATCTTTTCTAGTGGAAAAAAGATTCGTCTTCTCCATCTTCATGTCAAGGAATTTTCTGTTATATTTTTATGTAGAGATGGTAAAACAGAAGGAGAAAACAGGGAGGGATAAAATTGGTGCAGATGTGATATTGCTACAATAGATGACTTTGAGTGTAGTTTTTGCAGGTTTTTTTTCCTTCTGGAGTTTTATGACATTCACTTGATAATATACATAATAAACCAATTAATGCAGTTCCTAGAAGCTACTGCAGCTTAATTTTCTACTAAATGTAACTGGTAATGTTGTATGTTATTGGCCAGTGCTTTACAGTAAGTTACAAATGGAAAGGCACTGGTGACCAAATGGACTCAGTGTAACAATCTGAACCACACGTGTTTTAAAGCATGATAAAGTTAGTCATTTTGAAAGGGCTATTTTTGAAGGTACACAGCTAGAAGGATAAAAAGAATTGTTTTATGAAGAAAGCAAAGTGTAGTAACAGTAACAATTTTTTTTTTTTCTTCTAGATAAAAACTATTTTGAGTGGCTTCATCATCAGAGGTTACTTGGGGAAGTGGACTTTGATGATAAAAACGATTACTTTAGTCTTGGCTGTCGCATCAGGTTTGAGTTTAGGAAAAGAGGGTCCCTTGGTACACGTTGCCTGCTGCTGTGGGAATATTTTTTCCTACCTCTTTCCAAAGTACAGCACAAATGAAGCTAAAAAAAGAGAGGTGAGTTCTTATAAAAGAATTTCTAGAATGTATTGACTATCTGTGTGCTTACACTGATTTGTTTAAAAGATGGTATCTGTTCTCTCAGACAGTGTTTAGGCTTGGATTATCAATAGTTAGTTATTGTGTTAAGAACAGTGTTTTTTCCCTAGCATTCTCCAAGGTAAATTGTTTCCATGTCAGAGTAAGTTTGCATTTCTTCCACCTCAGAGACCATTTGATTTTACTTAATTTTTTTTCTGTTCTTGGCTCTACAAGTTGGTAATTGCTGAGAGTCTTCAGTTGTGAGGACAGCAGAGGACTTTTGAGCCTATAAACAAAGTATTCCTGGAAAAGGTTTGGTGACAACTGCTCTATTTCAGTTTGTTGTTATTAGCGAGCCCGTGGGGTGCATTGGTGCCTACCAGCCTGCTCTGTCACCCCTCCACCTCAGCAAGGCAGCTGGAGAAAATAAGATGAAAAGTTCATAGGTCAAGACCACTCACCAATTACTATGACAGGAAAATCAGACTAGGCTTGAAGAAGATTGCTTTATTGCCAATTAATAACAGAGTAGGATAGCAAGAAATAAAAACAATCCTAAAAACACCTTGGCCCCCCTCTCCTTTCTTCCCACGCTCAACTTCATTCCTGACTTTTCCGTCCCAAAGCAGCACAGAGGGATGGGGAATGGGGGCTGCAATCAGTTTGTAACACTTTGTCTCTGCTACTCTTTCCTCCTCATGCTTTTCCCCTGATCCACAGTGGGGTCTCACCCATGGGTGACAGTCCTTCACAAGCTGCTTCAGCATGGGTCCCTTCCACAGGGTGCAGTCCTGTAGAAACAGGATCCATTTTGGATCCCCCCCAGGCCGCAGTTCCTGCCAGAAAACCTGCTCCTGCATGGGTTTCTCTTCACAGACCATGGCTTCTGCCAGGAGCCTGCTGTGGCCTGGGGTTCTCCACGGGCTTCAGTGTGGAGATCTGCTCTGCTATGCTTCTCCATGGGCTGCAGTGAGACAAACTGTGTCACCATGGTTTTCACCATGGTTTTCACCATGGGCTGCAGGGGAATCTCTGCTCCAGTGCCTGGGGCACCTCCTCCCTCTTCTTCACTGACCTTGGTATCTGCAGAGTTGTTTTTCTCATATTTTTCTCTCTCTCACAGATGCTGTGCAGTGGTTTTTACCTTTTCTTAAGTATCTTAGCACAGAGGCATCACCAGCATCACTGATTGTCTCAGCTTTGGGCAGCAGTGGCTCCAATTCGGAGCCAGCTGGAACTGGCTGTGTTGAACATGTGAACAGTCTCTGGTGTCTTCTCACAAAATCTATCCCTGCAGCCCCACCCTGCTACCAAATTCTTGTCACGTAAACCCAATAGAAAGACCCATGCTAATAAAAGCAAGTCATGGAAAGGAGTGTGTTTTAACATTCCTATTAATTCAATAATTTTTTTGTATTGAAAAATAAAAAGGGTGTAATCCCAGCTGTGCTTCAGTTCTCAGGCTCAACTTCTGTGTTTTTAGAAGGAGACTGCAGAACATGAGAAATTTGGGTTCACTTGAAATTTCAAAGCTGTGTATTCCTAAATCATCTAACTTACTTGTGGTTTAGCCATTCATCTCATAATAATAATCCTTTCCATTTCTCTGTATACTCTTCCACAGGTGTGCTACCTGGGGGTCAAGGTTCTTGCAAGGAATTTGTCCAGTGTTTTTATAATTAGCACACACTTTAACCATTCTTATATACCAAAGGTAATTCATCCATGATGCTGTAGGACCAGCAGCTGCTTCAGTTCCTCTTAATCTCTTCCTTAATTGCAGTTCACATCAGATCTTTTTACAAGTTTTTTTTCTTGAAGGCTACTGAGCACAAATCTCCAGGACTGATACAAAAGTTCCGTAGTCTGTCATTGATTTATATTCCTTGAATAATATTTGTGGTTGATGACCCCTTGTGCTTCTCCAACTTGGGACAGGGCAACCCAAGGTCTATCAGTGTTATTAAAAACTGAGGCAGAAACCACATTGAATGCCTTCACTTTTTGCTCGTTGTTGGTCAGATGGCTATCTTCAACAAGTATCAGTCCAATGTTTTCTTTAGACCTCCTCTTGCTATTTACATACTTCAAAAAGCCCTTGTTATCAGATACAACACTGGCCAGTTTCAACCCTAATTGAACTTTAGCCATTGTTTTCTTCCTGCATATATGAACCACAGCTCTGTAAGCTTCCTGCAAAACCTGACCTTGCTTCCAGAGATCGTACACTTTCTTTTTCCTCTTGAGCTCCACAAGGAGTTCCCTGTTCAACCAAGCTGGTCTTCTGCCACACTCTCCTTACTTACGGCACAGTGGAACTGCCTGCATGAGCACAGAGAAAGCTTACAACAGTTTCTTCAAAATGAGGTCTCACCAGTTTCATACTGAAGCATAGACCCCTTTGGGTGCATTGATGGGGAGGCTTTTAGCAGTGTCCTTGGCTTCATCGTGGCTAGTACCTGGTCAGTGGCTGTTCTGGTTGCATCTGAGGAGCATTATGATACAGTTGATGCTTTTCTGTTAGCAAGTCTGTGTGTCCGTGATAGAAACGTGGAAGGAACTGATAACTGTAATGAGATTCTGTTTTTCATGTTTAAAGAATATCAGAGACTGGAAAAAATCCCCTCACCATTGTTTTTTTCCAGGTGTTGTCAGCTGCCTCGGCAGCAGGAGTATCTGTAGCCTTTGGTGCCCCAATTGGTGGAGTCCTTTTCAGTCTGGAGGAGGTATGTCAAGGGGTGGCACTGCAAAAGAATCTCTTTTAGCATGAATAATCTCAGACTCCTTTAAGCTGCTGCTTCGTTTTCTAAGAAGGACCCACATTTCCAAGTCAGGAGTCCTGTTGCCAGCAAACTCCTGAAGATATTTTTTCTTTTCTTTGTATGAATGTCAGCTTTGCTTTATTCACAGAGATATATTTCTGGAGAAGGCCTGGGTCAGTTAGTAATTACAGTTTACATACACATAGAGATAAAGCAGTCTTTCACTCTAGGGGCTCTTTTTGTGTTCTGGAAAAGGCTTTAGAAACCTATTTGACAGTTTGCTGAAGCAAGTTTTTAAACATTGTGTTTCTTAAAATTTCAGACACTAAACACAATTGGATATGTTAATCATTAAAAAGGCAAGTATGGTATAAAACTGACCTCCAAGGCAACCAAACTCTCTTCTCCAAGAAAAGTTTTGTATTAAATTAGTTTTCATTAGTTGTTTTCAAAATACATAAGAATTATTTAGGTCATTAGTATTTTAAAAGAAAACAAAATGTATGAATCAAAAAAAAGGATTATATCCTTTATCATTAGGGGATTCTGAAAAATTTCTTTGTTGCCAAAAAAATTTCAGAAAATCTCTGAACTCTCTTGACATTCAAATCAGGCTAAGCAGGGCTTAAGTATGACTTTGCATTTTGAGTTGTTGTTGGTTTGGGGTTTTTTTAATGTTTTAATCATACTTCATAAAAATAAGACATCTGTCAGAAACCTTTCAGTGTAGGTTGAATGGAGATGAAACAGTTTTTGCAGGAAATTGGGGAGGGCAGCCCAGTACACAGTCTGGTTCTTAGGAAAGCTAGAAAGAGATACTTATAAAACAGAGGAGCTTTTAAACACAAGTTATTATGCATTATTTCCTAACAGTCTTAAACAAGCAGTGGTTTCAATGCTGCTTTAGTATTGACTGTAATATAAGTTATGAATTGTTGTAGAGCATTTAAACAAATGTAGTATGTGCTGTAGTGCCAGTGCTCTAAGCCACAGGAATAATACTGATCATGTAGGAGTACTATTTGTTAGCATATATCTTGTGAGTAGCAGTACTGTAACAGATGCATAAAATGGTCTGTCCAGTATTTTTAATTGAGCCACTAATAATCCTCATGTATTGCCTTTTGCAGGTCAGTTACTATTTCCCACTGAAAACTTTATGGAGATCATTTTTTGCTGCTTTAGTAGCTGCATTTGTTTTAAGGTCCATCAATCCTTTTGGTAATAGCCGCCTAGTTCTTTTTTATGTGGAATATCACACTCCTTGGTACCTTTTTGAACTGCTTCCTTTTATTCTTTTGGGCGTATTCGGTGGGCTCTGGGGAGCATTTTTCATCCGAGCAAACATCGCGTGGTGTCGTCGACGCAAATCTACAAAATTTGGGAAGTATCCTGTCCTGGAGGTTATTATTGTTGCAGCAATAACAGCTGTCATTGCATTTCCTAATCCATATACAAGGCTAAACACCAGTGAGCTTATTAAAGAGCTCTTCACAGACTGTGGGCCATTAGAATCCTCATCTCTCTGTGACTACAGAAATGATATGAACGCGAGTAAAATAGTAGATGATATTCCTGACCGTCCAGCAGGCACTGGAGTCTATTCGGCTATATGGCAGCTGTGTTTAGCACTCATATTTAAAATAATCATGACAGTCTTCACCTTTGGCATCAAGGTAAGTGTGAATGCAGTGACTGTATCATCTGCTGTGATTATTTAATTATTGCCTTCCTCATTTTCCATCTTTCAGTGCTAGCAGCTTTGTTCACAGAATTTTTTTTAGGTGTAGTTCTTTTTAAAAAAGGTCTTTTTACTGTTGCTTAAATAAGCAAGCCTTGTAGAAAACAATATTATGTTTAATTAAATTCAAACTAGCCCTTTGTTAAGCTGAAGAGAAACATGCTAAATTTAGTAGGGAACAGTAACTGTGTGGGTGGCTGGCTGTTTGTATGGGCCTGATTCATCAATAAGAATGATTCTGAAATTTCCAAAAGCTGAGTTCAGACATAACCACTCGGGTTCCCTAATCCCATTACGTGGAAGAAGAAAAGACTGTGCCTCTTGAACAACTTGTAGGTGGTTTTTTTTCATCCCCTCTCCTCATTTATCATGTAATTACTGCAGACTGTCAAACGGAGCCGATGATGATTTCTTTCCTGAAGTTTCCAGTATTGCATGTCTTGACTAGAAAGCAGGTTTTGTTTGCGTGACTGTAAAGGGAATTTCTGCTCCATTACAAAGCAGCATAATTTTTGCTTTTGCTGGTCGTTTTGTAATTCTGTTTTGGAGCTCTCTTCAGCTTCTCTCCAAGCTGTGGTTATTTTCTGAATGACATATAGCTGTCATGCCTTTATCATTTTCTGTCTGGAGACTCCCTTCAGAGTTTTTTGCAACTACATCATTATCAAATGAGTCTTAACAACCATATTGTCAAATGTTCACTAAGCAGGATTTGTGTTTAAACTGGCTTCCCGTGTAACTGCTTCCATAAGAAAACATTTCTTTACTCTGAGGGTAGTGGAACACTGGAATAGGTTGTCCAGAGAACTTACGGAGTTTCCATCCTTGGAAATACTCAAACCAAACTGGGTGCAATCCTGGGCAGCTGTAGTTGACCCTGCTTGAGCAGAGGTGGACAGTCTGGAGTGGTCACATCCAACCTCAACCATTCTGTCATTCTGTAACTGACAGAACAACGTTGTGTTGTGTTTCCCATGTTTTAGAAGCTGCTAGAATCGGTTATTGGAGGTTAGTTTCCTTATTTTGGTTGATGGGTAAGAGCAATCTATTAGGTGGATTTTAAATGCTAGTCTTTCATAGGTCAAGTTCAGATGTTAATTCTGTAACATGACTGCTCCAATCTGTTGTATCCTTTTGTATTCACTCACTGTATTTCATTTATAAGTAGGGCTCTGCCCTTCCAAGCATTCTAGCGTTTCTTACCATGTATGTGTTCATGTCCATCTGGCTCTTTCTCATGGGGTGATCACCACAGGATCACACTTGGTGTGTTAGAATTCACTAGATTACAGAATGGTGGAGTTTACACTTCATTCGGTTTTGGTTCATTTCCTTAGAACTTCAGCATCTGCAGTTTGATGGAAATACTTTTGTGAGGTTGTAAGAATGTATTTATTGCTTTGCCAGCAGGCAAGGAATCGTGCTGCTGTCCTAATGGGGCTGTACCACATGCATTTCTTTGAAGCTTCAGAGTATATGGCTGGTTAGAATGTCAGCTAATACCTGGAGAAGGGAGTGGCACTTCAATGTGACATTTATTTGCCTTTTAAGCTTTATTTCTATGAGAGGAGGAGAAAATTCAAAATTAATAAAAACCAAAGACTTCTTTGTAATTAAAATGAATTATTAAGGATCCTCTGGGCTCTCCAGGTCTGTTCCTGGAGCTGTAGCCAAGTGCAAAGACTTGTCTACCCAACAGGAACTGTTTCCTGTGAGGTAAGCAAAGCAACTTAGCTGCTGCCTTTGGGGCAGTGGAATTCCTGCTGCTTTTACTACCATGAACAAGGGTCACCAGGAAGCTGATATGGCAGGAAGGTGATATGGCAGCCAGCTGTGGTTTTTTTGGATGGGGTTTTTTTGTTTGTGTTTGTTTGTTTGTTTTGGTTTGGTGTTTTTGTTTGGTTTTGGCTTTTGGGGTTTTTTTTTCCTTTCAGCCTTTTGTCCATATACTGTACTGATTATTATCAGTAGACTTGACCATCAGCATTTAGACACAATAATAATAATAGCTGAGGTAGGGTTCCAGCTTTGCCTCAGAACGTGACTGGTATGCAGCTGTACTACCAAAGAAGGGGAAAGTTGCACCCATATCCTGATTCCTAGCTTGTTTCAAAGACAATACATGTTCCACAGAACAGATCTTGTCTTCTGTAGGATAACTTGAGTTAGGCTGGCATGCACTGGACAAGAAAGCTGAGACACAGTAGAATCAAACTTTTTATTCTTGCTCCTCCACGCAAGTTCCTCTCCACTTTGTGACTTCTGACTCAGAGGCTTATGTAAATGAACGCAGCTGTAAAAGCATAATTACAGTTAGACTTTGACCATTATCCACACATGATGGAAAGCAGAGAATAAGCTAGATGCATTAAAAAAAATATGTTAACAAAGGACCAGAATCAATTTGGATGGAATTTCCATGTGGAGACTGAATTTATGTGACATGCTGCTGTACAGACTCGAGTCTGAGGCCGTTTCAAAGATTTATTCAATTACTTTTATATCTGAAATATTTTTTTTCAGAGTGCTATTGAATGGTTCACCAGGAAGGAATTTCACTCAGGGGGAAAAAAAATCAGATTTTAACAGTTAGAAAGGGGTTTAGATGCATAATTAATTGCTTCAGAAATTGCGTGGCCAGCAGAACCGGGGAAGTGATCATCCCCCTGTACTTGGCACAGGTGAGGCTGCACTTCCAGTACTGGGTTCAGTTTGGGGCCCCTCACTACAAGAAGGACATTGAGATGCTGGAGCATGTCCAAAGAAGGGCAGTGGAGCTGTTGGAGGGTCTGGAGCACAAATCTTTTGAGGAGTGGCTGAGAGAGTTGGGGTTGTTTAGCCTGGAGGAAAGGAAGCCCAGGGAGACCTTCTCACTCTCTGCAGCTACCTGAAAGGAGGCTGTAGCAAGATGGGGGTAGCTCTGTTCTCTCAAGTAACAAGGAATAGGACAAGAGGAGACAGCCTCAAGTTGTGCCAGGGGAGGCATAGTTGGACATTAGGAACAATTTCTTCCCAGAAAGGTTGTAAAGCACTGGAACAGGCTGCCCAGGGAAGTGGCTGGATCTCCATCCTGAAGATATTTAAAAGACTTGTAGCTGTGGTGCTTAGGGCCATGGTTTAGTGGTGTACTTGGCCGTGCTGCGTTAATGGTTGGACTTGATGATCTTAGAGGTCTCTTCCAACCTTGATGATTCTATGAGTCTGTAAATGCACAATGGATGTTAGACAAAAATACTGAATAGTTACCTCTGCCAACACTGAAATATTTGGTAATTCAGGGTGGGAATGAAGGATTATTAAACTTTTCCCCAAAAAAAACCATGGTGCTGCTGGTTTTCAAACACAAAGTGTGTTATATATGTCCTTGGATTGTCTGTTAGAAATCATCTTTGCAGCCATAAGTATTTGCAGTATAATACTAATAGGAAATAGATTCTGAAATACAGTTCTGCACCATCTATCGGATTCCAGGGTAAAATCTATAGTTTGGAATTGCACCATACTTAAATTTCACAACTGTATAGCGGGGAAAAAAAAAAATTATGTGTCCTGCTACACCAAGAGGGACATTTTTTATGGAAGTTATTTTGACAAGGTAAATGTAGATGTTTATTTAGACAAAAAGTAAAAATTCTACTACTTACTTGTAGACAGGTCTGTAGCTCAGTCACAGTAGAAAATATTTTGATACTACCAACTACTGTGAGGAGAAGCAGCAGGCATTTCCATTCTAATGAGACACACAGACACCAGTATGTTTTTTGGAAAGATTAGCTTCCTCAGAAGGAAAAAAGATACACAACAGCAGTTTCTCAAATGAACTCTCCTCACCCTTTATGAAGCTGCTGATAAAAGCAACATTTGCAATAATATTTTACTAAGCCATATTGGTGACTCTGTGGCCTTTTCAGATTTTAGTTAATAACAGAAAAACAGTTAAAATAACTAAAACTGCAGTGGTAACTTTTGTTTTCCACTGTAATGTCTTACCTGGTTTTTTTTTTCAATGAGAACTGTCCTATCTTTTTCTCTTACTGTATTCAGTATTCTACATACACTGCTTTGTATGGGACACTGCAATAAAGTAAGAAAAGCCTCTCTTAAAAGTCACCTGTTTAGTTGGCCATCTAATTTATAGCAGTGTTAGGAAGCAGTTTGGGAAGGCAGTCTCATGTGCAAAGCTTTTTGACTAAGTGGATATTGATGCAGAGGAACATGGAAGTAATGAGGAACAGGGGAAATAGTCAGGAACATTTTTCAGCACTAGTCACACAGCTCAGACTGGACAAATACATGATCAGAATTGTGCTGTTGGCACCCAGGGTCTAGTTTGTCATCCTGTATTAGTGGTAGATTTGTTCTTAAGTACAGTAAAATAGAAACACATGTGCTCATGAAATGGATTCAGCTAACCAGGTTGATCAGAGTTATGAATAGCACTGTGCTAAGTTTCAGTAACCCTACAAGGTCAGTTTGTGTGGTTTTAAGCTGACAATTTAAGCACTTGCATCTCTTTTGGAAAAAAAAACAAACAAACCAAACAAAACATTACATGGAAAACAATGCATCTTATCAGCATGACAGCAGTTCTGCTTTTGTTGCAGGTTCCATCTGGGTTGTTCATACCTAGTATGGCAATTGGAGCAATAGCAGGAAGAATTGTAGGAATTGCAGTGGAGCAGCTGGCTTACTACCATCATGACTGGTTCATTTTCAAGGAGTGGTGTGAAGTTGGAGCTGACTGTATTACGCCTGGCCTGTATGCCATGGTTGGTGCTGCTGCATGCTTAGGTAAAGAAAGTATAACAAAGCAAATAAGTATCTGACTTCTTGTATGTTGCCAAAATAATGATTAAAAAAAGAAATAAAAACATGCAGTTTTGGAACACCTTTTTATATGGACTTACCTGTCTTCAGACTACACTGATCTCTACATGAGACTGTCAGATCCTTATGATCTGAGGAATAACATGTGAAAGGTAAATTGATGAGAAACACAAGAATTTAAATAGTAGTGTTTTCTTTCTCTTTCTGGTATCAAGAGGTGTCATTACTACATCAAAAAAATCAGCTTCTTGGAATGGAGTAGAGGATTTGCAGTTAAGTACTGTTGGAATTGTTACAAGGAGGTGACGTGATCAACTACCACGTCTGCTTGAATCACAAAAAAAAAAAAAATCTCTTTGAAATTCATAATCCAAACAAAACTTTCAGAAGTATCTAATGAGTTAAGGAGTCCAGCTTGAGGACGAACAAGTCTGATTTACAGACTGTTCAAAATGAGCTTCACGGAAGGAGGATTAAGCTGGAGAGTTGTTTTGAAGGCCTTGGCTTGTCCTTGCTTAAAACTTTGTTGCCTTAGAAATTAAATTTAAAAACTATTAGTACAGATGGTGCAAAAAGTAGACTTTTTCCATAAGAAAAAGTGCATTTGAACAATCAAATAAACTAATGGTACAAATCCAGGTTTTGGAGAGGTTTTCTTTTTTTAGTACTTCAATTTTAATCACTTTTGAATGCATTGAAAGAAAGATCTTACTGAATGAAGATACAGCATCAGAAACTGTGGCAGAAAAACACCTCTTGAATACTAACAAAAGAGAAATATAATCCCTGCCCTTTCCCATTGTCCAAGAGATTTCTTTTCATCAGTTCACAGTTCTCTTTACCTTTTATGATTCAGCAACAGCATTAAATTCCCAATCCTTTGGATAACAGCTGTTGTATTGATACCTGTGACTTCTCTGCATTAGTTCCATTCTTTTTCCAGATTCTTATCCTACTGGATTTCCTTGCATTTCACAGTATTTTTAACCTAGGTGTGGTATGGAGACATACACAGTTCTAATCTTAGTTTACATGAAATGCATGCATGTATTTTTCAAATCCCTTGATTATCTTACTTTCTAGGAATTTTCCCTAACGTGCTCTCTCTTTTTTTTTTTTTTAATACATCTAAAAGTTTTGTGTTCATTTCTCCCGTCTGCTTCTGTTTGTATTATACAGAACAAAGTTTGTCAGATGACCGTTAAAGACAAGAGTTATGTTTGTAGTTCTCAAAAGGAATGCAGGAAAATCTAAATGGATTACTATCATCTGATGCTAGGATGTTACTGGCTACCATTTTTCTTGCAGGTGGCGTGACAAGGATGACTGTGTCCCTGGTAGTTATTGTCTTTGAGCTAACAGGAGGGCTGGAATATATTGTGCCCCTAATGGCTGCAGTCATGACCAGTAAGTGGGTAGGAGATGCCTTTGGTAGGGAAGGCATCTATGAGGCACACATCCGACTGAATGGATATCCTTTCTTGGATGCAAAGGAAGAATTTACTCACACAACACTGGCTGCTGATGTTATGAGACCTCGAAGAAGCGATCCACCTTTAGCAGTTCTGACGCAGGATAATATGACAGTCGAAGACATAGAAAACCTGATCAACGAGACCAGCTATAATGGTTTTCCTGTTATTATGTCAAAAGAATCACAGAGACTAGTGGGCTTTGCTCTAAGAAGAGATTTAACTATTGCAATAGGTAATTATCTGCCAGTATTGCATGATTATATGTGCCAATTTAAATGATTTTACAGCTGAAACCGGGATTGACTCTTGGTGTTTCTAGATTTATTTCAGGTTCAGATACCTCATCCAGGCTGTCTGTTCCTTTATTGAAGTGTATCATCATCTTCAGTAGCAGGCTTTGAAACAGAGAAAGTGTTAATCTCTCTGTCAGAAAAACAAAAGTTGTCATACTCAAGCAGGGCAAAACATCACCTAGTCCAGTATTTTTGTTTGTTTTGAGGCTTTTACTGGTATCTCTCTTTCTCAAGTGACCCTACGCTAACGTTTTTCTTCAAAATCAAATAATTCTCATTTTAGAACAGTGGGATTCTGTGAGAAATACTCTTCAAGTAATTTGTAAATTTGTGTATATCATACTTCGCTCTGACAGGATGTTATTTATTTGTTGTAACAGCTAAGATAGTATTATGGAGAGATAAGAGAAATACTAATTAGCTCAGTTTTCTGTTTTTCCATTTGTTTGTGTAATGGACATTTGGCCCTAGCCACAAGAACACACAAGCTCTGTTAGGGCCCTCTTTCTCTAGGTGAGTATTAGAACTTGTGGCTTTGCATTGGCAAGAAAAATTCTGCAGATTTTGAGAACACTATCATAAAAGTTGCTGTTATGTAAAAAAAAAAGTTACAAACCTGTAACATTTGGTGCATTAAATCAGTCATGGAAGTTGCATCTTAAACTACCTTTTCTTTAGTTTGCTTTGGGGTTTTTTGTTTGTTTATTTTGTAAAATTGTACATTGACAAGTATCTCTTTAACGATGGCACTTGAGAAAAAGAGAAAAGTCTCCTGAAACTTGTTAAAAAAAAATCTTTTGTGAACATAATACTGTTTACTTAAGTAGAACTTTTGCCTGTGGTCTTAATACTGTTTATACTGTGGTGTTACACTATGTGGGATGTACAGGAATGTCCAAAACTTAGAAATTATTATAGACATCATATTGATTTAAGCTTGCATTTACTTAAGAGTAAATGGAGGAATAGCAGAACATTCTTCTAATAATACACTTTCATAGGTAAGACTTATTTCAGCTTGGATTTTGGGTGGTTTAAGAGAGTCATTATGTGAAATAGTTCAAGGTACAGGGAGGATGCTGTTTTCACCAAGGTCATTAAGACATGAAAGGGAAGAAGATCCAACTCAAAAAAGCTAAATAAATGCATTATAAAGAAGAAGACAACATTTTCAGAGTGATCAGAAATGAGTCCTTTGGTTTCAAACCAACAGTAATTACAGCTGTTGGAATGACAGGGGAGCTGTCAGTTGAGATTGGCTTGCCCCTTGACAGTTTCTTCAGCAGCCATCTGTGTGCTTTCTGCATGTTATTTTTTTAAATCTTTCCGGGTCTTTATAGTAAATAAAAATTATTTATTGGAGGGAGAAAGGTAGTAGCTGAAGAATGGCTGAAGCTGTATGGTAGATGGTTTCTGCACAGACACTTCTTAGGGATAAGTGAGTGGCTAGGGAAACACGTCACAGTAGCGTACAGCAGAGTGTCGGCTTCTAGAGAACAACATCAGTCTGGTAGTGCTGATTGAGCTGTGCACACTGAATCATCTTACTCCAAGAACGTAAATTCTTTCTCCTCTGCTGTTTCCCCCCTCCCCTTTTTTTCTTAAAGAAAGTGCTAGAAAGAAGCAGGAGGGGATTGTTGGCAGTTCCAGGGTCTGTTTTGCCCAGCATACCCCATCGCTTCCGGCAGAAAGCCCTCGACCTTTGAAGCTCCGAAGCATACTCGATATGAGCCCTTTCACCGTGACCGACCACACCCCAATGGAGATCGTAGTGGATATTTTCCGGAAGCTGGGTCTGAGGCAGTGCCTTGTAACACACAACGGGTGAGTGAAGTGGCAGCAATGCTGTTTCCTTTTCTTAGGTACGGTAATTTTCGCTTCCAGGATCAGAATCTTTGAACCAGGATATATTTCAGTCTCACAGTATTTGAGCCTGTAAGACTGGTACTGCAACTGAGAACCTAACTGTGCTGTGGCACCTCTCTTAAATTCTTACTCCTCCCTTGTATTCCAAGTAAGCAGGCAGGTGATTTCAGTTGTTTTAAGATGTTCTGTTAAAAAAATACTCAAGTTTTGCGTGTGCAACTTGCACATGGAAGAGACACAACTTGTCTGGCAGAAATGTAGCCTTGTGTGGTGCACAGTCTAAGGCCTGTATTTCCTTGTTCTTATACATGTTCTGGCAATGTGCAGTGTACTGGCTGTTGAACATCTGCAAATACCTGGCTTCATAAAAAGCAAGGGAGAAAATGATCCAGTCGGTATCTCCTCTTCCGGAGTTTAGTGATAGCTATTTACTGCCAAGCACTTGGGTTTGGAATACTAACAACTAAATAACTGCTGCTAGGTGTGGAACTTCGATCTGCAACTTTTGTTTCTACACTTCAAAATATTTCAAGAAAGTAATTTTAAGATTTAGAATGTTTGTAAATGAGACTACAGGGAGTTGTCATGTGATTACCCACTAAATATACCAGGCCTTGGTGTGGAAACATAAATGTTCATTATAATTGCCTCTTCTCTAAACTACTCCTTTTCTTTACATGATCTTTTTATGTGCGGCTGTTCCTTTAACATTCCGCTTTCCTGTACCTCTTGCGTTAAACACTTGACACAAAACATTGCAGCTCCTACCATAGTATCTTCCTTTCTCTTTAGCATGTCTTTTAAGGCACCAGGGGAGTGAAACATTGTCTGCTAATCCACCTTATTTAGGATCAATGTCCACAGGTCAAACCCAAGAAACCTGAAATATGGGTGGGGCTTTCTTTGCTTTGTTGTAGGCAAAAGGACTGCTGCTGAAAGTGGCAAATATTTAAATATCACATTAGCTTCCAAGTTTATTTTTTCAGATGTATTTTAAAACAAATTTATTTTACATGTTCTCCTGCTTGCTTTTTTTTTCCCCCCCTGCATTGAATGGTGAGGAGATGTTTTCAGAAGCAGAAATGATTTTAAAAACCTTTCTGTGCTGGGGAAAGGACATCATGATCTGCCACTTTGAAGTCAGGGCAGACATGCAATTATTCTTGCTTCGAAGAGGGAAATTTGAATTGATAAAATTTCAGTGAAGACTGTTTACTGTGATGATTTTTTTCTTTGTTATGTTTGTGTGCTCAGACATTGACATCAAAATCAACTCTAAAGAAAGCTTAATCGTGCAAAGCTATGTCCAACTGTACTACAAATTTGTAAAAATGTCATGATAAAGTAGAAGCAAGTATGGATAGCCTTAATAATTCAGTGTTTTCAGAAATTCCTATTTGTGGTCCTACTTCAACTTACAAACTGGTGCTATTCCCTGAACACACTGTCCGTTACAAGAAGAGCAGATAGTAAATACTAGTACTAGCAGTATTTAGCCATGGCACACAGCCACGGGGACATCAGGGGCTAGTCTGTATTTTGGCAGATTTCCTGTAGGTTGAATATACCCACATAAAGGCATTAAGTTGCTGGCTCTAATGCATATTGGAGAAGGAACTGTGCAGAAATTGGTGCTGATGACGAACAGAGAGATATATAAAGACTGAGCCTCGCTCTTCCTAATTTGTACCCGAATGTTGATTCCAGAGAGTTGCTCTTGATTTATACTGCCATGAATGAGGAACTGGACTGAATTTCTGTTCCTAGGGACACCAGATAACCCTGCTCCATAGGGCAGCTTCAAACCTCAATTGCTATGACTTCACACAGTTATTACTTTGTTCATCTACTGTGGCTTATTAAAATGTGAATAATTATCTGTACATGTGAGGAGAAATAACCATCACACAAAGGCAATAAAGTAGATGTTAGTTTCAGTGCCTCTAAAACCTGAAGAGATGTGAATTTGGGGAGAAAGGATGAAATACGCTTCCCTGGTGTGTACTTGGTATGAGAAACATCCTGCTTTGGGGCGGCTGAAGATCCAATTGTGTTCAGCATTTTGGGAGAAAAAGTAAAAAGGCAATGTCTGGGAAAGGGTACTGACTTTCAAATCATTTTTCATTTAATTATCTCATTAGCTTTCCTGCAACCATTCTCTTTATTTTTTCTTTTTTTTTTTCCTTTTTTTTTTTTTTTTTGTTTTGGCTCTATGCTAATCTTTTTTTCATTATGATTAGAATTTTTATTTTTTTTAATTTGATTTCACACAGTTATTAGCATAACATGATCTGTTTCAGGATTGTCTTGGGGATCATCACAAAGAAGAACATATTAGAGCATCTCGAGCAACTAAAGCAGCACGTCGAACCCTTGGTGATTAGATATATCAGATCTCATAATTAGACACATTAGAAGTCAGGAAGCATGAAACTTGTGAACTGTTCAGGGCTTTTATGACATCGGCTGAATAATCTTATGCTAAAAAATTGTATTAAACCATAAAAGAATGTGCACAAAATCCTTTTGTAGAAATTACGCTGTTAATACGGATATACTGTTAGTCACAACATTAAAGGAAAGTAATCAATAGACTTGCTGATATCTTTATTCTTCAGATCCCATAGATCCATCTGGTTGATCTGCTGATTTCCCCAGGTGGGAAAGCACGCAGCTAGGAATACTTTTTTCCTGCCTACTGCAAATTGAGATTTCCATATATGCCAGCTGTTTTTTTGTGATTTTGACAGCTGTAAATAGCTGTTAAATAGCAAAGTATCACGTCTGTTGAGAAGCAGTGCCAAGCATATTTTTAATATATGTCACAGCATTAGATCTTCCCTGTAATCCCCCTTTATCACCATGATTTTTTAAAAGATCTCTTAATTTTAATGAAAGCCTGTGCTTCTGCTGCTGCCACCTACAGCAATTAATGTACTCCTTGATAAAATGTTCAGTGGTACCCTAAGCCACTCTGTGGTAGGCTCCAATGTTGACCGTTGCCTTCAGAATCTAGATGTTGTTTTAACCATGATGTTGTGAACTAACCTTGGATAGATGGTAGACTTTGTCTTAATTCGGACATGGGTTGCTAGTTTCATCTCTACTAAACATACCCACCAAGTTTAGCTGCTTACCTGCAAACCATGCTAATTATGTTCTCATTTTATGCTAATACTTCACAAGTATTTCATGCGTCCTTTAATAAGACAAACCAAAATGTACTAACCAGAATAACAAGGGCAGCCACTCATCCATTCTGCTCTGTGCTTCTCCTGTGATATTATCCTTTTGGACAGTCTCACCCTTTCTGATATTTTGCAGAGTTAAAATTTTCAAAGCCATGAAGACCTTGTCATAAGAGCACAGTATCCCAACTACAAAATGAACATTTTCTTTAATTATTCACAATTTATTTTCTAAAGCTGTGAATTCCAAAAAGTAGTTAACTGTTGTTTATTTTACAAAAAGTTTCATGGCAAAACCAGTGTGCTCCTATGAACGCATTCAGCCCGAGCCAGTGCCTCAGCCTGGGAGGATCCTTACCATTTAAAAGGGGAAGGGGAAGGGGAATTTGATTTGCTGTTAAGATTTGGGGCCATCAAGCGGTACGTGACTTCTGATGGCTAGGTTGGAACAGCCCTCCCTTATGAGATGGGATCAATATCACTTCTTTTTCATACCTCTTTTTTCTTTGTCCGTCTTTGTTACACTTTTTTGTTGGCATACGCTAATCAAAATTTCATTTTTGTAGAAACAAAAAGTTAAATAAAAATTGTCATGGGCTCTACTTGTATTACTTGTATGTCATTAAAAGGGACTACAGCTGTCAGAGACCATCTGATGTGGTGTCTCTGATATTGTTGTCTTTTAACAAACCCCTGGTTCCTCAATATTTTGATTACGGAAAGGTTTTTGTTTAAATAAGAAAATCGGGCTGTTTACTTTCGCTCTATTCCTGTCAACAAAAAGGACTTGGCTGCAGATGTGTTCTGCTTTCTCCTTTTCCTGCTTGGGCTAATACCGATCTTCCGGTTCTCCTTTCCAGGCGCCTCCTTGGCATTATAACAAAAAAAGATATCCTCCGGCATATGGCCCAGACGGCAAACCAAGACCCCGCCTCAATCATGTTCAACTGAAACCCATAGCTGAGGAGAGAGAGGAAACGGAAGAGGAAGTTCATTTGTTGAATAGCACAACACTTTAGCCGGGGGGGGATACTGCCAAAATCAGAGACGAGAGCCGGGTTTTTGCGTAACGGTGCTGCTGGAATTCAGGAGTCGGTCTGGGGGAATCTGCGGCAAGAGGAGGAAGGCTGAAGGGAGAGCTGCTGTCCTGCACTGGATGCGTCCCGAGACGTCAGGTCTGCCATGATAGTGCAGTGGGTGAGCCGTGCGAGGTGGCACGATCCTCCAGCCCCAGCCTGGTACTTCAGCATTGAAGAGATGTGTTACAAGTCCCTGTTTCTGGAGGGATCATTCTGAATTGAGCCATCCTACGGAGACTGAAAGCTCTTGCCCTTTTTACCATTGAACACTGTTGTGTTAAATCATGAAATGTATTAATTATTACACGTCACCTTTCTACATTCCAGAAGAGCTTTATTTCTCTCTCTCCTGAGCCGCAACAAAGCCTCTTTAAAATTGGTGTGCCCTTTTTGAAGCAGTTGTTTCTCATATTGAGATGTACTGCGAGTTACCGAGGTTCGATCGCAAGAAGGGAGGTTTTTCTTGTGCCATTAAATGTGTAAGTTTGTGCATCATGAAACGCTTGGGGCAGTACAGATCCACTGCAACAAAACCAGATTGAACAGGTAATACCTTGCAAGAACCATGTGAGACTCCTTTCAACCCACGTGCTGTCGTGATCTGAGAAAAATTAAACCCAGAGGAAACGAGCATTTCAAAGGAAAAGCCTGGTTTTGCTGCAGAAATTATCAATAATGTGACCTGGTCTTATGCAATTTTTGTATTATTGGAAACACTATGATATATACCAATGTTGTGCAGTACAAGGAAGAATGCTGCTGTTCTACTAGTTAAGAGCTGGAACAATTCTGTATACGTGTATCTGGTACAAATTGCATGCTACAACACTGGAGATCTTTTTTTCCCCCCTCTGTAAAATTTGAAAACGGTCATTTTTAGTTTTTCTTCTCCACAAAAGATGTTCCACTGCTGACATGGTAGGAAGAAATGTAATTCATAACTTGCACTAAATGTATATTATTTTTATTGAACTTTTACCATTCTTTATTTATATTTGTATGGATTAAAAAATTATTAAATATGAATCAGTTAATATCTCACATAACTACCTTTTTAATGTGATTTTATAGAATAATTCATAATCCTCTGCGAGTAATGGAGGATTAGCAAATGTTTACAACTAGATGAAGGGTTTAAACAAAGTGGTTTCTTTTTGATCCAACACGCATAGAAGATGATTTTCAAATATAACTCACTGCCGTTAACCTTGAGATTTCCTTTTTCCTTTACTAGCAGAAAACTGGAACAGTAGTCTTAAAATTTTATTTAAAAAATTGCAGAGTTTTAAAAATAGTAGGAAGAAAGCAACTCTTCAATATTAGATTGCTTTTGACTATTTTTTCTTTTCCAAGTATATCGAGGTGTAAATAATACACAGCCACAGATAATGAGCAGCAGGGCAGAATCAAATCCCATACTTGAAACTTTGGCAGGACTTGAAAATTCTGCAGCAACACACACACTGGCAGGTGCACTGACAGAGCCCCAGCTTAGCTACTTTGTTCTTTCTGCTCACTGGATTAATTCATTTCATATTCACTGTATCAAGCTGCCACCAGCACATGCAGAGGAGAAATGGCAGTATTTCCTGCCTGAAGCAGGCAGGAAAAAAATTGAGAAATCTGGCTGACAAAAAATCCTGCTTTTTAATAGGGGGTTAGAGAAAACTTCCTTCTTTCAACAACTCTGCCCACAAGACTGCAAAAATATAAAAGGCTAAAATAATAATCCTTGGTCTCTCTAAGGCATTCATCACAGTTACCTCCAATGTCTTTATTCACAAAGCACTCTCAGTATGATTTTATGTTAAGTACCATAACATACTGAACTGGAATTCAGGTACTTCTGGCAAGCTCCATAATAATGCCTGGACTTAAGTCTCTGCTGAGTATCTACTGATTTCTCTCGAGTATAAAATTGCCATCTACATCTCATCATCTCACCTCTTGCAGCAGCTGGAACCAGTAGAAAAGTAAAGCATGCCAGGGGCCTCACGGTGATGGGCTCCTGTACTAAAAATGGGTTTGGAACTGAAACAGGCAATCGGGCCGTGTTGAAAGAGGAGCGTTGCAGCACCTTGCTGTATTCTTCCACTTGGAGTCAGGGCTAGTGGCTCAAAACTTGTTCTATTGCATAAGCCAGAAGAGACTTCACAAAGAGCAAGAGTTGGCCCATTGATAGAAGGCAGCTGTGGAAGTTGTCTGTGATGCTGATTTCTATTGTCTAATTAGATTTCTTTTTACAGTGGAAGAATGTTAGGTGTACTCACTACACATTTGAAACCTCTGCCATGGCTGTTGTTCTCCTAAAAACACCGCTGTGTGTTCTGTATTAACTTGCATTTAATCCTCCAGACCCTGCTGTCTTGAGTTAAAATACAGTTCACAGCCTTGCTGCGTTTTACAATTCCAGTGGGGATCCCCAGTGCTGCATATAAATCGTGCATCTCCCTGTGCTCCTCTTACCTGCTAGGCTGTCCCTGTTGACATTGAAAATGTCTCCTGGTTGACACACGTTAGAGGTTCTGATAATAAAGTATGTGTGCCTGTGCTGTGCAACATCAATTTTCTAACGTAGAACTTCCAGCGCCTTACTCAAGTCACTAATTTGGAAAAAAAATAAAATAAAAGGTGGGGGATGGGAGCGGGAAAGTGTCAGCATTTTTTATTTTTCTTTTTTTAAACCATTGAGTTACTGGTTCATGAAGAATGCATTCTTTGTTAATCTGTGATGTTGCCTAGAGCTGTACTTAATATTGATCTTAATGTTTTTATTTATAATAGCGTGGTAGAGCTGCATATCATTACAGTACAAATTCTGATTACTGTGATGATTTAATCAAACATTAAAAACTTCTGTATGACCACTGATTGTTCTGTCATATTTTCCCCTTGTTTTCACAAACAGGATCTGTCTTGATTTTGTATTTATATTCCTCAAGAGAAAAGTAACAGATGAGAATTTTACAGAACTAGTAACCAGGTAATAAAGAAAATAGTGAATTTTAGGAGGAGATGCAGATGCCTGACTCGTATTTGGCTAGAAAGCAGTAGACAAATCAACCCAAACAGATGAGTATTAGGTATGTATTTTTCCAAAACAGACATTTAAAATAAAATGTTTTTAGAATAGTTGGGTGCCTGATTTAGAAGTTAAAAGTGGGTGATGCTTTTACTGTCTAAAAGCCAGGACTAGGTGGTTTCTACACCATACATTTTTAGTACCTCATTTAAAACAAAAAAGTAAATTAGACATGTTAGCATCTGTTGAGGGTGTATGTTAATGATGTACAGCATTGCAGTGTTTGTGCAGCTGGTGTAAGTGTTTTCCTTCTCAATTCAATGTTGAAGGTAAAGCTAGAAAAATCCATACTGAGGTCCATATTTTTGCAGATTTAAGTTCATATTTAAAGGATGAATGGTGGATACCATTTGTATGATTTACAGGGCATTAATATAATGGTCCCTTCTGCTTGGAACCTAAGGAGGAATGGACCAATGGACTTGAAAACAATTGATCTGCATCTTGTACAAAATCGCTTCGATTCTATTCTTAGAAGTCTAGATCTCTGAAAATGGAATGACTTCAACTAACTAATAAAACATTAATTTGGAATTCCACTGCAATTGCTATTTTGTTATGTCAGTTGGAAAATCACCCAGCGGCAGGCCAGGGGAGCAGGGTAGGTGGCAGAAGCTGGCTGCGACGGAGCAACAGGGACCCGGTCCGTGCCGGAATCGCTCCCCGGTGCCTACGGATTCTCTTACAAAATGTGAGCTAGTGCTGGGCTCTTTTGGCGCTCGGTCGCAGCCCGCAGCGGAGCAACAGCGAGCGGCCCAGCTGTAGCCGCAGCCGAGGCGGGGAGCAGAGCACGGCACGGACAGCGCTGCGCTTCAGCCCTCGGCAGCGAGCACCGGGAGCCGGGGAAGTTGGGCCCGGGCCCGGCCCCCCGCGCAGCCACTTCCGCCCGGCCGCAGCCGCAGGGGCGGCACGTGACTCCCCCTCCCGCCACCTCTGCGCACGCGCCACCTCTACGTATGGCTGTAGGTATATGCCACACACAGACACGTACCGGGCCGGCGCCCGCCCGCCAGCAATGAGCACCGGAGAGCCGCCCTTCCGTACAAAAGCTTTACTGACCGCCCCGCACAGCGCCACGGGCAACGCGCACACGAACCAGCACGAACCGAAAGGACCGCCCGCCCCCGAAGCCCCCCGCTGCCGGGGCCCGGCTCAGGGCGCCAGCCGGTCCAGCTTCTCCTCTCGCCGGTTGGCCAGGTGCGACTCGATGATCTCGGCAAAGAGGTTCCTCTTGAGGAGGGTGTAGGCCAGGGGCAGCAGCTGCCCCACCGTCTTGTGGAAGTACTGCGGGCGAGAAGGAAAAACAAGGGCAGGCCGGAGGGAGATCAGGAGAGCGCCGCACCTCCCGGCTGTGCCCCCCCCCAACCTGCCTTCCGCAACCGCTCGCCCGCAAGGACCCAGCACAGCTCGACCTACAGCTCGACCCAGCCGCAGCGAGGCCGTGCCGGGGCCCCAGAGCTGCTGCCGCAAGCGAAGGCAATTCAGCAGTGCAAAGAACTAACCCTTTAAGTGATTCCCATCTATAGAAGTCAAAGCATATTTAAGATTTCAGAAGCCCATTATACGTCTCCTCTGAAGGGGAACAAGTTTCAGTCCTTTTCCATGTGTTACGCTACAAAGCACCAGCGTTTCGTCCGGCTGTGTACGCAAGGGAAAGTCAGGCTCTGCCTGGAACTGGGTGGCAGCTCCAAGTGCCTACACACTGGCAAAAACCCTGCTACCAAACCGCGGTGTTACTCATGCGAGGCCACTGTTTTTCCTCTCTGATTACTAAACTAGAAAATTAAGTCAGGCTTCTATTTTTAGAAAACAGCTGCAAAATCACAGCAGTTTCAAATTCTTCCTTGTCACAGCACTGGAAAGACGCTTCCGTTGTTGCAGGAGTGCCCCTGGTTAACGTCACCTGCCAAGAAGCGCGAGGCGTGAAAGATGGGCTTTGCCTCTACCTACTCAGCCAACTGCAGGAACTGTTTCCTTTGCCACCCTTCCAGACAGAGGAAGGAGTTAAGCAGCTGAAGCAGCAGTCACTGCATGAAGGGTCCTAAACAAGCAGGGTATCAGAGGAAAATGCAGCGCATTCTAAGGTGCTGTAGGGAACTTTTAAAAGCAGGGTAAATTTAAGAAATGCATTAGTAACTTAACAGTGTACGGACAGAGCAGGGAATTTTCCTTTGTTCCAGCAGCTAAATATTTTAACTAGTGTTTAGCACAACTTCCCTGGGCCTACATTTAGTATTGCAAGACTTTTATCTTTCTACGTGATGCTTTGGAGCACCCCTTAGCCAACACTGTTTTCACTAAAAGAATCTTGCACGGGTGTTTCTATGACCATCCATTTGTACTACAGGTCATATGACTTCTTTATTTCCTAGCTACAGATTTACAACAGACAGGACCCTTTTCATTAATAGGGCTGCAGCTAATACTGCACAAGAAGTGCTAAGTGGAATCTTTACACATAATTAAGTGCAAGCAAGTCAGTCAGCTTATTTATGACACTTGCTGTTAAGACAGAACCAGAAAGAGACACCCAGTGGGAGGTCTTCTATGCAGCCATACAGGCAGCACTGGCAGGCTCAGTATTTTTCAGCTGAGGTTACTACCAACATCAACCTGTTTCTTGATCCCCCTGACCATGAGTGCTTGCTACAGCTATTACTATACACTACAGCTATTCAGTGTATCTGGATCAGACACGCTGCATTTTTAGGAGTCTAATTACAACTCACTGCCTTATGCACATCAAATGACAACAGTTAAATGCTCTTTAAATGCTTCCAGATTGCAGGACTATGCTTTTACACAAGCCATGTTAAATTCAACATGGAATGGTGTCATAAGAGTGACTTTTTAATGTTCTCCACAGATTAAGAATATGCTTGTAGACTTTCAGGGTTCCTAGGGATAATTATGCAGTAGAGTTAAGACCAAAGATCTGTGCTAGAACAACTCCTGGCCCAGGCATAAAATAACGCGTAATTTTGTGAAGCACGATTGCTGCATTACTTACATGTGATCCATAGCAAAACAGGTCCATGCCCAGCTCATACCCCATTCCATAGTCACACTCATCATTAGCAAACTGAACAAAGGTCAGCATTTCCTGAATGGGGGCAAAGGCCTTCAGTCTCTCATCATCAGAAGGAGCATCAACGATGGCCTTACAAATTTTTTTAAGATTAGCTGCAAAAACAAACCCAGAAATATTCAGATGTTTAAATAAAGAAATTTAATATTGCACAGACTTAGTTTGTGGCAAAAACAGTCTTCATGTAAGCACAACACACAGCTAAGTAGGCACCCCCTTGAGCTGCTGGTGAGAAAACTCCTCCCTTTCCTTGGCTGCTCATTCTTGCCCCACATCCATCCAACCCTGTTCCCCATTTAGAGACAAGCATTTGTGCTCCAAACTTGCATCAAGAAACTGATCCTGGTTATAACCCTGGGAGAATAGGGGAGAGAAGAAACAAACCCACAAATCCCTGAATACAGATCAGGTTTTTTGAGCTACATCCTGCATGGCTGTGCCAATACAAAAACCCAAAGTTACCTGACCTACTACTACTTCAGGAATTATTATTTCCTATTTGGTACATTTTGACGACTCCCATCTGGTTCAGTTCAAGACAATACTTTGAGCTGAAGTGTGATGGTTAAGACTTCTGCCTTTTACTCCCTCATATTCTTTGCGTAGGAAATACGAATAGAGTTTGTTTTTTGCACAGTAGGTGTGTGACTGAAGGCTGTTTACTTAAGTAAAGCAAAAGAATATAGTAAACAAGGTATTTACCATTTGTTTCCGGAAGTTCTCTGTATCCGACATCATTTTTGTCTATAGGAACAACTAGGCCTGCTCCATGAAATGCTTTGGTCACCACCTACATAAAAGAAACAGGAAATTGAATACAGCACTGTTGCTGTGACACAGAACCACTCACCTCACTAAACAACATTAACACCTGACTATTGGTGGCCAAACCTAATATAATGTCCAGACTCCAAGACATCAACTTAGTTTCAAATTACACAGCAGTTACTTTTAAGTACTGAAGTTTAATATAACCAGAAACTCCATTTCAGTCAAATTCTGAAATCCAGGGACCCTTGCAGTCACTTGTGTAGCACTGAACAACATTTGTTTAGTCACCTCCTACCATAATTATTTCCCATAGGTATACAAAAAACCTGTGTTACCAATCGATATCACCCTTAGTGATCCTGCTTCCAACAGATTCAAACCAACTGTTTACAGGAATATTCATTTGGAAGCAGTTTTCTCCACACTCTACATTTGTTTTAAGCTTTTTAGCTATTCTTCTTATTGTTTTTCTTTAATTGAATGCCAATCTATGGTTCACAAGAGTAAAGTGTTTTGATTTAATCCTATTATTTAGAACACGCTTGTATTAATCTTCTCTCTTCTCAAGTTCACAGAGCGAGCTGATTAGCTCTGGAAATTCCTAAATGAAGCATCCTTACTAACTGGAGGGAGGAAAAATAAATAAAAGGAACTGGCAAGTAAAGGAAAAAAAGTTTAACAGAACTTAGTTCTCTCCAGTGGATCAGGAAAGTCATACTTTCTTATCTCTCTGTTTCATCTTCATGGTTTTTTGTTCCAGAGAATAACCCAGTTCTTTTGCTGCTCTTGTTACTTTTTCATCTATGTCTTTCAAAATAGCATTTTTCTTCTTATCAGTCACTTCCTTAAGTTTTTTTGACAAAAATAATCTGAAAAAAGAAAAAAAACCCATGTCTTAAAAGAGCTTAACAACCAAATGAATTGCCTTCTAATCACTAACCCTCCAAATCTCCAAATGAAGATTAGCAGTCATGGTTTATTTATACACATAGCCTTGGGAGTGCAAGCCTCTTAACAAGGAGAAAGAAAGTTTGGCACAGACAGTACTCTGGCCTTTCCTACCTGTATTTGCATTACAATACAGTTTATGCCATCTGCAGGTGCTGCAGATTCTCCTGGGCTCAGTAGCTGTTCATCTTTCTATCTTAAGAGTGCAGTTTGCTGCTTCGGTGCCATACACGCTGTTTGGCATCCAAGTCATGCACATCAATACATATTTATGAGTTTCAACGTGGTGCTTTTCAAACAAGTGTCCTTGTTTAACTCTGCACTACACAAGGGTTCATTTGCAGAAGCTATTCTGTGTGCTTTCACTTGCTGACACATGCCTGTCCTCAGAGAGCTTTCAATTCTCAACTGATAGGTGATGGAATCTGTTGTTTACACTCATGATGCAGGACCATGTAAAGCTTCATGAATCATACTGAATTACATATCCATATCAATGTTACCCTGACCCAGGTCGGAAATGGTACTTCTTGTAGCTACTCAGTATGTATAAAACTACATTTGTATTTTTATGTAGGCAGGAACAAGAACCAGATGCTACTCATTTAGGACAATATTCAGATTTCCTTCACCGCTGTTTGAGATGCCCTTTCTTTACTTACAAAGCATTTAACACACCCAGTGGACAGCTTTTTCCCTATAGAGCCTATTCCTGACAATATATTTAAAGAATGAAATAATTAACACTTCTCTATTTTACTTGTAAAAGGAAAACACCATCAAGAAACCTATTAAAGCTTTGAGAGTACCTTAAAACTTGGTAGCAGGAGAAAATAAGTGAGGGTTTCTTGATAAAGAAAGATACTTAATAAGTTAGCTCCATTATTCCATACCACATGTCCTGATTAATAGTTTCTTTTCTACTCTCTTACAAAAGTAAATATGAACCTTACTTGACTGCAGCAAAGACGTTATCACCAACTTGTGAAATCACACAGCCCTTCTTAGCTTCATTTGCACCAACCCACACTGGAAGCTCATCTGGTGCATCCCTGTTTATGAAAAAGTACATGCACATAGTCAGGCTGTGTTCATTTCTCCTCTTTGAAGTAAAATTAATTTGCCTCCTCACCACACTGCCATCTCCTTCAGAAACCTAGCAAGAAACATCCTTATATGTAAAGCTCTAAAAATCTTACAGTGTGGATTTGGAAGGAGCTCGTATCAATACATGCAGAGAATGCATGCTCCCTGTATCTCACAAGGCCTGACTTTTCCTTCCAAGTATCATGGCAGAAGTTAAAGATGAGTAAGTGAAGGTGCTCTGGAGGTCTGGGGGAGCTAGTTTAGTAAATATTTAAATCTAGCCTTCAGCTCCAATATCTATGGTCATTTTTAATAGATGTCAACCCACCTGTTAATATCCTACTACAGAAGAAAGATTTTTGTTTGGTGACAGAAAGCAACAATCAAGTCCTGTCTCATGGAAAAAAAAAAAAGGACGACGACAAAAAGCTACACATAATGAACAGACCAGCAAGAGTACATATTCAACAACATACCTGAAATACCCCATGTGATATTGTGTTTTGCTATCCCCGACAAGTATAGTCTGGAATTCTGGAGGATCATAGAAGAATCTCCAATGAAGATTGAAGTCTGGATCTGTCAATTTTGCTTTTTTGTGTTTTCCAGCAAGAATATCATACGGTCCGACAAGCGTAAGCCCAACACTAGACACGAGCGCATCTGAAAAGCAAAGCACGAGCTGGTTCACTTTCTGGTAGGTGATTTCTATACCAAGCACTTCCTGTGTCACTCAAGTATCAAAAGCCTCCATAAATCCAAGCAGTCAAGTGCTGTTTACAAAAGAAGGAAAGCTAAGACACTCTTTTCTTCAGTCAGCTTTCACTCAAGAGTTAGGAGAAGTGTAATAACCTAACAAGTAGTGATCAATGGTTCGGTTTCCAGATGGAGGTTGGTGACAAGTGGTGTCCTTCAGAGGTCCATATTAGGACCAGTGCTGTTTAATATCCTCAGTACCAGTACAGACTTGGGGATGAAGGGATAGAAAGCAGCCCTGAGGAGGACTCGAGGGTACTGGGGGATGATAATCTGGACACGAGCTAGCAATATGTGCTCGCAGCCCAGAAGACAAACCGTATCCTGGGCTGCATCAAAAGAAGGGTGGCCGGCAGGTTGAAGGAGGCAGTTGTGTCCCTCCACTCTGTACTGGTGAGATCTCACCTACTGTGTCCATCTCTAGAGCCCTCAACAGAGGATGCACGCGGACCTGCTGGAACACATCCAGAGGGCCACAAACTGTTCCAATGGCTGGAAAACCCCTCCTGTGAAAAAAAGGCTGAGAGTTGGGGCTGTGCAGCATGGAGAAGAGAAGGCTCCAGGGAGATGTTACTGTGGCCTTCCAGTACTTAAAGGGGCCTATAAGAAAGATGGGGACAACCTTTTTAGCAGAGCCTGTTAGCGACAGAACAAAGGAAAATGGTTTTAAACTAAAAGAAGGCAGATTTAGGCTAGACAGAAGAAAGAAATTTTTTTACAGTGAGGGTGGTAAAACACTGGCCCAGGTTGCCCAGAGAGGTGGGAGAAGCCCCGTCCCTGGAAACATTCAAGGTGAGACTGGACGGGGCTCTGAGCAACTTGATCTAGTTAAAATGTCCCTTCTCACTGCAAGGGAGTTGGACTAGATGACCTTAAAGGTCCCTTCCAATACAAACCATTCTATGGTTCTGAAAGAAATTCTCATTTACAGAGCACTCAGGAATGCCACATTCTGTTATATAATGAATTTGGGGAAGCTGAAAGTCAGGCTGATATGAGGCAGCTTTAAACATTTTAAATGCATTTGCAAGAAAGGCAGATTTAGACAACATTTAGTCCCTTTGTATTACATGATTTATGTAACTATATTTTAGAAAGCTTGAAGTGTACCAACATCTTTGTGATTATCTTCCACATTCTTGTTTACACTCATGCAAATATCTTACATCTTACTGAAAACTGAAGCAGCGTTATAATCTATACAACCACCTCCAGTCTGCCTGCCTTCAGGCTGGTTTTGAGACTAAAAGTTAGAAAAAGCAAAAAAAAAATATTTTAAAACCCACCACTTGGTTTCTCAGGATCTAGTTCCTCACAAAACTTCCAGAACTGAAAGAAGTCTTCAGGCAGTCTTAGCCGATAGCATGCTTCTGCCTCTTGACGAAGACTGTTGGGGATATCTGCCTGATTTGACCTCCTCTTCTTGACATCTCCATTCTTTTCACACTGCAGATAAAAACAAACAACACAAAGTTAATTTAGTTGTCTTTCGTTGATTCTACTGAAGGATTTTACAAAGCTTCTGTATTAATGGAGGAGCAATGATTAAGACAATCAAGTCACGCTCGTTACTTAAACCAGCATATATACTGATTAGAAGATCTATTTTGGATAGAATCCCTTAAAAGAGCATTATCTGAGACATAGGCTAAACACGTATGAAATGGCAAAGCTCTGCTTTGATATTAATGGGTCAACAGGACCAAGAGAAGCACTTACACAGTTCTAAAATGATCATTCCCAATCACAGAGCATCTTGCATCCAGAACACGCGTGTGTTTTAGAGAGCTGGGAGTGGAGATGTTATTTTGTCACGTTTGGTTGACACAACAAAAATTCCTCAGGCCTCTACTATCTGAACTACTGTGCTGTTCAACATCTGAACTGATGCAGTTTGCAGCACAGCATTCTAAAAGCAGCTTACAAGTTTAAGTCGTTTCAAAACGCGAGGTAACACGAGCTGAACCAGGCTAGGAGAGGATCCGCTGGAGCACACACCCCTGGAGCGGCAACCTCAGCCACCTCCTTCCGACACAAGGCTCCAAGAACCGGTGGGAATCCTTACTCCCATTTTCGAGGGCAAGCAGTTTTTACAGAGCAGTGCTCCTTGCCCCGCTCGGAGCGCAGAGCGAGGCAGACATTTCCCGCCTGAAGCGGGCCGCCATCCGGGGCTGAGCTGCGGCGGGAGCAGCCGTTCCAGCCGCACACTGCGGCACAGCGGACGGGGCGGCTGCGGGACACAGCCCACCTGACAGGAGGCGGCCACCCGGGAGAAGCGCGGGGGGAGAGAAGAGGAGCGGAGCGGCTCCCGTGCGGGAGGGCGAGGGGCCCCGCGGCTTCCCTCAAAGCTACGGAGCAAACCAGGGCGAGGGGCAGCGAGGCACCGCCGCGAGGCCCCACCGCCGCAGCTCTCGGGGCTCGCCCCCTGGCCCGGGGATGCCAGGGCCAGTGCCAGGGCGGGCCCGGCGGGCAGGCTCGGCTCCCCCCGGCAGGCTCGGCTCCCTCCGGCGCGGCGACCCCCGAGGGCTCCCCCTCCCCGAAAGCCGCCCCCCCCCCCCCCCTCCCTCCCTCCCTCCCTCCCTCCCAGCTCGGCGCGCGCCCGCTGACGGCCACCTGCTCGCCGGCCGAGCCCGCCGCCCCGCGCGGCCTGCGCTTCCCGCCACCTGTCATGCTCCCGCCGGCCGCATCGCGCGCGCCGGCCCCTCCCTCACCCACGCGGCTTCCGAGGTCGCGCTCGGCGCCTCCGCGCGTGCGCAGGCGGCGGCGCGCGCGCGCCTGGCCGGCCACGCCCACACTCCCGTACGGCCGCGGCGGGGGGGCGCGTCGGGCGCGAGCGGCTGCGTGGGGGCGAAGGGCGGGGCTCGCCCAGCCCGGGCCGGGGCCGCAGCCGCCGTCCTCGCGCCTGAGGGCAGCGGCGGGCGGGAGCTCGGAGAGCGGCAGCCGCGCCTCCTCCGCCGCAGGGGCCTCAGCTCCGGGCGGGGCGGATCTTTTGGCCCTAGCGACGCGTACGTGCGAACTCCTGCAATGCAAGGTCGGGTGGGGTATTGCCGTGAGGCGGGAGGGGGGGGGGAAAACCCGACAAAACACAACGTAATCAAGCGTCATCTTTCCCTCGGAGAGCTAAGGGCGTAAGAGATAATCGGTACTCGTTTTCGGCACACAGGGAAAGGAAGAAAACGCAACCCCCTAAACCTTTAGCATCCGGGAGCTGCCGTGGCTGTGGCACCCCGGAGCGCCTCTCCCAGGGGGAGAACGGAGGCAGCGGTGTGTGCCGGGCAGCAGGCGGGACAGGCCTCGGTTCAGGAAGGCACATCATCGTATTCTGCATAGGAAAAAAACACAGCCCTGAAAACCTGCGGCACAGAAGGGGGCGGTGGGAAGCTGGGTGTATATATAAACCTTGGCTTTTTAAAGTCAGATTGCAGTGGGTGTATTTAAAGCAGCAGAGCTTAGCTCAGCTACAGGAAGTCTTTCTGGGATGCATATACAGCATAAATTCAGTAGGGTTTGTTACCTTGCGGTGGTCCATTAAAATGGTAAGCATTTGCTGTGGAATAGGTTGTTACCTTACATCTAGGAATAAGCTGCAGTGCCTTTCAGCCTAGGACACTGACAGTTATGTGACTAACAAAAGCTTGGTAATTTAAAGTATTCACTATTATGAGTTACAAGTCACAGGGAACTGGATCCTGACTGATGGTGTTATTTCTTCTATGTAAAAACATACGGGCACTTCATGGAGACCATAGGTTGATACAGGACAATCAGTGGCAAAGTCTCCTCCAGGTGGAAAAAAATTGTTGTTTAAATCAACATACATATTCAATTGCTTGCTTACAAAAATCCTGCACACCTAAGGAAGGAATATTAAACTTCAAATCTGAACCTTGCTTAAGGGATGGACTATATTTGATCACCTGAGGTTAAGCAGAAATTATTTATGAAAGCTAAGAAACCACAAACCTAATTTTCTTTCTGTAAAGGTATGATGCATACTGCCCCGAGGTTTCTTTGGGAAATGCTTTCTAATATTAGTCTCACTCCATAATTTTTAATATACCAACCCTTAACCATAGTGGAGGCTTGACAAAACGGCACCTGAAGGAAGGTCATTTCCTCAGTATCTCAGTGGAAAGTGTTCTAGGTGACTTTACAACAAAGGTGCACACCCTCCCACCACGAGTCTTCTTTATATACCCTAACTTAGCTTACCCAAATCCAACCTCACGTGGCAAAGCAATTAAGTGACACCAAAGGCACCAGTATTTCCCATTGCAGTATTAAAGCTAACAAATGCTGAATTCTGGCACCTATTACTATTTCAGGATAAGGGGTTTTGGTTCTTTTTCCCCCTATTGTAAGGTTAGTTTTATTAAGGAATTAACCTCACTGCCAAACCTATAGCTTGGCAGATCCTTCTCACATCCTCCTGTTCTGTCAGTGTTTACTGAAAGTAACCCTTTGCATAACCATTTTCACAAGTCCCACAATTAGTTTTATAGTAAGGTGAACACAAAAGTGACATGGGAAGGGTAGGCCAAGCATGCCTCATGCCTTAGCCTAAAGTCTCAAGAATGTATTCCTGCCATACTAGTCTTCTACTCCAAAACAAGTAAATGAAGTCAGCATGAAAGCTTCTGCTTTTGAGATGAAGGAAGCAGAGCCTTTTTATAGGTGGAAAACTTTGAAAGCTTAAGAGATTAACTTTTATCTTCTACAATATTTTGCATTATAACATTGAGAGAGAGATAATGGAAGCATGAAATAAACTTGTGGTGGCCCCATTTTATGTCTGCCAGTATCTCACAAGGCAAAGCTATGCTGGAAAAAAAAAATGCAAGGTAACTAGAAAGATACTCTTGCACTGACTTATGTTAATATGAGTGCTAAGTCTCAAAAACCTAACTTGGAGGGCCTCTGCTACTTCACTGGATGCACACAAGAGCTGTTTTATTGTTCAGATGATTTTTTTTTTGTAATTATTTTTTTTTTTAATTCTTTTCTCCACAAAAGCTATTGAAGTCTCCTAAGAGCACCTCTCTTCTACAACAGCCTGCAGTTTGGCATTACCCCAGAAGAGAAAGACACAGAATCCATAAAGAAAGATGCTAAATCCTCTCCATCTGAAGAACTCAGTCCCCCACAGTTTCCAGGCAGGTACCCCAGCCTTTAGTTTATTAGTTCAGAGTAGCAGTGTTTGGTCATATTCAAGATAAAAATATTTTTAGAGTCCAATTTTATCTGTGTATATATATATTTTTTTTTGAATGAGTACCTCAAGAGAAATACGTAATGAAATGCCCAATTGCCTCATCCTATCCCAAAAGGCTTAAATGTGAGGCAGCTAGCTTGGTTCCATCAAGATCATGGTGGTGATGGTGTTCAGAAAACTGAGTTTGCATGGCTAGGTAGATAAAAGGTGGATTTTTGAGGTCAGACATATATAGACCCGGGTGGCAGATGACAAGGTGTTTGCATAACAGCAGTTTTCAACTAAAGTACACACTTCAGCTTTGATAAACCCTTTTGGTTACATGTCAGTTAAATCTGTGCTCATCAGTTCTCTGAAGTGTGGCAGTTGATTGTGGGGTGACACTGTACAAGCCCTTAAAAGAGAAGCTGTAAGATACTTAATGATTATTCAGTGCACCATAGTAATTTTTTCCTCTCTGTGAACAACTGGCAACTCCATCTCTGTGTATCTACCTCCAAATAATTTGTTCTGGCTTCTCAAGTCCTAGCTTTGGAAAGCATGTAAAATTTGGTATTGGGAGTCATATTGTAAGTCTGTTAACGATCTGCAAGGCTGCAATATGAAAGACTTTGTAAAAAGGACAAGCAACTATAGCAGAGTTTGCAACAGAATACTTCAAAAACCCCCTCCTTCAAACTAGTAAAATAGCCTCCTGTGTCTGTACCATCAGACTTCTGAGTCAGCATAAACCATTAATCTGCAAAGGAGCTTTATTAAGCTCTAAAGCCATCTGTATCATTAGTCCTACTCTGCAGTGGGCCTAGCCTCCTTTTTTCCCCCCCTCTCGTTTTCTCTCTAATTTATAACTCTGCAGTAACAGATTTTGTGAGAAACCACATAACTGGAGCGTGTTATCTTGAAACAAAGCCTCTCAGACCTGCTTTCTCCAGAGGTATGGTAGATACTCCCCGTGTGTACGTTTAATTTGCACCTTGAGGTCACTGAGACCTTAGCGTGTCTTACAAGGATTTTTCCTCTCCTGTCCCCTTTTCCTAGGTTATTGCTTAATATCCAAAGTTAAGACAGCATGCCCCATGCTATGACAAAATCTCAGTTCTTAATTTCAGGGTTTTGTAGCTATTAATTATTGCGAAGAAAGCCTTCATAAGTTGAAAGCCTTCATAAGTTAAAAGTCTAAGTGAAACCTTTATCAGCTAGTAGATACTAGAAAAAAGGAAGGGAGACTTGTAGAGTTGCTGAAATCCAATCTATGCTTCCTCACTGCCATTCACTGGACTCACTTATGCTCATAACTTTCCTCCAGAGTCGATTGCTTCCCCTCCCACCCTTTAGAAGATTCAGATCTGCTCACCTGTGAAATACATCAGAAATAAATTAAGCTATACTATCCAGATATTCTGTGCTGAGACATTCCAGAGATCTCTGTGAGACACAATACAGTCTATTTTGCATTGGCATGTTAGTTGGGGTGCAATATATATGGCTCGCAATCTATTATTCCATACTCTTCCAGCATATGCAACTGAAAGGTAACAGTTTAAGTAATGCTTAGGTACTTTTTTATTAGGTGGCTTCAAGAGTACCTAAGCAGCAAGGGATAGATGTGTACAGTCTCCTCATCAGCCACCACAGCACGCTGATGACTAGACTATGCAGTATAAATGCATGTACACTCCCCAATTTCTGCTCAAGGACTTTTTTTTTCCCCACAGAACACGATACTGCATTTTTCTTGACACAAGAGGGAGCCATTTAAATTCTTGTCCTTAAAAAAGCAGTTTGAAGAGCTAAAACAGGCACCGCGTTGGTGCCCCCTTTGTACCTCTCAATATAACTCCTTTAGAAGTAGACAGCTTGTTTCTGAACACCAGATAATTTAATTTTATTCTAAATAATCCCAGCATATATAGAAAATGTTGGCTTTTTGTGTGTGTCATCTGTCATGTTGGGGTTCTACAGCATGAAGCATGGTACAAATGTAGTGAAATTATGCTATTATTAAATTGTTTTAACACTGCAGTTTAAGCGAATGTCTGCTTCCTAACGAGTTACTTTACAAAATTGCCAGCTGCTTCTCAGGTTAAGCCTCAAATAATCCTCAGATCACACAGAGTCTCTGGTCCTTGGGTTATTATCTTCTGTAGGGCAGCTTCATGTTTTCAGGTTCAGAAGGGGACAGAGCCTCCTTTCCGTCAAAATACAGATAAGCAGAAACTGTGGACACATTCAATGTCAAAGAGAAGATTTGCCTCCAGGAAGGTTGCAAGCGAAAGATGCTGCAGCCGACTGCAAAGACACAGAGTGCCTCTGCTGAGTCACCACCTCACTGCTGCCTGTGCTGACAGGTTGTCCTGGATGCCTGCCATCTCCCCTTGCAATTCTGCTGGGTAGGCTACATACATCAGGATGAATGAAAGAAGAAAATACAGTGGGGAGGACAGGGAAAAAAAGGTCATGTCAGTGGAAAACTCATCAAGATACTGCAGGACATATATTTCCTGAGAAATCCTGGAGGCTCCAGGTTGCTTTCCATTGTCAATGTTTGAAACAGAATATGGGTGAAGATACACAGTAGCCTTGCTGTGAATCACTTGATGCTACATACACATTTTAGTATAGGGATTAATATTATTTTGTCATCAGTTCTGTGAGCCTTGCCAGAACTGCTTTTGACAGGAATATAAACTCTCTGCTTGGTACTGCTGTAAATCCAGCTTCTTGAACCACAGTTTATTTAGATCTGTCAGCTAGCAGTAGACTATGTTTAAGGTGGCAATAGTATTTTACTGCAAGCCAAAGTCTGTCTTTCTGCTTTATTTTGAATATTGGGAAACCATGCTGACAGCATAAATTAGTGCTTGGAACACTGACCCCTATACATAACTATTTGCATTGAAAACTACTTGCTAGTCCTGTGATTGTACAGCACTACAATTTCAGTAGGACCACGTACCATACCTATCAGTTAAGTTTTACTGATAGACATAGTATTATAAGTTGCCTAGTTTACTGGAAGCACAGCTTTGTGTGTGCAAAGTAGCTTGTATGTTCACAGTTCAGTTGAAAGTATTGTCCCAGGAAGTTCAGAGTCTTTTGTAAGAATCTACTCCTATAAGGGGCTGCTAATGTAAACAGCTGTCAAAAAATGTCTTTCCCACCATCAAAAGTAAAATCATGGAGTTAATAGGTCTAATCCAATTTTATTTCTAGTAGGATAGTTTTCCAAGCTGGGCCTTCTAGGTACAAGATCCATTTCCCTGTTATGTTCTTTTGTCTTTTACGGGCACTGTGCTTCTCTTTATTTGTAACTTTTCACTTTAAACCCTTCCCTGCACATCTCCAAAATACAACATACAGTTAAGGAAGGTAAAATGCCTAAAGTCAAATAGATGCCACTGAAGGCAATAAGTAATACTACTAATAAAAAAATCTATGCTTTGACAGAGAAAAATAAAAGTAGTCCAATAGTGAATTATTTTAATCAATGCCTTCTTAATAGAAACACACTTCTGAAGCTTTACATTTTAGTGTGACAGAAGAATCGCTTAATAAACTTGCTCACTACCGAGACAAACCCTGCATACATTGCTTTACAATTAGTGACTTCTAAGACTGTCTTCTGTCTTTTAGATTTACTTATATTTATATACTACCTGCCAATCTTCAGTATCAAAACCCTGTTTTTGTAGGACAGTTTCCTAACATACAGAGCAAATCATATTCTGCTGTCACCGGATGTTACGGTGACATTCAGTCAGAAGAATGAAACAGTGTGTATTCACCAAGTGTGACCGATGACATTCACATTTCATCTACTACATATGCCTCGGTTTCCTCCTCCAACAGATAATGGGCTGAGGGGGTGGAAAATAGTGGCTTTGAGTCATTTCAGCTTAGGCTGGAGTGAGTCAGGAAACAAGCAACTCAGTGTAATTCCTTCTTTTTCTTCAGAGTCTAAAGTTGGGTGAATTGGATCATATTCCTTGTATCTGATCTTTAGATACAGAGAGTTGCTGGCTATCACTGACCAGCAAGATGCCTTTAGGAACAGAGTAAATCCATTTTTATATTTTAATATCATGAGAGGTAGTAGTTTACATTTTCAGATAAACTCCTCTCAATAACTTTTGTAGTCATTACTGCTGTGAAAGTCTCTAAATCTGAGGGTTTAATGTATGGTTTAGGTGAACAAAACAGTTATATTTAGCAGCTTCTGTAAGAAACATTTCTTCTTGTGTTTTTCTGAGCACCCTGGCAACCACAAAACATTGAAGGAACAAAATCTGGGTTTAGCGTAAGTCGCAGAGGCAGCACTGAAATATAACATTGACTTTGGATTTGCATTCGTATTTAAGGCTCACTCTCCCCTCAGACCTGCTGCAGTATTTTCACTCCATATGGTTTCTAGTGCAACAGTGTGGTAAACTTCTGCTGTAGACTCTAGCGAGTAACACAGAACCTGGCACATTCCCACTGTGCCATTCCCAGCTAACAGCCTCAGTGCCTAGAGCTGCGTATCATTAGCACGCTCTGTTCCCAAATAAGTTAGCTTTCTGTCTATAAGCATGACTAATGAATTCAGGTGCAGCACTGTGCTGACACAGCTCTGCTGTTTCCAGTTCTGGGACCAGTCACCTGGGATTGCTGTACCATGCCCTTGCACAGCACAAATACCACTGACAATATATCCAACCCTGTTTTCTCTGATCGCATTTCCCATTCATACCTCTTGATACTATAAGCTACCATAAACAAGTGCAACAGCAGGGAAACGTGTCTAAAGCCCTCCCCCATGGTTACAGCATATCCAGACACAATGGCATTGTCTAAGGTAGGCTTATGCCCAGTATCAGGAAACGCCTCATCAGGATGGTGATGGGAGAATGTTGTCTCCACTCGATGCAGACCTCCTGAAGTCTTGGTTTTGCCAACCCTTTTGTGTAAGGGCTGAATCTGCCCTTAGTCCAGTAACCCAATTACTGCAGACCTTCACACCATAAGAAGAGACTGACATACTTCCTCAGCTTCAAGGAGCCAACATATTCTTCATGTAACTTCAATTCTCTAGCACCCACAACTTCTTGTACAGATATATAAAATATATAAATAATTTAGACAGCTGTAGCATCAACACTGAAATACAAATATAGGGTAATAGCCCTAAAAGATAGGGAATGCTTCTTTCACAACAGGATTTGGTCTTTAGCATCATCACTGTTTCCTGCTGAGATTTTGTAAAGGTAAGCTTTGCTAGGATGTACTACTTTTAACAAGCCACAAACACCCACAGCTCTTAAGGATGAAGGATATTCACAGGTATACTGAAACTGTTTTTCATCACCTACACATGAAAGTACACCAGCTTTGTAAGCCACCAACATAATTACCAGCACAATACAAGCTTTAAGCATGTGTTTGTTGTTTTGTTTTTAATATATTGGCAAAAAAACACAGGCTTTGCCTCTGTTGTGAAAGCTGATGTGCCACCCTTCTTAGGGACTTCAGAGTTAACAGTTATTAGCAAGGCAAGATGGCTTTAAAGAAAGTTCCCCCACCCCTCAAGGACAACCCCCAGAAACACAGCAAAACAAAAAAAAAAAAAGCATTGAAAAAAAAAAAGTTTCTGCTCAACTAAAAAAAACCCCAAAATCAACTCCAAAATAACACTATCACAAAAAATGCCAAGATTATAGAGTCTCATCCAGGTATTACATAGATAAAAGTCTCCACATCCAGAGAAATCCAGTTCACAGGTCAACAACTGGCTCAGTTGTATCATCAGCTCCACCCTTTGCAACAAACAGCAAAAGAAGAAGAATCTCCAAGTTGCACTGATGAATAATTACAGGACAGTGTCCCTTTTCACTCCCTATGCTTCTTACTCTGCATTTACACCAAGAAAACTATTTTGTAATTAGCTTTTTCTATTTTTAAAATAGTCTCTAAGCTTAAGAGCACTACATACAGAATAGCTCCAGCACACAAGATATTTTTGTGTTGTATTTAGAGCCAAATTGATAGTTTCTCCACATACTCTAGCTCTTACCACTTAGCTCTCTAACAGTTTAACTATCTTTTTTTTCCTGTCCTTCTCAGAGAAGTTAGACAAGCACACCATCTCAATACAACCAGCTAGTACCTCTACCAATCAGCGGGTTTTTTTTCCCTCAGCAGAAAGATAAACTCACCAGCTATTATTTGACAAATTCTCCATTCTTCCACTGCTCTCAGAGCAAAAGTGGATAAAGCATCTTATTAAATTACACATCCCAGAAGATTAAAAGAACAAACAACTTTAAATGAAAATACTTACCATTACAGAGCAAGAAAAATCCAAATTGATACCAAAATGTATAAATTTCTGGGAAAACCAGGCTTGTTCTTTTATGTAGATGTGCTCTTAACAAGTTGTCAGCATTGGCTGATGGGTTGTAGGGTCTCAGCTGTACCTGCTCTCTGGCCATTTAACCCCTGCATTTCTGGTTCCAGTTTTCAGCAAATGTAATGGGAAATGGGAGGTTTAAGATTTTGGATTCTTTAGCAGGACATAACTTAAGGAATTTGTAGTTTCCCAAAAAAAATTCAGTATAACTCACCATAGCTACTTTTGTTCCTGCATAATTTTCCCTTACTTGTTCCAGGTCTTTTCACTTAGCCCCTCTTCTTTATGTTGCCTATCAAAAGAGATAACAGGTGTAAAATTTCCTCTGAAAAAGAAGAGGAGGAAGGCAGGCAGGGCCCTCATAAAATGTACTCATTAAGATGACAGTTGCATGGCTTTTCTTTGTTTCTGTTACAGTGTCAAGGCTGGCTTAGAAGAATAGCTATACTTTTTGTGGTGATCCTATCATTCAAATAATTCTGTGTAATTGGAGGGAACTAATTAAGGAACAGGAAAGCACTGAAAAACAGCAAATGGGATGGCTGTTGCAAGTAGGGCTGGTGGAAACTGTTGTTGAATTACTGCTCATTGCACTTTCACTATATTTAGACCATGGTGCATTAATAGTAAAGAAAAAAATCTTGGATATTACAAATACATTCTAAACCCCACTTCTTTTTAATGCAAACTCTTTAAAGTCTCAGTGTCTTCAGATTGTTCATCTACCCATTTAAACACTTAAATACACCACTTAAGCATTACTTCTTTTTGTCAAATTAGTATCCTTGAGGTGCTCAGTTTCTGTCATTGGTCACGTGTAAAGCCCTCACGGTGCTGATGCAGCCTACAACATGAAATTTAAGCTACAACATCAAACATCCCAAAATCAAATTCCTTTTTGCTAGAAAAGTTTGGATCTCTGATGACTTCTGCAAGGTTCTGGGAACTCTGAATTGTAGGTTCAGTACAACTTCTGTGATCAGACCTTGATAAGCAAATTCATCAGATTATGTATTTTGCAGCACAGTTCCTAGTTCCAGCAATATAATACTCATGAATTTTAAAAGAAGACCAAACAGCAGTATACAGGAAATGAATAAAAATATCCTTGCAAAGTCATTGACTCTATGGTTGTCTTTATTTCATCATCAAATGCAACTCTTACAGAGGTTAGCATTTTACAAGGACAGTTTTTACAATTTAAAAAAGCCTGAGACATGGTTATTTTTCATTACATTTTGATCCCTGTGATACCTGAACAGAACAGCTTAGTTCTTAAGCATTATGCCTTCTAACAGAAGTCAAAATGCTAAGATTATTTTCTGCTGGCTTCCTGTAGTATTTTACTAAAAGACTTCCATGAACTTACTTCCCTGACCATCATCCACACACTGCTGTCAAGAAGGGAGTGTCTTCTGGAATGGTATATTGCTATATAGAGTCATTCACACCCTAAATAGATTCAAGACAGTGACTTCAAAAGGTCATGGCAAAATAGGAACTGCAAAAAGTGTGCATAAATGCGTCATGGACATAGGATAGGAAGTTATTAAAGGCTTTGAGCAACTGAAGAAGTTAAGTAGAGGGATAGTTAGGTAGAGGGATTTAAGTACATATAACCAAGAAATGATTCCAAAGTATTACTGCCACATCCAGAAATACTTAGCTGTGTGGATATACCAGGGCCAATGTTCAAGTCCATACAATGTCATAAGACATCCCAGAAAGATACATTGACTAGTGATAGTTAATTCTAGAATATTTTAAGAAAAACATATTATATACTGTACTGTATGTGAGTGTCATGTTTTGATCAGTAATTATTTTAATTGTCCAAGAAAGAATGAAGGTACCAATACTTTTAAGAGGGTCTAGCAAGACCCATTGTTCTGTGTGTAGAGAGACACCTGTGACTTTCAGCTGACCATTAAGGGCATTAAGCCATTGAATGAAATAGGCTATGATTTTTGTCAAACTTTATGGTTATATATAATTGTGGAATAAGATCTCAGAAATCCCATAGAAAGGCTTTTGCTGTCTATGTCTTGTTAAAGAAAAGGTCAGGAGTATTTTTTTCTTTCAAAGAGAAAGACTGGTCCAATGAGGCTGCGTTCCTAAATAAAAAATGCAGTTTATTCCTCTTAATACTAAACAATATTTGCTGTTATGGGTCAAATTCTGATGATAATTAGGCTGATAACCATGAATTCAAAGGAGAGTAATGGGGCTGAGAAGACAGCAGTGTACTACTGCCTAAGGAAGTCAAAACCAAGGAGAGCATAGAGATTTAGACTTGCAGTTCAGATGAGAGTTGGAGGTAGAGCAAAGTACCCACTTGAAACTCATCTCCTTCACTAAAGTTTTTGGAAGATTCCCATTCTCCAGTCTCCACCCTTGCACTGAGGGTGTCCTGACTCCTAAGAGCTTTGTAGTAGCTGGTGCAACCCAGCACTGCCATCTTGAACAGCAAGGAAATACATGTGGAATGGGCCCTCCGTGGAAAGTTTGCCATTGACATGGAGTTTCTTCTCAGTATTTCTTTGCATTGAGCTCCACAGAGCAGGCAGGGACCCTGGCGCAAAGCAGGCTCCATGCTCAGTCAGTTATGTGAGAGATGACCCTTTGCTAGAGGCATAAGAACATGACATAAAATTGGATCTATACTTTGTTCACAAGATGCTGTTTAACTTTGCTGTTATCTTCTCTTGTATCACCATTAATATGTTAACTTTGTTTTGTGATATCTTTTTCCTTCTCTCTTCCCCCATCAAATGTATATCCTCCCAATATTCAATCTGACAATCTATGTAAAATACTTTTTTAATTTACTTCATTTTGGGGGGTCCAGGGGGCTTAAAAATCCCGAATGAGTCAACTCAACCATCAGAAACATGAAGTAGGCAGGATTATTACACTGTAATTATGGTGTGCACATACACTTGAAAATAGCTATAAAGCCCAACGGACCTCACTCTGCAATTGACTGCACACTTAGCGTATTCACAACTAGAGGGAGCAATGTTGGTGCAGTGCCACGTTCCTCTTGACATGTCTTTTGCAGCCCCAGTGTCCCTTGTCCCTGGAGCTGTAGGCTTTGTGGCTCTCTGAACCCTAACCTTTTTTAATACTAACAGTACTGGGATTTGGAGGTTGAGGTCCCCAGGGGCATGGGTGGGCCGGGTGAGAAAGGTGTGGAGGGAGCAATGCTGGTGCAGTGAGGTGTTCCCCCTTGGCCCTTGAGTTCAGAGAGCCAGAAAGCCTCTAGGTCTGGTGGTTTTAGTATTGTGAGACAAAACCTAAAATGTGCATAAAATCGGGAGTTTTGTTGTGAAAGAAATTAAGAATCAAAATTATTAAACCATATGGCTGCTAACAGTAACAGGAGGCAAGCAGTCGGATTTCTATAAATGAGATCATTAACTTCTTACAGTATTGTCTTTTCTGAAGCCAATGAAATACTTTATGATATGGGAGTGTTTCTAACTAATAATAGTACTTATTAGCAATTCTTAAATCAGTCTATTATCACAAGATTAATTAGTGTCATAATTTTATTCTTCATTAATTAAGCAATTTGTAGATAATTGCAAACTCCTTTCATTTCTCAGAAAAACCTTCTGTAGGATGTTTCTTTCTTTCTGCCTTTGTGATAGTGGCTCTAATGGGATGCAACACAGCTGTTGAATGAGTCCACAGGGGTTTTTTTTGAAAAAGTAGGTAAATTATATGATATTTGGCACTTCTTACATGCAGGTAGTCAGTGCATGCAATCTTGCTTCCATGTGATTCATTTATTTCCTCTCTCCCATTCAGTCCTAACAGTAGCTTTGGATTTCACTGAACTGTTCCACAAGTGAAAAGTGGATTACACTTTGTGGGCACCTTAATCCAGGGGAGAATAAAACCTGTGGCCAAAGAAGCTGGCAATCCCTTGTGACTATCCTGTCAGAGTGGACAGAATAAGACGGAAGGTGAAAGTTCCTTACATCTAGCTCTGAGCCAAAATGTGCCCTATCACTTTAAATGAACGGCTTTACTTGGGGTCCATCATGAGCAAAGAAAGTTGTCATGGTAACCATGATGGGATAATTACTATCCGGGCAGTGCAGTAAGGCCCCAGAGACTGTGTAATCAGGTGGCCATTTATTCTGGAAGACTTGGGCTTCTGTCTAGTGAAGCAGTATAGAATTGGTTGATTAAAGGAAAGCTGCTCTAGTAGGATCCAATGATGAGAAATGAACAGTTTTTCTTGTCTATCAAAGACAATTACTGCATGACACTTTGATTTATTCACTGGTAAAAATATTCTAAAGCTGTTTAGAGAAGCTCAAGTGTGGAAGCTAAAGAAGGTTTTGTTCCAGAAGATAGTTTTGCTCCAAGTTCTCCTCCCTTCCACATTGTCTACACTCTTGCTGTAATTACCACGGTCGTGTTCTTTCCTGTTAGCTCGAGTATCTCTGTATTACATTGCATTATACAGTGTACACATAACCAAAGTGCCAATTACACCACTTGAGATGAATATCATCCTGTACAAAAAGAATATGCATGATTAGTCTTGTTTAATTTCAGTATTTCGCAGTGTTAAGTGCAAAGGGCTAAAATAATCATGTGATTGTGGTTGGAAATGTTTAAAAAGTACTTCAAGTACTTTTGTGAAAGAGATGATTAGACAGCTTATCAAGTCCTCTGAGTCATGCTATTCTGGTTATCCAGGAATCCAGAGTTCAGGCTGCACATGTGTCCTTGATGTAGTTTTTGGAGCAGTTTCCTAAATTCATCACAGTTTTATGTAGTTACCACAACAGAAAGAAGATAAGAAATAGCAAGTTTGTTTGCTAACTCAATGCTAGGACTCTAAATCACTCCAGGGTCATGTCTTGCCCTTTAAGGGTATATAAGGTAACCATTCAGAACTGTCCACTTATTTACACTGGCACCCTGTAGGAGACAGTTGTGTCTTAGATTGTAGACATCACTTATAGGATGGTTAAAAATAAAATTGCAATTCAAACTGTCTCCTCCTGAGTTTCAGAACTGTCATGAAAGCAATCTGTTCACACAGTGAACACAGAACTATACATCAGGGCTGGATGCAGTCAGGATGTAAGGGTGCTGTTGAACAGCACAACACATCCTCTGTCATATGACACGGAGAGCACATCAATCTGTGCAGAGCAAATGGGGTTGAGCAGGAACTGTAGCTCCTTTATGTGACCCCTGGTAAATATGTCCTTCCTTTGGGAAGCGAAAATACTAAAAATATAGGTATATAGAGGCTTCCAAAAGGATGGACTGCCCCTTTTGGTCTGCAAAGCCAATGCTTATTATGCAATTTCTGTCAAGTATCTGCATGCATGAAGTACATAAATGGATCCCACCAAGTGGCTGGTACTCTGTGGGATTCCCTAAGTATCATTCATTTAAGCAGATATTAATTGAGTGAAAAAATGGTATGCGAACAGAAAATAGTACTAGAGGATCAGTTTTACACAGGTGCTGTGGCAGAGTGAGGGGAGGGTCTGGGTTGACTTTCCTAAATAGTTTTTCTGCAGAAGGAAACCAATCCATAAAACAGCCTGTGTAGGTTGGAAGGAAGGTGACTCTGCAGCCACAAACTCAGCCGAGATGTCTGTCTTTTGAGAGCAGAGAGCTGTGTATAGGTGTGTTGGTCTCTCTGGAGAGCATGGCTAGTCTTACTAGGTGTTCAAAGCATCTGTGAGACCCCTACGTATTTACACAATCAAATCGAAACGGAAGACTTCACCTACAGGTGGATTGGATTTGTTCTTTTTGGCTTGTAGCTCGGGATCAGTTTACAGGCAGTTTTGTGCTATCCTTATTCAAACACATGCCCCTTGGAAGATGAAACAGGGTTTGTGAGGAGATATCTTATTACTCTCATCAGAGCCCTAAAAAAAGCAGTTAAACATAGTATTTAGCCCTGAATATGGAAGAGTTGAGTGTTAAAATGGATGATTGTGTCAGGTTAAAAATCTGTTTAAAGACTGCTTTGTTATCCAAATGAGCTAAAAGCAAGTATGCATGCCATATATAAATTGTGGTAACAGCCCAGCAGTGAGGTAAATGTCCCCCAAGACAGATCCAGCTAGGGAATGATTTTCACTGCAGAATAATTCACTAATGTGAGCAGGATAGCATTACCGTGGAATCCCATACTGCTGTTTCTACTACAAATTCTTCACTGCCTTGCATGTCTAAAGAAGACCTTTTGGAATGTTGTTCTTCTATCTATATTCACTTTTGTACTTTTCATCTTCGTTTTTTTTTTAATTTTATTTTTCTAAAAATATAAGGATACCCTTCCTTTTTGATTTCCAAAAAAGCACCATGTACATAGGTGACCTGAGACAATGTCATATCTATTTGCAAACTGAGCAAGAATTGTTTTTGCTACACGCTGTGACAGACTGAAGAAAACATGTAATTTGAACGTACATCTTAAACCCTTCAGTTGTGATATTTATGGATAAACCTTCTCAAGACAATTTGTTTGGTAAGAAAGAATTGCTTAAAATGGTTTTTCACACTGTTAATCCCTGTATTGTAGACTGACAGTTTATTGCAAGAAGCCAGTTGCTGTCTTATTGAGATCAGGATTTCATTTTACTTATGTTATCTTTCCAGTGTTTTCAACAAGAAATTTTGATTGGCAGGGAATGCAAAAAACAACCTTGTTTGTTGTCCATCTGTCTGAAAGATTTATATACTTGTGTTTTCTATCAGTATTTGTGTAGAGGTTAGTATTTTTTGTTTACTTGTGCTTGGAAAAACTTGGTTGGATTGGTAGATATACCCATGGGTCTCTGATGACATGACTACATAGCATTTGGATTAGTCCTTATTTTATCTGGGGTTAGCTGACACTTTCAAATTTCTTCAGTTTCTGGTGAACATTACTCTGGGACGAGATGTCTTGTTGGATCTGGAGTTAGATACAAGAATGACAGAGCTTTGCAGGAGTGCTCTGCAGAAGTTCATGCTGGAGCAACATGCATCAAGGAGTAACCCAGTTTACTTTGTATTTGGTACACTCCTGATCAATTGGGAAGGCAACTGTGGAAAGCTGTAACTTTGTTCAGTTTTGAGATGTGATGTGCTGTCATGTTTGAAATATGATATTCATCTCACATAGGCTAGCTCTTGCCCAACCACGTTCATACTGCTAGATCAGCTCTGAATTATGGTTTACAGATGAAAGATTCTGCCATTATTGATACACAGAATAGGACAGAAATATCCAGTATTGCTAAAATTATATTCTTTCTGCAGTAGTAACTTAAACGTGTCCCCTGAATTAGATAATGACAATGGAGTTTGCTAGAAATGTAGCTATAGGCTTTGATTTTTTGGTATATGAGGCATGAATATTCTGAGAGTTAGTTAAGGTCTAGGGCATTGATGAATATTCATAAATTATTAGCCTAAATACTTCCCCAAAAGTAGAATTGTGAAAGGTAATAGATGCTTCTGTTGCAGCTTGTACTATTCTGTGCTGGTTCTTACCGCTTCCAAACCGTAGAAATAAATATTGACTCCAGCCACAGTAAAAATCATCTTGCTTGGCAGTCTTATGTGCCAGCAGTCAAATCCTCTAGTGATAGATTGCAGTTGACAGGCTGTTACAACACACCTGGCACATACCAGTGGAGAAATAAACATTGTGCAAGGTTAAAAGTATGATGAAAATATGTTGTTACAGTAACAGTAGGTAAAATTGCACTTTCTTATTAACTGCCTATGATCTAAATCTTCTTATCTTCCTCTTTTCCTTTCAGTCCTTTTTGTACTTGATTACCTTTACAGTGTCAAGATCTATATGACAGCCAATGTCCCCTTCTATTTGCAAACCAAATTCTGTAGCTATGAAATGAATGATTTGATTAGTCCGAATGCCGTCGGATCCCTGATCTGAACGACCTATACCCGTTTCTCTTTAGTCACCTGAAGGCAGCCTGTGAAACTGTCTTCCTGAAGCTGTTGCTCACATATTGTTGCCATTCTGTCACCATTCCCTTTTGCTGGGATGGCTGACAGTGTAACTGCTGTTTCAATAGATCCTTGTGGTTCTCAATCCCAGGCCTCAGCATCTTTGTCCATATGGATCAATTGCTCTTTTTAGACTCTAACAGTATTGGTAGCTCTTACAAACCCACCAGATATTTGATTTATTGGTATATTTTGGGAAGTTAGACTTTTCAGTTTACTCTATCATATTTTTGCTGTGACAAAAACGTTCATATTTCTTCTATATAGCAATATTGACAGTAAAGAGAAAGTGCTCTGGATTTGGTTCCACAACACATCAATAAGATTTTTTTAGCATTATCTATCACTGTGGATTTCTTCAGACAGAGAAAGAATATATATATATATATGCAATAATATATCTAAAAGAAATTTTGTATTTCTGAGTGAGAAATTCCAGCATAGTAATCCAAATATTGCAATAGCACCCATCAGAAGCACTAATTCTCCTTACTTTTTGTGATTAGGAAATGTTCCCTAAGTCAGAAGGCCAGGTTAAACACATCTAGGTTTCTGGTGCTAAGAAAAGTGAGTATGCTGTGGCTCCCCTCCAGACTATGTGCTTAAGTGTCTTCTTCTTTGAAAGCAATACACACATAAGGAATAACATGCCTACTGATGCGGAACCAGGCATGTGTACCTGGTTCTGTACCCAAGAAATAAAAGATACTCTAAGGTCCCATGATATAGACAGAACCACAAAAGCCAGATCAGATTTAAATTCATAAAAAAATGTATTCTGCATCTTTAACAGATTATCTATAAGAAAACATTTTCCTCAAATAAGTGATTAAAAAAAAAAAAATCATACTAAAGTTTAAACTGAGAAGGGTGGTTTATTTCTGTAAGTGAAGATTGTAACAGATTCTGGTGAAAGTTTGATATGACCTTTGAATTTCCAGATAGGGATGTAATTCTGTTGTCATGCTGGACTGTTACTGTCAGGATAGCATTTTTGACATCATGTAACTTTCTGTGCAGTAAACCAAGTGTGTGCTGGTTTTCTCCAACTTCCCACTTTCAGGCTAAGTGGCAAAAAGGAAAGCTTTTTGGACATTTGCAGATGCCTGGTTTGAAATGCTCAGTTCATGAATTCTGTCTCATAATTCAGTTCAGATTGCAGGGCTATTAAGATTCTGCCTTTGCATCAAATTTACTTATTAATTTCAAAGTAAGAGTTTGTGTTCTTTGTGTCTTCTGAGACTGACAAAGAAGGAGGGAAGGAGAAATAAAACTTTGTCAAGAAGTCTGAGTTCTTGCCATAAAACCAGAAATGTCAACACTGATCTTTTTGCTGTAATTGCGACACCACTTCTCCTCTCTGCAGAAGGATGTTATTCAAGCTGTTCCAATGCCTGACTCTCTCCCATGTCTTCAAAAGCCTCTGCTCATGTGATTCCATAAGGCCTTGATAACCAGTCTCCTTCAACAGTTACTTCACTGCATGAAACACTCGGGCTTGCACGTGTACTGCATCCTGCCCAGGAGGGACAAAGAGTGAATGATTAATTTCTGTGAAGGAAGAACTCAAGTTGTCTTTCAGGGGTTTTTTTGAATGAAAATCTGAATTATTCAATTACTATTTCAAAGATACTTACTTTTTAAGGATAAAAGCCTTTTCAATAAGAATGATACAGAAAGCATGTTACCCCATTGTGTAAGTGCCAGTATGCTTGAGCTGCTGTAGAAGTCTTCCTTCAGTACTGCCATGTTAGATGAACTGTTTTGTATCAAGGTTTTTCTTTCATTTTTCTTAAAATTTCTTTTCTTCAAAACTCAGCTACCCATTTTCCAACGCTTCTTTTGCCACATTTTGAAGCCACATTTTCTGACTTCCCATACTATCATAGACTGATACTTTTCTCTCTGTTAATGATGCTTCAGTGTCTCTTTCTTATCCACTGCCAAGATGACATTTTTAAAAGAAAGATTCTTTTGCTGATGTTGAATTTACACAGACATCATTCTAAATCAGTCTAATTCCATTTCCCAGATTGTTAAGAGAGTCAAGACAGTATTTCTGGTTTAATTTCATTTTAAATTAGACCAATGCTGAGACGGGCAATGCTAAGTAGACTCTCAAGGTATCATAAATAGTATTCCGGGGAGTTTCCACACAAATACTTTCAATCTAAAATAACCACTTTGCCTCCCTCAACAATGTGCTGAGGCGAATGCAATTTCTTTTGTCTTGTTTATGATACACAAAACAATGCGTGAATAGAACAACACTTTGCTTTGTGATGGACATTTACATATAATTTGTCTATTTTTCATTCCCATTGCTATTCATTTGCAGAGTTATAGGACTTTTTTTGGCCTTTGAAATGGTGTTTTCTTTCAGGCAATGATTGACTTTGTAGCTTTCCAGATGAGTGAACGCCTTACATTTAAAGAATTTATACTTTGTCAAGGGTATTTTGTTTGTTTTTCCTGACTTTCAATATGTAATGTTTTGGTTTTTCTATGTTGTTTTATGTTTGTAGATTTAACCTTCTTCATAAGGTCACTTTGCATTATATAATAATAAAAGACTCCTGCTCATTACAGAATTCTGAAGGCTAACCAGTTAACACAGAAAAAGATGAATATTGGGAAAGGAGCAATAAAACAACAAGCTTTTTTGAAGAAAATATTTTCAAAAATACTTTATTAAATTGCTTCCAATTTATTCAGACTTTTACATGTTACATAATAAATAATTCTGATATAAATTAACTATTATTTTGTACACACATGTGTTTCAAAGCAGCCTTCCTGTATGGTAGGGTATATATACATTAACTTTGGACATAGATGTTTGTTATAAGTATATTCTTCTGGGCTGTCTTTCTGTGTTTATGCTTTGTGACATTAATATTACAAATGCATAGGCACTGTTTTCTGAGTTACTGAAAACTACTTAATTACTGTTGTAAAACTTTTAAAGCTTCAAAGATCTGATCTTCCACATAAACTTTGTTTCCCCAGTTACTATTATGGCAAATCAGTTATTTGCATGACGATGAGGCGACTGGTAGAGTATGGAAGCAGTGCTGCAGGATTGCTGCTCCCTTGCTTTGCTTTATATCAGCTACTTCGAAACCTTTGGTATAGTTAGTCACAATCTCTGTTACAAAGGAGAGAATATACAAGGTGATTTAGTTAACAGCAGATGCTATTTGCTTTTTCCAAACACGTACAGATACCTAAGCAATGACCGTGTCTTCCACTCCTGCCACAAATGGGAACAGTTCTGGCATTTTTGTTTTGTGTGACTTGACTATAAAAACCAGTAACTGACTAAATAGAAGTGTGTTTATTCACTAAGGTGATTTGCCTCTGACTTCTGGGAAGGGGAAAAACTAAGTGTTAAATGTTGACTAGTAAGAAATTGAACAAAGGGATTTTTACCCCTTCTTCTCACTTAGTTGTCCAGTCAAGGGAAGTTGTAAGAGTGGCACAGCTCTTTACTTCATTGCTACGCCTGCTGTGATGCCAAGCATAGTCCATAATTTCTTCTATACACTGTAAGTGTACACATATGTGGATATAAATGTTGGATGGTAATATCTGAATACAGAAAAGGACTGAAATCATCTCTGGGTCACTAAGTGTAGCCTCCAGCTGTTTTCAGAAATCATATCATAGGACATATTAGAGTCCCTTTCATGAACAGCTTAAGATCCATTTCGAAGTGAGTCATATTTCTAGCATCTATGACTCTTGTTGGAAGGCTCTTCTAAAAACTCATTTTACTGATAAAACTAGAAGCCTCTTCCTAATTCTGGCCTAACTTTATTTGTGTCCAGTATGAATCTATTTGTTGTTGTGCCAGTATTGTTTGGTCTAGATTGATCTTGGTGGTGCTCCACTTCCTGATGTGCTGTCATAATTGACTTCGTTTTCTTTTTCCCAGGGTAAGCGCACCGGTCTGCTTAAGCCTTCCCTCAGAAGACAGAGCTCTCTGTTCATTTGATTATCCTGAAAGATTTCTCTGCACCTGATTCAGTTTGAAATGTTACCTTTTTTGAACATAGATGATTGGAAGTGTAGACTGCATTTGTGCTGCAATGTCAGATGAGCTTTATACAGTAGCATTTATACTTCCTTTTCTTTGCTGGAAATAGTGTTCCTGATGCATCATAGGATTTCAACTGCCTCTTCCACATCTGTATCAAATGGCTGCTTTGGATATCCTGTGATGGCCATCCTTTTCCTATATTGCTTCCAGTTGTCTATATTTCATAGTGGTCCTCAAGTGCATAACACTGTAATTTGTAGTATTAAAATTTAATCCTGTTTTGTATTGCTTCAGTCGTCGAGGACATACAGCTCTTTGTGTATGAGATTCTGCTCCTCACCCAGATGGGTGCTGCTTTTAACATGAGCAAGCATTAATTACTATATGTGGAGTTTTTGTGTCCAGGTCATCAATGAAAATATTAAGACAAGACTCATCTTAAAATGGATCCTTGAAGACCTCCTTTAAGAATTGCCTCTCATCTGAGTAGTTCCATTTTCAGTGTTTTCCATTTAGCCTGTTTCTTATCTAGCTTACATTTCTCGTGCTTATTTCCTCCATCATGTCTGACTAATATTCCATGCAGAGCAAGTCAGCACCTGAAAGTAATTGTGTTCCTTCAGAGGTATATGCTTATCTTTTCAATACCTTTCTGAAGTCAAGATGTAATCTTTTCCATTTCCCTTGGTTTTATTTAAAATAATGTAAGATTTTTATGGAAAAGAAACCTGTCAAAATCATCTTTCAGTAAAGATTAGAGAGGCAGCTAGTTGATCATTTTCCCTCTGTGTGCATTTATCAAAGTGAGTGTATGGGTACAGAGAACGATGAGGGCAGACTTCCCTGTTGGAATTGTTGATATGTTACCTGGGCTCTGAGCTTTTAGCAGCCCCAGTCCTGTGTTTGTGCAGCTGCATTCATCACCATCAGATTCGCATAGCATCTATGCCTTGTCTTCTCAACACCATTATTTAGGAAAATCGTTCTGCTTGCATGGCTTTGAATTATTGAAAATAGGGTATTTCATCTCTTGGAATCTGTCCTCTTTCCAAATATTTACCTGGGGTCACCTAGCACCTGAAAAATGTGTTCTTTTAATAGGGTTGTAGTGTACGCAATGGCTTAATGCTACTCCGTTACTCATGTCTGTGATATGTTTCCATAATGCTCTGATACTCAAGCTCAGTCCATGCATGATGTTTTATTAGTTTCCCTCCACATCATATGGGACTGTCCGCAAGCGAAGGTGCCAGCTGTGGTTGGCCTGATCTCAAGATAATATTCCTGTTTAGATAATAGCATTATTTTTTGGTTTTGTCCTCATTTGACAGGACATCTCTTCTAGTATAAGGTAGTACTCTGACATTATGGTAGGCAAAAATCCAGTGATGTCTCTGTTCTTATTCTATGCATCAGTCTTTTGCCTTACTTACTTTCATATGACTTAAATAAATTCCTATGTTCCCATTCTGTGTAGACCAATTTTTTCTTTACTCAGATGGTGCTTCCGAAGTCTGATCAACATGTCTCTCCTTCAAAAAGATAAATCATTTATTTACATTTAACACAATGCTATACTGGAAAGATCTGTTCTGTCTCATCTATGTTCAATACGAAATCTCTGCTTTTCAAATGGAGATTGAGAGAGGATGCTCTGAACTACTGCAAACCTACAAGTGCTCACGGTAGCAGTAGGAGCTGGCACCATCCAGTAATTCATGTGGATTCTGAAAGCTGAGATTAATGCGAAGCTTGTACTTGTGAGAAATTTTACTGACCAGCTCTCTGGCCTAGCCAGACCACCAGCATTGATCCTATAAGAAACTTAGCCCCCTTTGGAGAAAAAAAACCCCTATCCTTTTAAAATGGGGTCACTGTGATGTCCATTCACTTTCAGCATTTCTCTCTTTCTGTCTTGTATACTCAATCTTATTCAAGAGCTTTCTGTTAGATTCTAATTATGCATTGCCAAAGGGTCTCTCATCTTAGATGAGGTCTTTAAGGGCTACTGATAATGCACATAACATTTTTCCAGCACCAAGATTTGAACTCAAAATGAGCAGGAAAAGGCAGGAGCTGAAGTTAGGCTAGAAACAAAGTTAATGTTTTTACCAGGGAGTGCAATTAGCCAAAAGAGCAGCTTCTGGTAGGAGTAGCTGATCCATGGTCATTAAAATGTCAAAGACTTACTGTGGTTTTGTTTGTTTCCTTGTATTTAATATGAGCCATATGGCAAGGAACAATACTGCATTTTGAGTATCCAAGAAGGGGAATTCTTAGTAACAAAGGCTTTATAGTAGCATGTGTGAAAGAGGGCTTTCATTATATTTGTAGGACTAATTTATATGGGGTAATGTTTGGTCTCAGTTAATCCATCTGTCTAATATTTTAATAATATTTTAATGAAACCTTGAGCCAGATGCCAACGTAGTAAAAGCTGCCTATTTTATCTGTTGATTTTCAGTAAAATATTGTGGAATGAAAACCTGGAAATCTAACTAAAAAAGGGGAATTGCAATGATTGTCATTGATTTCAACAGGGTCAAAATTTTATGGAGCATTTATATGTTCAGTGGCTGAAGTAGTGAAATACAAATATACAGATTTAAGATTACCTTTATGCATGTAACAGAAGCAGTTATTGTAAAACCTGCAATTCTATCATAATTAGCAGGTCATGGTGTTTTATAATACATAGGCAAAAAAAGCACCTCACAAAACCCCAAACTTTGTAAAGCACAAATTGCATGTCAGTTAATGATAGTCACAAAGCTGCTCTCAAATCTTTCACTGCTAACTTAACACTCAATTGATACTGGTCCTTCTGTTGATTGTTACCTAGTGTAGTCATCTCTGTTCTTAGCCCTCTGACTAGAAGTGTCCAGCAGACACTAATCTATGCTCATTACATGCAGATTTTAACTGTGTATTGAGTCTTTGAGCAGGCTGCTGCTGCGGAAGGAACATAGACTTAGCTTACCAGGGCTCTACTAGACCTTCGTGGTCCTGACCAGCCTCACCTTGGGCCTCTGCCTACAGCCCTTCCTGTGGGTCTGGGAGCTTGATTTCAGCTCAGTCCAGGGGCTGCAGTCCTGCCTGGGCTATGTTGGAGGGCTACTAGTCTCCAGCTCATCCCTGTCCTGCCTGGCCATGGGCTGTGTTGATTGAGACCCTAATCTGAAGACCCATTTCCTGCCTTGTCCTCAGCGCTGCCTTATCACCATGAATTTGCCTGATGATCTGGATTCTTGGCTGAGCCTGGCTGCCATCTTTAGAGCTGTGCTGCCCTCTTCACCTTGCCTGGGTACTGTGGGGCTGGGCCCTGGTTGGCAAGATGCCTGCCCTGCTTGGCTGCTCATCACACTCATCTCCCACCTTCCCATCCCTTAGTGAGCAGCCAGCCCTCACTACACTGCTGTAACTCTCTACTGAAGCAGCTAGAAAAGCCTAGATTCAGCTCCTGTTTCAGCTGACAAAGGGATGTTGCTTATGGATGTTGGGATCGTGGGTTGAGTGAGCCCCTGAAATGTTAAAAAGAAATCTGAGGCAGAATCAACCTTAGTTGGATTCTGGTCACTAAAGTGATTATATTTAATGGTTTACATGCATAGAGTTTTTACAGAGCTCTACTTGATCATGTGCATTAGAATATCAAACCTGTTTGGGACTGTATTTAGCAAACTTATGGGTAATATTCCAACCTATTGCAGAACAAGAGACATTTATCAGACCTTCATTTCTTCACTTCAGAATAGTTAGATATCACACAAGGTAACTACCCCAGATGGCTGGGTGGGCAATTCCTGCATTCTTGTTTTACTGAGTCTTTAAAATGTCACTGCTGTCAGAGCCTTGGATGCACTTGTGCCTGGATAATATTTTGGTTTCTGTGGCTTTTGGAGAAATCTAACTTTTAGTTATTCTGCAGAACATTGGTATTCCTCTCCTTATTATATGTGTAACATTTTTGGTCTTCAGACTATTACATCTAGCAGTACATGACTGATGGCTCATTGCAGCTCAGTAAAATGTCACTGTTATGAATATATTGCACAATGAGTCTGCTTTGCACATCTCTGGTGCAATATTTATTATTCAGCTCTTGCTGGAGTCAATGGAAAGGTTTCCATTATGCTGCAAAGACTTTTGGAGCTGATCTGAGTTTGCTTTTAGTGTGCCTGGATACTGAGCAAAAAAAGGGCACACTTGTACACTGAGTAGCCATCTCTTTTATGACCTTAATGCAGTCACTACTGGTGACTAAGATGGAAGTTTCAGCATCCTCTGGTCACATGACTGTGTATCCAGAGCCTCTGAAGAGCTCAGAGGTTTTCGCATGGGCTACCAACCAGCTGCATTAAGAATACCTTATCTGCTTCTTTTTGAACAGGTAGTCTATAGCAGATACCCACTGCAATGCCACTTATGATGGTCTGCTCACTGATCCTAACCTGTAAACTGTCAGCTGTCTCGCATCTATCCCTAGGCTGAGCTCCGTGCATTCCCAATACTTCCCAGTTACTCCTTCCTAAAGAGCCTCCTTTCTTTCTGAATTTTGCCTTAACCCTCATTAACTGCATTTCAATCCTTGTTGTCTGTAATTTTGCCTACTTTGAGCTCTTTTGCCTGTTTCCACTCTATGTCCACTATTACTTTTCCCCATATTCCCTTGTCTTTTCCCATATTCTTACGTGTCTTCCTGTCTATCTTCCTCTGTCCTCTCTTCCTTTGTTGCCACTTGGACTTCAGTATCTTTACATCAGTAGTTCTCTGGGGCAGTGGAAGACCCACACCTCAACAGCTGTGCTTTGATGCCATTCCCTCAGAAGCTGTGCTTTCTCCTCTATGGTCGTGCATGGCCCTAAGGGCTTAACTTTTTGTAAAGTAATTCTCTTGAAACAAAACTGTCTGTTTTCTTTTAGTCTCAGACCATTGTAATTACTTAAGTTGCTAAGTAAAATTGTGAAGACACTGATGCTTTCTTAAGAAAAATCGGGATGTATTATAGCAGCTAGGATAATCTGTGATGAGTAGTATGAATAGAATCTAAAATAAAGACATGCTCTGAGCTGGGTTTTCATGGAGTTCTGCTTCTTCTTGACATATTTACACCCCAAGCCTGACTACTATATATATGGTTAAAGAAACTACATGTACAATTTGTCTTGTGCAAGGTGAGAAAAATGTACCTTTTTTAAAGCCGTCAAGATTATTTCATGTGATGGTACTGCCCCGTGCCATTCTGTGTGGGTTCATGTGTTTGGCAGAGCTCCACAATAGCTATGATATCCCAGCAGGTTTTCTGCTGGATATCACAGCAAAACAGGAAATCACTGGCTCAGTTTCAAAGCATGGGAACAAAACACCATGGAAAACAAGCCTAACTGATTTACAAGACAAGTACACAAGTGGTTGGAACGGTCACCATACACTTTTACCCATTCTTAAAAGATTGCTACTACTTTTAAAATAGTAAAACTGAGTAATGTTGTTCTTTATGTTGTCTCTTTGGTCTAAGATATACTAATTTCCACTGCAGGAGATGCAAACTCCCTGAAGACAGCATTCACTGACAATACATCAACCACAAATAAGTAGTTTGAATCCATTGCTCCTAGCTAACTGGTATTCTTTGCTAAGCCTTGAAATTATGGAACTGATTCTTCACTGAGGCTGATGTGAATTGAGACTACCTCTGCAGAAATAAATGGAATAATAGGAAGATAAGAGGGCAGAGAATAAGGCTTGACATCTCTGAAGGGAGGTGACATTTTTGTCTTAAAAGATAGTTAGTTTTTGTAATAATTTATGACTGATTCCCTGAAGATAAACATTGTCTGAATTTAAATGTTTCAGATTTGCAAGCAACAATGAGTCATCGATAGATGTAGAGAAAAGTAGCAAACCAGCAGTGACAGAAAGTGGGTGTTAAGAATAATACAAAATAAATCTGAGATCTGATAGCTGAATATTCATAATTATTCTCAGTCTATTTCAGTTTTCTAGAAAGATGTTATTTGAGTATTATATTATTATATTACCTAGTTTTTCGACTTCGGCAATCCCAAATAAGATGAGTGATTTGTATTCCAAGATAGCTAAATATTCATATATATGACATTCAAGAATCTCAGCCCGTAGAAAAAGTGATGAAAAGGAAAGAGGAAAATGTGATGAATGGGAAAAAAAAAAAAAAACCAACAAACCATCAGCTGATTATGTAGAAAAGTGTGGTTACTTTTCCAAGTCGTGTAAAAAGACGTACTTGAAGACCTACTCATGGTGAGTCTCCGTGTTGCTCACTGAAATTTGAGACTGACTCCAGTACAGACTAATAGCACCACTGCAAAAAAGCTGCAGGATTCAGTGACTCGGTGACTTGCACTAATTATCTTTGTTTCACAGTGGTATGAGAGCTCAGTACCTGCCGGTGAGTCAGTTCTCCCTGACTGCTTTTTCTGCTGACATTTCTTTGATGGGTCTCTTGAGGACTTTTTTTATACTTCTGGGCTGCTGTAGCAGCTATGCTTCATGCTCTTTTCAGGTTGCACTGGGTAAAGGTGCTGTTGTTTCAAAAGGTAGTATCAAGAAGTTAGTTTTTAATATTTATACTAAGATTTTACTTTGGAGCATTACTTTGAAGCTGAAATAAATTTTCTCACTAATACAGACTGCCCTTCTATTGTGTGAGCATAGGCTCACATATGCATGCTTGCTTACACCAGCTGCCAGTTCTGGCTTGCTGTCAGGAAGTTGATATTTTATTCTTTTGTTTTTTGTTTTCATCTGAGCACTAAAGATCCTTGGTTTACTATCTGTACCTCATTTTGAAAGAGCAGTGGCTCTGGCTGGTGGAAGACCTGGGAAGAAAGCAAATTAAGTCACAGGCCATAGAACTTCACAGCGTTCTGTTAATTAACACTAAAACCACTGGGAAACAAGCTAAACAAGCAGCCAGCTGGAAGGAGGAGCACAAGCACATCACAGTAGATGTGACTGTAAACTGATGGCTACAGTCAGTTTCATTGGGGAATGAAAAGAATGTCTTCAATGTCAGTGCTTCAGAAGTCTTCTCCATCCGTACCATGGTTTAGACCCAGCTGGGGGCTGAGCACCACGTGCTGACTCCCCTCCCCTCAGTGGGATGGGAATGAGAATAGGGAGAAAAATGCAAAACCCTGCTGGTTAAGATAAAGGGAATTTAATAGAACAATGCAAGAAGGGAGGCAACAACAGTAATAGCAATATATAAAGCAAGTGATACGGAACACACTAAAGACCCGCCTTGCCTGTCCTCCCCCTGCCATTATACATACAGCAGACATGATGTCAGTATGGTATCAAATACCCCACTGGCTGCTTCACTTCTCTATCCTGGCCGTGGCCCTCCCAGCCTGTGGTGAAAATTCACCCTGTCCTAGCCCAGCCCAGGACAATGAGGCTTCTTTCTAATCCTTTAGATAGTTGTCCTGGTTTCTCTGGGACAGAATCTTATGCCAGCCATGGTCTGCAGGCTGCGAGCAGTTTGGAGTCAGCCAGGGCAGCTGACCCAGGCTGGCTCACGTGTGTATCCCAGACCATAAACCTCACACTCAGTATAAAGGGGGAAGTTTGCCAAGGAGGGGGGCCTCTTGCTTGGGGTCTGTCTTGGGCTCCTGCTGGCCCTGATCCCCTTCCTTCTCCCAAGGACTGCCTTCCTGTTTATTGTGACTGCTGTACTTTTGCTGGGCTCAGTATAACTTTGTACACTTTATACTGGCATTGGTATTAGTTTTACTGTGGCATTAAATCTGTTTTCATTTCAACCCATGGGTCTCCTTTTCCAGATTCCCCTTCTATGCTGGAGAGGGGTCATCAGGTGATGAAGTAACTGCTACAGTTTAGCCCTGGATATGGGCTGAATGTAAACAGTAATCCCACACCAAACCACAAATCAGCTGACGGACACAGGGTGATAATTTTTCAAACAATGTTGCTGGAAGAATGGGCTAGTCCAGCAGGAAAGGACACGCATCTTTTCAGTTTGACCTTGCTCCTCCTTTATGATCCTCCAATAGCGATGTTCCAGCTGCAATGTGAAAGAATCCCCTATGCTTCACAGCCCATCCTGTTAATGTAGATGCTTTCACATTCATATTTGTACTTATTTATTGAGGACTTGATCCTTCAGTCTTTGCAGGAATAAAACTGTGTTTGTTGCAGCAAGAATATTGAGGCAAAATGGTCCATGGTTGGAATCGATGATCTTAAAGGTCTTTTCCAACCTAAATGATTTTATGATCCTAAAAGTTTTGATCAGCCCTGTCACCAGACAACAGTCTTTGTTTTTCAGTAAAGAATATCTAATGCTGATGAAGTTCAGTTTGTAGGCTTTAGGTTTGGTGGTATGCCTAAAATAGACCTTTCTTCAGACCAAAACTTCTAAATTTCAGTATTCTTTGTGTGGGGACTACTTCTTGCTCTGCTACTTTTTATCTTCCTATGCTTGGGTCAAACTATAAGTCTGTAGGTGTACCCTATGGACAGAATTAGGAATTTCAATCAAGTTAAGTTTTGCATTAACAAATACAAGAGGTGTCATTTAGATTTAGGCCCAATATCAGTTAGCTATTTATCAAATGCATGCACAGTGCCCGGTCTTTCAAGGAAAGATGCAAAAGCTTGTCAGACTCCTCCTGTATTGATGCTTTTCATCTCTATGTAGGGATTGGCCAAGTCTGTAAATTAGCCAGTCTAATGTCCTTTCCAAGATCTTTATCAGTCTTCTGTTACTACTTGATACCTTCAGTGGAATGCAAATTTTCAGTCTAAGTTTTGCGCATCGGTAGATATCTGACAGACTCTGGCATTGAGTTCCTTAGTTTTATTTCTGTTTGTGGGAAAATGAAGTTCATCAGTTGGGAATTTACTTTCTTTTCATTTGAGTAGATATGTCCTTATTCTCCTGTCACAAGTCAGAAATGATAGTTGCTCAGTCTTCCACTCATAATTTATATTATATACTTGATGTCACTTAGTATTTCTCTTTCTGATGTAAAGTACAAATCCTTACAGCATCCCTTTGCATTTCTTTTTTGCTAACCAAACACTTCTGATTCTGATACATATTTTTACAGGATAGGTGTCCAATGCTGAACAGACTATGCCAGGCATTTCTTTATTCATCCAAAGATATAGTCTGTAACACTGGTAGGATTTGGGGTTTTATTGTTTCTATTTTTTTTTCCCCTATTTTTATTAATTTTATCTGTCTTTCTGTGATAACATGCACATCTCTGTAGATATACTTAAACTGTACAGGTGGTTTATATATTTCTTGTAAACATGTATGCTCTTCAGGGTGCATGTTAAATTCTCAGTTCAGTTTTGCTATCATATTGCTCTTGTTTAGGTCTTTCTGCACTTTTGTACAGTCTTCTGTGGACATTACGAACTTGAGTAACTTGGTACAATATGACATTTTGTCACCTTGCCTTTTTTTTAATGCAACATTGCATATTCCCTTTAATAATTCTGTGATTTTGTATATAAACTGCATCTGCAGTCTCAGATGCATTATATGTTTGATGACTTACTGGTTTTGAAGTAGTAATTTGCTTTTTCTTCCATAGCTCTTTTTCTGAGTCTACCTCTCTTTGTTCAGTCTGTCTCAGTTCAATGGGTTTCTAGTGCCTGGCACCTGTATGTTTCTTACCATGTGGATACATTTGAATAATTTGATGAATGCCAAACTCATACTTGAGTGTGAGGAGACAAAATACAACTTTTGAGCTTCTAGCAATGTCCTAGTCTGTGTTTACAGAGTTCTGTTTCCCTGGCTTTGAATTTGTAATAGGAAGGTCCTAAAAGCTGCCAGGCAGGTTTCTCACTGCAGATTTTATATGAGAAAGCCTCTTAGAACTTAACTTCGCTGATCTGGATAGAAATTGATCCTCTGAAAAAAATAATGAACAGGTAACATAGTTTAAACATGCCAATAGATATTTTCTGTTTGTATGCTAAATATTTCTTCAGCCAGTCATCTAAAAAAGCAAAGATGATGATCAGTATATTACCTTAAAACACACGCACTCAGAGTAAGCTTCAGTGACTAAAATTCTCATCTAATAAATCTACAAGAATATTAAAACTAACTCCAGGATTACCTTGAAGGATGGACAGTATGCACTGAAGGGAAAATATGATTTTACTTTGAGAATAATTTGTTTTGGACAATGAAACTGGAATTAAAATTTTATGCTAATCAAAAATCTCTTTACTATGGCTAGGGACAATCTCTTCCTTAATGTCTGCTATGTTCCAGTAGACTACTGGGCCTAAAGGGGAAGAAAAAAAAGCGCTACAGTTTATAGCTTGGACAGTATATAATAAAACCAGTAAGAAACAACAGTGATGGTTTTATGCAAGCATATGAAATGAGTCATAATCTGGTTGCATTTTGTATTGGATTTGGGGTTGTCTTTGAGTGTTGTGAGAAAAAATGGAATCTGACTGTAAAACTTGGGTTTTTTTGTGTAGCAAGGTATGGTGTACCTTACCATTAGCTGTCATTTTCTGGTTCTCTTAACTTTTATAGTTATGGGTGAATATAACATAAGCAACTGATCCTATCACACTTCATAAAATAGAGAAAAAATAATTATCTATACACTTATATATTAGGAACAATGCTGGAAATGGCACATAGACAGCATTTTCCATAAATACTCTTAGTATTAAAAGGTTGTTCTCAGTTCAGTTCCTGAAGAACAGCTTTTGAAGATGTAATCTAAGAAGTATCTAAACTGAACAGCAGAGCAGAGCAATGGCTTGCTGCTTCAGCTGTCCCAATAAAATATTGTATTATTAATTCTTTTCAGCCATAGATAATTTATTTACTGTATACAGATTAAATATGAGTAGTCTTTCTTTTTCAAAGCAATTTGTTGCATTTCAAATATTATATTTTCATTTGTTCTTCCAAAGACAACCATAGCTTTTACTTGTAAAAAAAACCTCCAGACAATTGAATAGCTTTTAATACTATATGAATAACTCTAGCACATAATTAATTTTCTTTTTCAAACTGTGACATAAAACATTGTAATGCATATCCGTATTGTGTATATCCCATAGAGATGTATACAACTTGTTTTGAGTGATTTATTTTTGTGCATTTAATTTCCACTTTTGTTAAGCTCATGATCTAGAAAGCTCTGGACAAGAAAATATAATGATTACCATAAGGCAAAATTTATTTTTGGAGAACAAATTTATTATGTACCTAGGGTCTTCCCAGAAATAACCTTTCCTTCTGTTTACATTGTTCTGCCATGGCTATGAATGCATTCGTGTTTGAAATAGCAAATACCGACCATCAATGGAAAGAAGCACATAAGGAAAAGGCGACGAGAAGATGATGGTATCATGAAAACAGAACAGATGTTGCTTAATCAATCAGTTCCTCTTTAACATTTGATCTATTACTGCTGAAAGCCTGACAATTCTATAAATGCCTTCTATTGTCTCTTATTACTTAAAAAGCCCAAGGGCTGTTTGGAGAGGGTTGTTATTTTAAAAGGTTTGCAACTTTAAATAAAATCTGCTTTCAGCTCTTTGCTAGACAATGCTATATGCAGATAATCTTCAGAGAAAGGATGAATATGAATTAAAACCCCCCAGTGTTCAACCTTGACAAACTGTGAACAAGTTTTATTCTCGATTTGAATCAGAATTAAAAAACTTTCCTGCTGGCAGCCATCACTGCACTGCCTTGGAGTCACAGCACCTGAAAAGCATTCTTTTAGACAAAGTATCTATTTAGGCTTTGCAAAGATGGCAAATTTTGAGGCTGCTTTTTCTTTCTTCCGTGTCAGTGCTGAAATCAGGTATTGAAAAGAGTTGAACTAAGCAAATTTTGAACACAGTATAAGACTTATAAGTGAAGCAAGTCTTCCTGTTTCGTGCATCTCTGACAGAATGCAAAGTGATGTTTGAACGTAGAGATATTTATCCAGTTTAGATAAGTTACATTCACTATCCAGGTGGCCCATATCTATCTGTGATTTCTAAAACAAGCAGAGGTCTAAGTATTCAGCTATCTGGCAAGAGTATACCATAGTTACCAAAGCTTACATGGATTCCATCAAAAATTGTAACCTGGACTCATTGAGGAAAAAGTAGTGAAAGAGGAAAGGGAAGTGCAGTAACCACTATATAGGAAAGCAGTTACAGAAACAGCTAAAAAGAAATATCCACACAGTGTCACGTTTGATTAGCAGGAAATAAACCAAACCATTAACCAGGAAAGTGGGAGGCTTTTTGGGCTTATCTGAGGCCTTGAAGCTGTGAAGTGACAGCATGGATTTAGCTGAATAAAAAAGTGCAGGGAAAGTTGATAGGACATGGAAAGAGAAAATCATCCAAATTGCCTGGAAATTTCAAATTCCATATTGGTTTAGAAGAGAACACAGGACAGTGGGCATATAGGAGAAACTTTAGATGATATATGGAAACTTTCATAGGTTCTGAGCAGTCCAAGTAACGGAAAAGGAAAAGGAAAGGGAAAAGAAAAAGAAAAAAAAGAAAAAGGAAAAGAAAAAGGAAAAGGAAAAGAAAAAGGAAAAGGAAAAGAAAAAGGAAAAGGAAAAGAAAAAGAAAAAGAGGATTTGGAAGTTTTTACTTGTGTGGGTGGAGTTTTATTTCTCCTTGGGGTTTACTGAATTTTAAAATAGAAAGCCAGATATAAATAATGCACTACAGTCCCAGCTAACTGAAGTTTTCTGCAGGAGGATAGTGCTCAGTCCCTGTGTCTGTATGCATTAATATCAGCATTCCTGATCATCTATTCCCTGATTGACCTTAGAGCCTTTTGGGATTTTCTAGCACAAGCAAAAATAATGTATTGTGTATTATTGGATGCAGAACTACAATAACTTGGGGAAAAAAATATCCCTTAATAAACTAACAAAAATTCCCTGAAATATTTACAACAAGGAGTCAGATGAAGTGATGAGGCCAACCAGCAGTTTCTGGGCCAGAGATACAAGGCAACCCATTTTAACTGTATCCAGCAATGGGCAGTAGTGCAGCCACACATTAGTAGCATCTTCCCAGTGGGTTACGAGCCATTTGTACTGCTTGCTTGCAGTCGGATGTTTTCTTTGGAAGAGCAAGGTTTCCCGATTCACTCTATAAATTGTTTAGATTGTGCTAGTGCTGCAATTCTAATAGCAGAGTGAAAGAGGCTGGTAAATAAATAGTGCTACTGCTATGCTTATGAATTCAGCCTTCAGGCAGATTTTCAATAAATGATGAGAATATGAGAGGCAACAGCATGGAGTCTCCAGAACTGCCAGGTTTGCAGAAAAGGAAAAGTAGAAAAGAAAAAAGAAGTAAAGATAACCTGCTTAGACGAGGCTTTTTTGGCCACCTAAGCATTTTTATCGAAGCACTGTGATGAAGGAAAGATGTTTAAGCAAGTATTTACACATCAGTCCTACCTACCGCAGTGGCTAACAAAACATTCTGAAAGCATCTGTCCAGTGTATATGGATACAATTTAATGTTGTCTGAACTAATTTCATACATGATTTTTCATTTTCGTAGAGTGTTTTAATCTTTCTGTGAGGACTGAAGTCAGAAAGAGGGTTCTGTCTTAAAAGTGGCTTTAGCAAAGTTGTGACCTGTTTGACAACATTTAGTTATGAGAATTTTCCTGTTGACTTCAGAGAGAGTTGGCCTGGGTTCATAATGCCTGGTACATGGAACATTTCCTTCACATTGTTGTCTTCCTAAATGTCAGGAGTGGGTACCAGTTTTGGTTTGTTTGGGATTTGTAGAATTTGTTCCATGCTAATGTGTTACTGGCACATCACCACAAAAGCAAAGCATACTGCCCCTACTTCAGCATGGAACTGTTGCTTGTTTATTAGCAGTCGGGTTAAAATATAATTCCCTTTATGTGTCTTTTTGCCTTTGGCAGGTTGGGGAAAGGATTACAAAATTTGTGTCTGAATAACTGTAGCAAATAGAGGTACTGCAATGCATGGCATAGCACAGTATGCAGAAGCATGTCCACTGACATTTACATACAAAGTGGAACTTTATTCTGGTCTTATTTACATTAATGGGAGCTATGAATAACTTACTTTAAATAAGTGTAATTACATAATCACAGGTCTAGGAATAGAGGCAAAGGTATTAAACTAACAAACTGTGTACAGTCTGGGATGCTCAGTAAAGAAAAATAATTGGATTCTGTTATTTGTACAACAGTTTTTGTGATCCTTCAACAAATTGGGAGTTTGTCTCCATCTGCAAGTGAGTGTTTTCAGTGGGTAGTTAAAAGATTTTGTCTCAATCTGGCATCAATTATTTGCACCTTTATTATTTCTCAATTGTGTTACAACAGTGCCAAGTATCTTTAAATGAAATCTTCCATGCTTAGGCACCATCCGGTATAAAATGTTACCTGCCTCACAGATCATCAGTGACACACTCAAGCTTCCATTTCTCTGCTAAAATTACTACTGAATTTTGAATTGTATCACTTCTTTGACCCTGATAGTCAACATCTTCCATGGTATGTCTAAACAGCCAACTAAAACCCTGAAATAAAAACCATCATCAGTAACTATCTTTGACACAGTGCAGCTCTCTATAGGTAAAACATATATTCAGATTTCAGATTTTTTCAGGCCAGTCAGAAATTAGACTGACACAAACCTCAGTGCCCTGCACTTAATACTTAACATGCCATTCATATACTTACCTTCTCTAAATTTAATGCTTGGTAGCATATATAGGTTAAAAGATCTATCTGAAAAATACTCAGTCAATATATTTTTCTTCTATGGAGTAAGATGCCATCTAAGTGCAAAGGAAGAGGCAGGTAGTCAAGTTGCCTTTACTCACTATGATAATCCTGTGACACTGAGCCACAATCATGTGGTATGTGGTGCTGTTGCTGATCCAAGCTAGACCAGAGCTGCAATACGTGCTGCACTGATGCAGTGTCACATAAGGGAAGCATGGGAGATGGGCAGTAATTTTAGGAAGAGTATTTACAACAGAACAAAGGATAACTTTTCTTCCTTTAAATTCCTTGTCTCGTGTTTCTTTTTCTATCTTGTATTTTTATCCTTGCAGTTGTGTCGAATTCAGCTAAAGATTATTTGATGCAGCTTATTTTGGACATTTGCAAATTATTCTGGCCAGTAATGGTGAATTGTGAAATCCTTTGCTAAATTTTAGTGATACCAGATACCTCATTCGTATCCTTAGAACAAGAAATGGGAGTTTTAGAATATTTCAAGAGGAGCAGTAATAAATAAGTAGATTTCCTTTTTGGCAAAATAGTTTCCATATTTTCATTAGATGTTCATTTATCTTTGAAAGCAGAAATAAATATCAGGATTGAGTATCAGCCTGTATTAGGTAGTGGGATTTTACACGGCTGGTGATTCAGGAGGCTGGTTAGTATTTGTAAATGTATTTGTCAAGTCTGTTTCAAAGATGAAGCGAGCAGAACTGGTAACATTGTAATTGGCCATTTTAATGAAGTTTTGCAGAAGCTGGACACATACAAGCAATGCTTCAGATACTAATAGCTGAATTTTTGATTGAGTAAAATTTTCATGGCTTTCTTAACAAAGCACAAAACTTGCAAGGCAACAGATACACATTACCAAATGAAGAATAAAAGCATATAACTGCCTCCTAAAGAGAGATGCTTTTTTATTTTTAACAGCTTGTTTTTCATCGCAATACTATAGTAACTGACAGTTAGTAAGATAATTTCAGTAAAAGCTTTGACATAGAACAACTGTGAGTTCTTCAGCCAGCTTCAGTACATATCCTAACATTGACAACGTAGTCCAGCTCTTATATTCTTCACAGAGTTGGATTGAATTTTGCCTGACTGTGGAACAGAATGTGGAATTTCAACTGACAAAGCCTAATGATCTATTAGTTCTCTTGTTGTTCACCCCTGTTTTGCCCTCTTGTTAGTGCTACTGAGTCAGATGGTCAAATTCTGTTGTTTATAATAGGTGGTAGATTTGGAATTACTTGCCAAAATTTTGTGGCAGGCTTTAACCTTCCCAGACAGTGGCACCACATTACAGATGTATAGCACAGTCAATACTTCCTGAACACGCTGAACAAAAATAGTACTTCTAAATGCTGCCAGCTCATATCTTAAACCAGAGCCTAATCTTATTTAGTCCTTAAATTATATGCTTCAAGTTTGAGATTAGAACTGATTTGTTATCAGAAGCAATAGTTCTTAATAGACCCTGTGCAGGAGCCCTGCGCCTGTCCTAGCTCCACCTTATTGCACACTCTTTCCCTGCTCTGCTTCAGTTTTCAGTGGAAGTGCTAGTCTTTAGTTAAAGAAAGCTTCTAGCCATAGTAGCTGTGAAGAAGAGCTTGAAAATGTGAACATAAATACGCAGACATTAGAAGGCAAAACTATAAATACCTGAAGGTTTTCAAATTTCCTTATCTTTTTTTGAAGGACTGATAATATTTCCCTTACTACAGTTCTGTTTGGAAATAGATTTTTACCTTTGTTGAAGGTATCTTTCTGTTTTCTGTGTTAAACCTTGCAGAGATGATGCTTGTCAAAGAGATGAATCCCTTATGTAATTTCATTGGCTTCCCTGGAGCTTTTCCCAGTGCTCTTTCAGGAGAATCTCAAATGGTGCATAAACTCTTTCTTTGGTTGGAGCTCTCTCTTGTTCTGCATATGTGGAAATGATGACTATAACTTGGCCTTTAAGCTTTGACTGTTCGAAGAACTGTGTTCCCCAGTAAGCTTGGTAGTGTAACTGGCATTGTCTAATAGTGATGAAAACTGATGTCACAGTCTATGTATCACAGCACTCAGCTTGTAAAAACAGGCCTAGGATCCAGCCTTTGTCCTCTTCTGAGGCTAGTTAAGATGCTGACCTCACAACCAGAAACATACTGGGGTTCTGGAGTGCATAAAGAAAAGTGTGGCCAGAAGGTTGAGGGAGGTTCTCCTCTCTCTCTACTCTGCCCTATAGTGAGACCACATCTGGAGTACTGTGTTCAGTTCTGGTCTTCCCAGTTCAAGAGAGACAGGGAAATACTAGAGGGAGTCCAATGGAGAGCTACAAGGATGATTACAGGACTGGAACATCTCTCTTATGAGGAAAGGCTGAGAGCCCTGGGGCTGTTTAGCCTGGAGAAGACTGAGAGGGGATCTTATAGTTGTTTACAAATATCTGGAGGGTGGGTGTCAAGTAGAAGGGGCCAGGCTCTTTTCAGTGGTGCCCTGTGATAGGACGAGGGGTGTGGGAGAACTCAGCTGGTCCAAGGGTTCGGAATGTGAGCTTGATATCGACCCTGAGCAGGTATCTGTGCACCCTAAAAGAGACTGCAAAGTCCCGAGAAGAACTGCCAGACCTGCAGTTAGAGAAACCTTATTGAAGTTACAGCAGAGAGAAAAAAGTATGCAGTTATGAACTGATGGTCTTTGTTTGAACTAATCATAGCCGTGCACACACATTCTTGAGGAAGCTATGAACAGGCTTGTTAGCACAATAAAGAGGCTTTTTGGCTTTCACTGTTGCACCGATTTGGAGTTTGTCACTTTGTCCATTCCTACAGCAGCAGAGAGGTAATGGTCACAAGGTGAAACACAGGAATTTCCACCTCATCATGAGGAAAAACTTCTTCATTGTGTGACAGAGCCTGGAACAGGCTGCCCAGAGAGGCTGTGGAGTCTCCTTCTCTGGAGACTTTCAAGACCCACCTGGATCTGTTCCTGTGTGGCCTGCCCTGGCAGAGGGGTTGGACTCAATGATCTCCAGAGGTCCCTTCCAACCCCTACCATTCTATGATTCCTTTTTTAAAGCAGAATGCACTGGAATATTAAAAAAACACTTCACTGTTTTAAATAAAATAGTTATATAATTAAAAGCATTAAGTTTATTCTATGATCCTCTTCTTTCATGAAGGGAACAGAGCAGTTTTCCCTTTGCTCCTTTCCCCATAGGAATCTTATTTTCTTCTAGAACTAAACAACTCAACTTCAGCATACTCTGCTCTCCTGGACCTCTGACCTCTGCCTCTTGACTCTGAACTGGTATATCCATCAGACATAAACCATTTCCCCTCCTGTTTTTCCCCCCAGTTAAGTAACACCAGTTTAAAGACTCGTTGACACGCAGATCCAACTAGACACAAGGGGCCATTAACTTCTGGTGGCTATATATGGCAATGGACAGGGTGCGGAAAACTTGATTTTTTTGAGCCTGGGAGGGAGGAAAGGAGTCAGAGAGATGGACCCAATCTATGCCACAAGATGAAATGTGTGAACCCTTTCTTTCTGCTCCCTAGTCATCTTCCATGTTGACCTTAACACGTACAAGAGACCTTATTCCAGGAGAAAGAATGAGGGTGTTTAAACAAGGAGTGTTTGCGCTGGGGTAAAGAGCATGCTTTCTGAAAAAAAAGTGATGGGCCAGGTGTTTTTTAGCATGTCAAGCTTAAATGGTTGGCTGATGGTAAAATATGTCAGTTGAATATTTTATTCACTTGAAAATAATGCAGGTTTAGATTAAGCAAAACTATGTGTGGATTCAATAGTTTGTTCAAGAAACTATCAGAAAATTCAAACATTGTCATCAAAAGTCAAAGTATTTCAAGTTGATTTTTTCTAATTATATGCTTCTGATTTCCATTTCAGAACATTTTGTGTCTAACCATCTTTCCATGTAGAAGCAAGGAACAGTAGCATTCCAAGGTGGCAGCACTGTTTATAGGCTTCCTTGTTTGTTTCTCTAGAGAAAAATTGAATAAACACTTCAGGCTGAGGTGTTTTCTTTTTCTTCTCAGATTCCAAGTCAGTAGCTGAGTAGGTAGAGTTGTTTTCACAGATTTAGATAAAAGCTAATGTCCATTATTTAACATATAGAGAGATAGGGACAAACTGGATCAAGAATCCCACAGATTTCAAGAGGTGCAATTGATATTCATATTTGGCATCATAGCAGAGGGTTTTGGCTTTTTTTCTTACTCATTTGCATGCGATCATCTTGATGAATTAATTTGTTTACTCATCCTCAGTTCAGTTAAATATTATTTGAATATTCATCTACTTAAAACTGACACTCAAATTCCTGGAAATATGTCCTTTACGTGAATTTGAGTTTTAACTTCAGTTTTAGTAATTCTCTATCCCATTTAATGGAAGTTAGAATTTGACCTTTGAAGGTGTTCAGAAAGATTTTGTGATTCAATACAGATTTCAGCCTTCTGTGACAAGCTCCAGTTCCTGCTTGTTCAAAGAATGACAAATGCAGAGTTTCTGGAAGAGCAGGACTGAAAATTAAGTGCTAATTTTCTGTCATTATGTTACATTATAAGAATGATAAAATGTCTGCAGAGAAGATTTGCTTTAGAAAACAGTGTACTTCTGTAGTGGTGAGAGGGGAAAAAGGGCTGATAAAGAGCATGTAGCTACTTTCCAGAACTTCGATTAGTTGCAAATGATTACTGGCAGTGGCTTTATCTCTAATTCATATCTTCCACTAGTTAAAGAAAAATGCTACTATCAAAAGAAAATTAATAAATGTGAGTATGTGGGCACCTAACAAGAAGTTTTCAAAATTTCAGTACTTAGATTTTTTCTTTTCAATAATCTAATTGATAAAAGTTGTTGATAGCAATCAGTCAAAACCCACAGTATCTTATTAATCAAGTTAATTAACTTATACTCAGTTAAATAAAGGACTATTTCTTTTTTTTTTCTCTTACACTAATACAAAATGTAAGTAGTTTCATTGCTGTAAATGGAGCAAATTAGTGCAAATGAGAACATAATCAAATCAGTCTTGAAACATTTGAATGATTTATATAAAGACCAAATAAAATCAAGACAATTTATGTGCTGCATAATAGCTTAGCGAAAAAAAATCATTATACTGAACTAATTTTCATCCAGTTTTTCTAAAAGAATCCTTTTATTTGTATTTATACATCTGTCCTGGTTTGAGTTAAACCAGAGCTGATTGTCTGTTGAGTGATTTTACTTCTCAGCTAAGTCTCTTCTTACTAACTTTCTGAATTTAGTAGCATGTTTTTCAGACAGTGTACGCTTCTAGCAGGTATTTACAGTACCTACCAAAGACTGGTGTGCATAAGGCTTTTGCTTATACTTGCTCCTGTGCAGACCAAGGTCACTGTTAAATCCTGTGTACCGCATTAGGGTGCTGTAAAGAAGGAGGTCGTACCTCTGGGAAGGAGCAGACAAGGTGACCCTAAACTGACCAACAGGGTATTCCATCCTAGATACATCATACTCCGTACAAAGCTGAGGGATCACAAGGGTCAGTCTCTGTTCAATGGGTGGCCTCCAAGGACTCTATTTGGCCTCTGATCACAATCCATGTGTTCCTGAATCTGCATCCTGTCTGTCATTGAGCCCAGTCTGGGACTTCCCCAGTGCCTGCTCCACAGCATCAGTGGTGACAGTGCTGTGATTGCTGCTGGGGTGTTGTGTTTGATATTAGTTTTGTATATATTTGTATATATTTCATTTTATTGCAATTGTTTCATTAAAGCTGTTTTCAGTTTTCTTCTCCAGTCCATAATTGTCTCTCCCTTATTCCCTTTCTCTTTCCTTTGGGGAAGGGAGAGTGGTTAATAGAGAGCATCTGTCATTTTTTTCTAGTGGCCAGCCCAGTCCTACCCCTTGACAACATCATCTTGCTATTAACTTCTAATTGAATAGCATTTTTTTTCCACAGTGATAGAGTTGAAACACAATCTTTAAACATTATCATGCATATTCCCCATGCCTATCTGTTTCCAGTGACATAAAATAAAAAGCTTACACAACAGTTGGACTTGACTTACTTAGGTTTTTTTTTTCCAACAGAAATGATTCTATGATTCTGTGATAATAAATCAAATATTTAGTAACCAACCACCTATAAAAATGGAAGAGCAGTATGGACTCATGTCCTTTTAAATCAATGCTCTTCATCATTCTTTTTTAATATTGTCAGTTAGAAGGGAAAAAGTTCATGAGAGATGTGCAGTATGTTAACATTTCATATAAATTATTAGGGACACACATTGGAGAGCCATAAAAACATGAAACTTGCTTTGATTTTTTTGCATGGCAGCAAAGCAGAATGGCTGTGCTTTACCCATTAGTTTCAGAAGACAGAGAATAAGGAAATCATGAAGGAGATACCAGTTCAAAGAGAGGTCCTTCTCTGAGTACCTGCCCAGTACCAAATCAAGTTGCAATATTTGTCCAAGAGCATCTGGTTTTCTGACAGCTGTATTTCTTGTGTTTAAAGTATACTACCCATATGAATTTGTTTGTCTACCAGGTCTGATTTTGGCTCAGGTTCTGGCTTGTTAATTGCTCTGATTGTTGATTCTTTGAGAACTTCCTTCTACAGTTCTTTGCATAGGAGATGGGCTGACCCTTTTAAGGGTTCCTAGGTCCTTTCAGGGTCCTGTGGTGCTACAAAAAAGAAATAAATACTAACTGCAACAGTGTGCACTAGAAATTTCTGTCTCTTTGCTGAAAAATTCCTTGACATAACACCAGAGTCATAAGATTTCTAACAATCTCTTGAAAAACACCACTTTCTGCCAAATCTCATTGGTAGTTATATGTAAAACAACTGTTAAGAGCTTGCAGGGGGTGAGAATGAGTTGATATATTGTGAAGCTTAATCCAGGTATCATATCTGCATGCTTTGACATATTTATCCACATTCTAATAGTGATACATACAAGTGAATTGTAAAGCCACATATGCTTCCGGGGAATAAATAAAATAAAAACTGTTATTGGATTTTTAGCTGAGTCACAATTTCTACTCAAATGTTGTCTGAAACATAGCACAATTTTTAATTGTGCCTTAAAAAACCATCACAAATGACCTCTTAACAAAGTGATCTCTGAACAAGTAGAGAAATGCTGGAGTAACTAGTCAAAAAGCTGAGAAGTATTTTTCATTTCAGACCTCTGTTCTCCTCAGGCACCGTCTGATTGCACATCTTTAGAGAAGTATTGAGATTTAGCAGATCTGTCATTAGTTTCACACAGGGCAGGCAGTCTCCTGCAGAGGCACTCAGTATTCTTTTTTCTTCTTTTTTAATCAGTTAGGATGCTGTTGAGCAACAGGAAATTCAAGTAGTATGGTTAATGCTGATAATGAAATAAACTGCCTATCAACCCTGCAAGGAACGTATGCATAATTTCTGACTGCTTCAGGAAAAGAAAAAAACCAGACCACCCAAAATAAATATCTTTAGTGTATACAAAAAAAAGGGCATTGGAAGACATGAGTTAGGTTTTAGCTAGGGCTGAGTGGCAGCTAGAAATGTGCAGTATTTCTCAAGATGGGAGGGATCACATTGGATTAAATTGTATTTTATTGCAGAACATGATTTCAGGGGCCTGTGGAAACCCCTCACTAATATTCTGCCACTAAACTGAATGACAAGGTTGCTTTGATTCCCTTTTATACAGTGGAAGAATTAATTCCACTTCTAGTTACTGTTAGATCATTCCTGTCAAGAAACAGCATGGTCCCACACAGAAAGTGCCTTGAAAGAAACATTTGGAAGGGATGAGATTGCACCAAGACTAAACTACTGAAAAAAAAAAAAAAGATGATGAGGAAAGCTCCATGTGCCACTGTGAGATGGTCATTTACCCTGTGCTATTTTAAATAAAACAAATGGAATGGCTGGGGGTTTTTTACATACAGAGAATAGGATGAAAACCTTATAAGAAGTGTGGAAAAACAATTCTTGGCATAAGTGGTGGAGAATATGCACTCTTTATACCTGGTGACTGCTGTAACCCACTTGGAATGGAGATGCTCATGTTTGCCCTGGCAGGTTATCTTGGGAAGGAGTGAACCTTTTCTTTCTGCTATTGTAGGTGTCCCCTGAGCTGATTCACTAGCAGCTGGGGCATGTCCCAGACAGCTTGGCTCTATTCAACAGAATACCTAGCCAAGGATGCACCTGGACATCAATCCCTCCAGCAACCTCCCCACCCAGAAGTGCCAGAGCTCCTTCTTGAGCAGATGTTTCTGGGTATTCCTTTTACAGAGCTTAGTCTACATTGCTTCACAGAATAGCATACAGTGACAGTCCTCATCATATTATTCCTTCACCAGCTCTACTCTTCGACTCTGCTAAGTCCACACTAAGGACTACTTCCTTATGATTGAGTGCTTTGCTAACTGCTTTGAAGGGCTCTTCTCCCTGAATGTCCCTGGAAAGACACATTACAGTTTCAAGCTGAATTACCTTTTGCATGTAACCTCTGCTGAACTGGGGACAGAAATGTAGGACCAGCCTTGGCCATCTGTGATTGCAGAACAGCAGAGGGGTTTCTGGCCTTTCCAAAACAAAGGGGATCACATATAGAATAAAACCTTGGTAATTACAAATAGCGGCCACATATGAAACTCTGCTCTCTCTAAGTTAGACCATCTCTAAGACCATCAAGTAAATGCTAATTTTGTCTGTGAACTTTGTGCTTCATTTTGTTTGCATTTTCTTTCCTTCCATTTGAATCCTTGCTATCCTCCCCTGTAAACACCTGCTCTTTCAGTGAGACCTGAATTCCTCATCTTACAATTCCAGAGAGGAAGAAGTTAGCAACCAAGGCAGATGATAAAGGACTAGGAAAAAGTGGCCCCACTGGGGTAAATGTTTCTTTATCTGACCACTTCCATGTCTCCTATAGTGTTGTTTCTTATTATAAGGAAGTCAGGACCAGGGAGTTCAGTCCAAGCAGATTCTGGTGAGTCACTTTTCTCTCCAAGGAGTCTGCCTTGCCCAGTTCTCATCTCTGACTCACTGCAGCTGTAAATGGTGGGGCATGTAATTTTCAAAGAGCAAATACTAAAATCCTTTTCAGAACAAGTTCATCTGCTTTTACCACTAATTTTTCTAGGTACATCTTGTTCTCTTCTAAATTCTGACTCCCTGCACTGGCAAGTTTTTCAAGATTGGACTGCAGTCACAGAAATGTTAAAAGTGTACAAGTATTCCTTAAATAACATTTATGTAATTCTTTTATGTATATAAAAATAGATTTGACTGACTCAATTCAAACTTGGATAAATGATTTTTTTTTTTCCCCTCTAATGTTAATGGTGTTATACCTTCTGGATTTAATGAAAGCTCTTGCATTTGATGGATTGATCTTTTTTCTAACTTTTCCCAGTCTATTTCTAATTTTATCAGCATGTGAGATTGGGATAAACTTGTGCTGTCCTGATGCAGGTAGAACATGTATTAATAACTAAGGTGTTTTCTGTGTAACAAGATGACACTTGTATGTCTCTGGATACTATGTACCACAGCTATAGGAGAAAATCTAGTAGATATAGGCACTGAACTATATGCATAGTCTCAGGTCACGGAGTGATGTACCTCCTGTGTTTTGCTATAGCTATTTGACTAGCAAAGGAAAAAAAAAAAAAAACAGAGTCTTCTTTCTGTGCTTCTATTTTAGGAACTCATAAATCCTCAGAAATTTTTGCTTTGGGCTGGAGTTCCCTTGTTCTGAAGAGCAAATCCAACAAAAATGTTAAAACATTTGCTAATGTTTTAATCCCAAAAGCAAATGCTACCAGACTTGAAAGAAAAGGAACAATGTATTTGTTACCTTGCACAAATAAAGTCTGTGCTCAGGATATTTTAAGATGTGACGTTATGCAGGCAAAATTTGACCTGCAGATTGAGCTTTAGGATCCAAACTTTGTTGCTTGGACCTATCTCTAGTAAAAGAACTGCAAGTCACATCAGCAGTAGCTACGATACCAACTCTAGATCTGCTTTGACATGATGCTTTTCCATCATAGATCATATCTGTCCTGTTCTATGGATGATGGCTACACATGCAGAGAAGTTTAGTCTATAACTTTGTAAGTAGCTGGACTAGTTACAAAGCTCAGGTTTTCTGAATTGCAGTACAGTGGTCTGTGCTTCACTCTGATAGAGCTGTGACATTCCAGATGAGCACTTGTGTGTTCAGGTAGCATTGGAAATGTCTGAACTGGTTATGAAGATGCAGACATTTATCAGTTGGTAAAGTATTGCCTTTCTTCCTGAGCAAGGTTAGCATATTCCCCTAGTCACAGCTGCTGCAGGAGGCAGTAACTCTGAAGCATGAAGCACTATATGCCACACAGCTTGACCAAACAGGCAGATCAAGCAAAGCCCTTTTCTGCAGGGCACAGAACATGAAAACAACTTGCTTTTCATAGGTGTTGAATGGCCACCAGCCTTAAACCGTACAGAGAAGCTGCCAAAGCTAGCTGATAAAAGTTTGCAGCAAAGAATCATTATGTGGGATTGTTCGTTCACCCTGTTTGCAATCAAGAAGCATCTTTTTTTCATTTTAAGCAGTTTCCATTGTGATAGGTGAGAAAAAGGTAGAATTTTAATGAAGACTACCATATTTCCCTTTGAGAATTTGTACAGCTTTTTAGTGTTATCCACTTTTGATCTGGGATTTCTAGGAATATAAGCCTATATAAGTTATGCCAAAATACTATTTGAAGCTTCAGTATATACCCCTTAAAATTACTGCTGCAATATATACATTGAAGGTAGCAACAAATACATATTTTCAACAGAAATATTCAGTGGGAATCCGAGAGAAATCCCAAGACAGCATAAGAACTGTTTAGTGTAACCAGCTCATTCTGTCACACAAGAGAGGTCATCCTAGTTTTACTGCAGTTGTTGTTTCATAGCTATGGATATATAGCTTAGCTCAAAAAGGTATAAAAATCCATTATCTGCCACACATGTATATGTCAGCTCCCATTTGTGATTGTCAAAGAATTACACAATAGTAGGTATTAGAGCTGGTTTTATTATTTATTAGAGCTGGTTGGCAAGACATCCAACCAGTTGAGATGATGCTGACTCTGAAGGGCTTCGAAAGCTAAGCTTTGTCTGTGCAATTTTTAATTTTTTACTTTTTAAAAGCAAAGAAACAAAAAAGTACTTGAGTAAATTTTGTCGTATTTAGAATGAGTTTTGTTTATTGTTTTTGTTGTTGTTGCTGTTGTTTTTGTTTGAAGTGATGTATCCATTTCGCTTTCTTTCTTAGCTTTTATAAGGAAAAAAAGCCTAAAATTGAGTCAAAAGATTTTGATGAACCAGAAATTAATTTTGTTTGGTTTTAATTCCCTTTTTAAAAATTGCCCTTGTGTATAATTTTGAAAATGCTGAAGGGCTTTTTCCTGACTTGAAAAATCACCATCTTTCATTAGTCTAAGTTCTGTTTTCTATCCAGGTCTAGTCTTTATTATGCACATGTAATTACTGTGTTTCTCCAATAGCTACCCATTGGGAAACTTGTGAAAGAATCTGCCCAGCACGACTGGCAGATGGCTGCTGGTAAAGCAGGACACCCCTTGACTCCAAAGCCACTTCTCTAACCACCAGATCTGAGGATGCAGGTCAGGTCAGCTGAGCCCACATTCTCTTTCAGTGCACCACACTCCCTGTCTCTCCAAAGGTGAAATCAGAGAGCTGGAGGAGTGGCTGCCCACCCACTGACCGACCAGCATCTGTCACAAAGCAGCAACAGCAAATTGTCTCTTTCTCAAAAGGCAACCAGCAGGTATTGACACTTGCAAATTGCTAGGCAGAACCACACTATCTTCTTCTAATAAATACCAAGCAGGCATCAAAATCACTGACTCTGAGGTCGTTGGGCTTTTTCTGATGTTAAGTATAATGAATATTGTACACTATAAACAATATATACACTGCATTATAAATAGTATTTTATATTCCATACTATGTATAGAGTGCATATATAATGTGTATGTTTACGCTATGCAGAAGTATTTTGTGTTGGTAAACAGAGTGTCGGCATCTCTGAATGGTGTGCAGCAGCAAAGGCAGATAAATAAAATGGGCAAAACCCAAACATGTACGCTTGGAAACAGGGACTTGGAACAACCTTTTGCTTTAGAATTAGGCTGGGTTTTTTATGCTATAGCAGCACGTTCTTTATTACCTCTTGGAGCCAGCAGTGAGCTTTTGTCACTGTTTTTTTTCCTCTCAGAGATTAATGTGGGATTCCATCCTTGCATGAATATTTGTACTTTGTTGGGTTAAACTTTTGTTTGCCCGATCAGTTCAACTGACCAAACGAAATTAGCTGCTCTGAGAATACACTCTAAGCCAAGCATTTTTGCATGGTTTCTCTCATAAAAGTTTAATGCAGTGTATAATTAGAAAAGGTTGAGTGCTTCCATTAATTCTACAAAGTTTTCTCACCCATTTATTCTAATAAACCTAATATTTTGCTGACAGAATGAATCTAGGCTCAATTAAAGGTGTACACAAAGACAAGATCCCGCAGGAAGGAAAACAAAGCAGCAGTTTTTGGGAGGCTCGGCTGACGTTTGCTGTTGTCTCACAGCTTTACGGAAGATGGAGTGCTCCGTGGGAATGCTGGAGCCTGGGAATCCCAGATATGTGGTTAATGGAGTTGAGTGATGCATAGATCAGTAAGATGTCCCTGAGGAATCGGTGCCTCTGCGTTTCTGTTTCATATCCCTTCCCCTAGCAGCAGAGGCTGAGCAGAAGCCACGATGTTGCCATAGTCATGTAACAACAGCAGCAGAAAGAAATTTGCAAGAGTTAATAGCGCTTGAGGCATCGTTAATTCCTAATGAGGCTTAAGGAGAACAATATTGTGGAGATCCTCTCATGCTTGAAATCCCATGCAGCCTAATCCCTCTGTGTACTTGTAATAGCAGTGATGTAAAACTGTGCATACGTCTGTTATTACGTCTTCTCCTTTGCTCTCTGTTTATCTGTTTTTATTGGAAAGCTGGCTAAAATTAGGTTTCCTCAGGCACTCGCAGAAAGATTTATCCTTAGGATTATAACTTCAGAACTCTGAATATTATGTATATTTCTGTTGTACTTTGGGATTATATCGACATCCAGTAAATCTTGGAGAGTACTATATAATTTCTTACTGAAATAATTTCAATACTGTTTCCAGATGGTATGGTTAACTTCAGAACAAAAGTAATGTGGGAAAAATCAGTCCATAAATGTGTCTTACAAGACTCGCTCTCCCTTCTTTATTGTGAAGTTTCAATGCAAAACTTCACTGGAATGCATACATTTCCGTATTTTAGTACTATAAACTACAAGGTATCTTTAATGCAGACATTAAAGAGATTAATTTGTAGTCTCTGTTGGGTGGCCTTAAAATACGTGTGTATGAATTCTTGACTCTTTTGAACCCAAGAGAACAGCAGAATTTTACCTCTCCTTGAAACACTTCAGATCCCTTGGCAAAATAACAGTTCTGTGTTTTCTGAGCTGCTAAGTTGGCTGCTGCAGCAGTTCCTAGCAAGGTCAGCACTGTGGCGTGTTGTAAAGAAGGGAAGCCAGCTCTCACAGCAGGTGTGGACCTTCCTCCCCCAGAACTATTCCCCTATTCTGTGCTTCTGTATATGTTATGTGGGTGGGTGTGCACTCATCTGCTTGCATCTGTAGCGAGCTTTTCCTCCTCAGGTGGAGGAGGAAATGCGTGCAGTGTAATGTGTGGAAGTTAAAAACTTTGTGCTTTTCATAAAAATTTCTGCTAAGCAGGCAGGAAACGTATGTCCAAGGTGTTTCAATGCTCCTTACTGCTATCTAGGATACCTGTCCTGCTCTTTACCTTATCCTACTCTCTGCACACCTACAGGGGTGAAAAAAGGATACACAATTTAAGTTATCCGTCTTTGAACATCTTTCCTATTTTTCTAGAAACAATAACTATATTGCAATATTGTTGCAGCAAAATAATTCAGTTCCTTAAACATTCACACAGACTTTCTGAAGGTCCAGGGGAAGAGGGAACATGGTTTAAGAGCTGAACATCTTCCCAAGAGAAAAGTTAGCGACATTTTCCTAGAAGCAGTGGAACATTAACCCACTGCCAGATTTCCTAAGTGCTAGCTGGTTCTGTGGATCAAGCCTGCAAGTTTATAGTGCTTTTAATTTGTAGCAGAGTGTCTAGCATGTAGGCTATAATAATCTCTGCCATGGTGCCAATGGATTTGGCTCCACTGTTTGTTGGCCTTTTGTACTTTGTCAGGAAGATTTTCCATTGTCTGTTTCCCAAAACATTTGTGACTTTCCATAGAGAGCTGTACCAAGTCCGAAGGAGAGGGAACAGATGCTTCGTCATCCACTTCCAATTAAAGAATTTTTAGATGGAAGGAAATCCTGCCATGGTCCCTGAGTCACCAAACTAACACGAGGGACCAGCATCTAATTCCCTTTGTGTGCTGAATTGATATTTCCTGATATAATTAAAATTACAGCACTTTTTCTGCTCTTAGGGATGTGTAAAATTATTCTGGGTTCCTAGTTGCATTGTAATGGGTATCTTTTACTAACATTTAGGATAGAACTCAGAGATACTAATACTCATGCACTTGCTGAACAATTTATCTGAAGCAAGTCTTGTACCACAGAGATTTTTTTTTAAACTTAAAAGAATTGTAAAGCAAAACAAAGCAAAGAAAAAATATGAAAAATCCCAAAGCCCTACTTGTCATGATTGTGAAGAAAACCTTAAAAATATGGCCCAGGCTTGGTTATATGATGTTACTCAAGAACAGCTATTCCTGAGTAACTCCATGTGTGGGTATCTTATTCCATAATTAACACGGCTCTCGTTTTTAGCTTAACTCCTTTTCAAAATACATTAAGTTGAGCAAAAGCATAACAGTTTGGGAAAGAAAGTGAAATTTAAAACCAGCCTCCTGAAGAATGCCTTCCTGTCTTAGTGGTCTAGTTGGTTTACAGGATGCTTTGAAGAAGGAAGATGGGGAAGATCATATCAAACCCTCTGTCAGCCCAACATAGTGACATTATTATAATGGTTTCAGTATAGAGCTAGTAATAGGCCACTTTTTTCCTCTTATGTATGTATGTATGTATTTATTTAATTATTTTTTAGTTTTTCTAATACAAATTCACAGATATACAATATGGACTGTGAAGTTCAGGTGGGAAATGCTTTAAACTGAAACACATGCCACATGTCATCAACAGGGAGAAGGGAAGGATTTTACTTGTTGTGGATAGAAGGAGCTCTGTGGTGGGCTGACCCTGGGACCCCAGGTACCCACCAAAGCTGTTCTATCATTGTCCTCCTCTTCTGGACAGAGGAGACAAAATACAACAAAAGGCTTGTGGTTCAAGGTAAGGACAAGGAGAGGTCACTCACCAATTACCAACATGGGCAAAACAGACTCAACTTGGGGAATTGAATTTATTGCCAATCAAATCAGAGCAGGGTAATAAGAAATAAAGCCAAATCATAAAACACCTTTCCCCTACCCTTCCCTTCTTCCTGGGCACATCTTCACTCCTGATTTTCTCTACTTTCTCCCCACAGATGTGCAGAGAGACAGGAGATGGGGGTTGTGATTAGGTTCATCACATGTTGTCTCTGCTGCTCCTTCCTGCTCACACTTTTCCCCTGTTCCAGTGTTGGGTCCCTCCCACAGAAGAGAGTTCTCCATGAACTTCTCAAGTGTGAGTCATTCCTATGAGCCTCAGTTCTTCACAAACTGCCCCACTGTGGGTCTGTTCCGTGGGGTGTAGTCCTTCAGGAAGAGACTGCTCCAGTGTGGGTCCTCCACAGGGTCATAGGTCCTGCCAACAAACCTGCTCCAACACGGGCTCCTCTCTCCACAGATCTGCAAGTCCTACTAGGAGCCTGCTCCAGTGTGGGCTTCCAACGAGGTCTCAGCCTCCTTGAGGGATGTATCTGCTCCAGCGCGGGGTCCTCCACAGGCTGCAAGCGGGTATCTGCTCCACTGTGGGCTGTCATGGACTGTAGGGGATAGCCTGCACATCACCATGGTCTTCACCGTGGGGAATCTCTGCTCCGGGGCCTTGAGCACCTCCCCCTCCTTCTTCACTGACCTTGGTGTCTGCGGAGTTGTTTCTCTCACATCTTCTCACTCCTCTCTCCTTGCTGCTGCTTCACAGATTTTTTTTTTTATTCTTAAATATGTTACCAAAGAGGCACTACCATCGTTGTTGATGGGCTCAGCCTTGGCCAGTAGTGGTTCCACCTTGTAGCCAGCTGGCATTGGCTCTGTCAGACATGAGGGAAGCTTCTAGCCGTTTCTCACAGAAGCCACCCCTGTAGCACCCACCACTACCAAAACCTTGACACGCAAACTCAACACAACTTGTTAATTAGCCAGTCAACGCAGGACCTGATACCTCATTTGGCAAAGAACTATTTTTCAACTCCAAGGGAGTAAAACAGTGCTTATTTTAATGAAATGGAAATGATGAGAAGGAACAAATATATGTTTTATGACCCTTGGCAGGATTTTAAATAGGAGGTGGCTTATAGAGGGTATCGTTCTCCAGCATGATAAGGCATTCGTTAATGATAGTTTTCTGAGTGTGTGTCACCTTTTGGAGGGAACCTTTTGTCAAGAAAATCTGCATCTATTCAACTGTACTGTGAAAGAGAACTGTAGGTAAAAAGGTGCTCTGATGTGTGTGTTTAACTTGTTTTGTCGTAAGAGTGATTATGAAGTGTCTGGGTAATAAGAAGACATTCCACACCCACAACTCTTGGTGCATCTAAAGCCATCACACCTGTAAACCAGGTCATCGGAAAAATAGGAGCAAGTGCCTGTGTGTTCTACAGTGTATCCAGAGGGGAGCAGTTGCCCCATCTAGGTGGAGAGCATGTATTCCCAGGGTCTAGACAGCAAGAAGGGTTTCCTGGTGATGAGTGCTCTTGGATGAGTGCTTCCTGGAGAGTGCTCTTGGATTCTGGCTAGCCCAAGGAGAGTTCACTACAGTCAGCGACTGTTCTTAGCTGGCACAGACTGTGATTTCAGCACCTCTAGTTTGCTGGAGCAGTAAAAAAATTAAGTATCACACCACACAAAACACAGACTCTGTGCTCCAGTATGCAGATCACACAAGAGTGGTTATGTGGAAACACTTCAGCCCCAACACACATGACAGAGGTGTGGACAGCAAACGGAGGCTTTCAGAGTCTCCCTTGGGACTTTATGAAATCTTTGGAGACTAGTGGTGGTTTTCATTGGTTGACTGAAATTGGAAGCAATTGTTTGCCAAAGTATTGAAAAGAAACAAAAGGATCCTTTGTGAAAACAGCACAGCCACAAAATTCTGAAAAACACTGCCCCTTCTTTTGTGAGACTCTGTACTCCTCTTTATGAGTGAAACATAAAAGGAGTTAATGTTGCTTACAAGTGAGGAGCTCCATACAGGAATAGGGTCTATTTTTGTACCGGTTTGTTCTTCTTTAGCATATTTGAATTGTTTACTTTTTGCTATTTTCTTTCTGTTGCCTGGAGACATTTAGTAAGCTGTCAGCGCTATAACATTAGCTGATTTAAGATTCAGCTAGAATGATCTTTAACACAAGATCTTATAGTTTGTTTTTGTAAAGCACACCAAGAATATTGAATTAAAGAGGGGTTTTTTTGCTTTGTCAGGTTTTGAGCAACTAGGAATTAATTTGATTAGGACAACAGCATTGAATGTACTTTTATACCCAGATCAGCTTCTTGTCCTTGACCCCGTATCCCCTTCTGAGGCAAAAGTTCTCACCAAAACCATTATCCATTTATTTGAGAACGAGACTGATGATGTTGCATGTGTTACATGTCACTAACCCAGTACAGCTCTTTTAAAAATTGCTCTTTCAATGTCCTTTTCTGATTTTTATCCCAGAAAGCTGAGGTATCTGCCATGTGATAGGTCTATCAGAACTTTGATTCTGCAAGATTTTGAACACCTCCATGAGACGTGCTGTTAACTTCCACTAGAGTTTATCAAAGTTAATGATGAAAAGCAATTGACCAGCACCAGTATTTCTGCAATACTGACCACTGGACTAAAATCAATCAATGTGAAGTTGCACATTATCTGCAAAGACTTCATGTCTGGCATTTTGGAGTAAATATCCCATCAGCACTTCTAAAAGTCTAGGGGAATCTTCAACATGAATTCCTAAACCTAAAGTAGGGTAATTGAAATGACTTGGTTATATGAAGTTTTTTCCAGAAGAATCCATGTTAATGATTGATCTCATTTAATACCTATCTCTATATGTTTATTTTTCTTATAAGGCTGTTTGAAACATGTTGATATCTCACCTCTAAATATGCACCACTGCTCCTAGGCGAAAGAATATTAATAGCTTCACAATAGCATAGAATCCTCACTGTTTATTTTGAAGTAGGTTTAGAGTATTTAGCACTTAACATCCCAACTATATTGTAACTCATAAACCTTCACTACAGCTTCTGCAGTGATATTTCCCTAACTTAATAAGCTACCAGGATGATCTTCCTAAAAATTCCAGCTGGACAAGAAAGCCAGACAACAGTTGTTCTGATACAAAAAGCAGTGCTGAGAACGGCCTGACAACTCTTTTTAAACATAGTCATAGGTGTGTTTTATGTCTCACTTCTTCTGGTAGCCCTCTTCTCTCAGTCTTGGAGATGATCATATACATAGCCTATACCCCATTTTGAATTTAAAGGAAAATCTTGGAATAAACAGAAAGGCCACATGCAGTAACGGGGAACAAAGAAGCAATAACAGAGAAAAGACTGATGGCAAATATTGAGAAAGAGCCTGCACCCTTCACAATGGTACTATTCATATAGAAAAATCATGTGCTTATGTGTTTTTCTGGATTGGGGCCTAACTGCACAACTGGGTTTCTTTCAAGCGGCAAGTAAGTGCAAGAAAAAGCAGAACACAAATGTAGATTCCTTCCGTGGAGGGTGTAGTTCAGGCCCACAAAGCAGAAAGTCAAGGACTGTAAAGGAAAGCTGTAAAAGACCTGGAAAAGAGAGTAGAATGTGACTTTGCACAACTGTGATTTAGTGTTAAATTTTAATTTTATTATTATTATTTAATATTTAAATTGAACATGCTTATTTGGTGAGCTTGAAGCTTCATTTTCCATCTTCTATGGAACTGGATGTGGAGTAAAGTCCACATCCTTGCTGAGGCAAAGAACAAAGCTGTATTTTGGTCTCTGAGGAGGCTGACAGGATCCTGTTTCAGTCCAGAGTAAGGTTTTGAAAGCTTTCGTAAGAGTGCATTATGAAAGTCTGAACTGGTAATAGATGGTGACTGTGAAGGATATTGAACGTATGAGGTGTGGTGGCAGATTGGTGAATATCCTGAGTGCTGTGCAGTATAGAACTAAAGTGTGTGTGGGTCACAGGAGATGCTCTTCAGATCTGAACAGTGTTAGTATGCAGAAGGCAGAATACAGCTTGTTCATCTGCTGGATCAGAGATCCTGCTACCTTGCTTAATCTGTTCTTTTGTCAGGTAGCCAGCTGGCAGCCTAAGCTCTGTGCCACGTATTTGCTTTTTTAAATGTTTGCGTTTAGTAATAAAAAAAAAATGAGAGGTGTGGAAAAAAAAATTTGCACCTTGTTTAGTTTAATTTTGAAGCAGATCATTCATATGAATGGAAAATTAATGGCTATTCTAAACCATATTTTCCTCTACACAGATATACATGGAAATAGAAAAAGCAGTTACTAATTGATGATACTTTCGTGTCATCTAAAGATGTAGTAAAATAGGAAGATAATTGGATTAAGATGTAGAATACAATATTTGAGCTCAACAGATCTACCAAATGTGACACTGTGCTTTATCTAACGAGTAAAAAATATGTAAAAGAAAACTCACATGAGATTAGAGAATGCAGCGCTTTGTACTGCAGAATCTTCCTTCCCTGTTCCAACCACATAGCCATAATCATAAGTCATTCATGACAAAAATCAATGATCTTAGTTTTCTGACAGCTTTTGTTCACTGTTCCTAGGAACTGTTTTCTATCTTTTCTCAAGAGGGTATTTAGAATTTAAGCTCCCTCTCTCTGCTTGTTTATTATGTACAGTGTCATTCATTTGCCAAGTGACCGCGGTGCCAAGTTCCAGCTTGGCATTTGTAGAACATTTTCCTTTCAGTCCCTTGAGAATACATGCTTTGGCGTCTCCAAAGACAGCAAATTCTTAACACTCTAATGAAGTGGTGTGGTCTCAGCTGAAGTGGGCAAAAAAGTTACCAGTGTCTGTCTCAGTGGTTGTAGCTACAATACGGCTCAAATGATAGAGTTATCAATGACAGCTTTGGAAAGAAAAATATGAAGGCTTATTTTATTTCTGATTCTATAATTGTATAAAATCTCTCTGATTGCATGCATAGAGCATTAAAGTTTCCCAGTACATGTTATATCCTATAGCAGACTCTTAAAAGAAAAAAAAAATGTAGCAGTAGGGCAGAGTTGTGAAAGATTGTGTAGTCCTGCTCCAGTAAAACTGGCCTTTTACAATCCATTAGGTGGTAAGTCAATATAAAGGCAACAGACCTTATTCACAAACTGGGAATTCCCGGTAGAATATCCTAACAGGGTACCTGATCAAAAGCACTAGCTATCAATTCTGCTAATTGACACTGCCTTAAAACCTTTTATTCTGTTACCTGGAGACAAGCTGAGGACAACCACCATCATTAAGAAAGTATTGATTTTTCTAGGATATCCTGTGATTATTCTGCAAATTGCAAATAGACACAGAATACAATTTATACCATTGTGAGAGGAAAGTGTTGTGATTAAGTCTGTAATCTGTATTCTATTAACCCTTCATTTCTCAGTTTTCACAGGTTAAAACCCAATACATTGCATAAAACTCTCCTTTAAAACACAACAATAGGTCAAGTTGTACTTTGTTAAATCTGGCCAACATCCTGCCATTATGGAATGAGATGAATAAGCATACAGGGCTTAATCAGGTAAAGGCTTTAAATCTATTAATTCATCTTGACATGCTTAGTTTCTGCACATCCTCCTTTAGTTAGGTCTCTGAGGATTAGCTTTTGACTTGCGTGCTGGAATTGAATCCCATACCTTCTTGTAAGTTAGTAATAGGGAGAGAGGGCAAGAAGAGCCAGAACAAGTCTGTTAGGCTTAGATAACCTTGTAGCTGCTCAATAAGAAGCAAAAACTAGCTGATCAGAGCCTGAAATGCAGCAGGATAAGGAGCTGTTGCTGAGCTGACAATAGGTGACAGTTTTTTGGAGAAGAGGGGCTAGTAGGTGCAGGGAGATGATTTTGCTGGGAGTGTTTTTCAGTAGTAAGTGTGGGATTCCACGTCTGTTGGACTGTCCTAGTCTGCTTCCAGCTCACTCCTGTCTGCTTGTTCTCATCTGCTCCTGGCTAGTTCAGATTCACAGCCCTTTTTCACTTCAGAATTCTGGCAGGCCTCTGGGAGAGTCCTTATCTGGTACGGTACAAAGGCAAGCTCACCTCTGCCAGTATGGTTGAGCTGTTCGTACCTCTCCATCAGTTTCCTCACTGAAGAGCCCATGTGTTGTCCTCCTTGCAGAACTATGAGGTAGTGCTACAGCAAATAAAGAAGAGGGGCACTTTGGTCACAATATCAAGCCAAAAGGGAGGAATTAGATTCTCATAAAGGGTCTGACTCTGCTGTCCCAGCACGGAGCCTTTGGTGATGCTCCCAGCGCCCTTCTCTAGCCAGGAACCAGGCTGGAGTTTCAAATGAAGTGCCACCACCTGAACAGTTTGGAGATTGCATTTTACAAGACCATCTGTAGTCTCCTGGACATTGCCAGTTTATGTGATATGGAATAACATTTTTCTCCTTATAATATCATGGGTTATCCTGAGAAGTGTCTTTAGCTACTGTCTGCCAACTGACAGTGATGAGCTTCAATGCTGCAGCGAGCTTCGTCTTTGGTGATATTTTATCTCCCGCATCGATTTCACAAGCAAGATCCCCAACAATTACTTAGGTCCTGGTTTTCTTTTTGTGGAAAAACATTTGAAACATTAAGTACTTCAGGGGTTTTTCGGTCCCTGCTTCCCTACTGAGAAGGGATGGGGTTTCCCTGGAGGTTTTTTCAGAAACCGATGTACAGTAGGAGTGTAGTTCTCTGTGGTGCTGTATCATATAACATTTGGCTAATGCTCTGGGGCTATTTCTGGTAACTGCAACAGGAGTTACAATGTCAGGGTAGGTCTATTAAGGGTGCTAATAAAATAACTAGTAGTCTGATGCAGACTGCATGAATAACAGAGATTTGGAGCCTTTCACCTCATTTGTGGCATATGTATTAAAGAATGATCTCTGTGCTTAAGAGAGATTACATGGGGATTACAAAATGTAGAAACTGTAGTTGCAAAAAGCAGTTTTATTCAGCAGCAGATTACTGTCATTCTACTGCACACTTACCATGTCCTGGCTTGAGTTAGAACGGAACTAATTTGTCTCAGTGATTTTACTTTTCTACTTTCCAGCTCAGTCTGTTCTAACTAACTGCACTTTCTGAAGTTAACGGGAGATTTTCTCAGTGTCTGCTTCTAGCAGTGGTAACACATGATGTTTATAGCTACTACCAAGGACTGGTGTGCAGAAAGGCTTTTGCTTATACTTGCAGCTGTACACACTGTGGTTACTGCTGCATCTTGGGTACCACGTTGCGGGTGCAGAAATTAAAAGGCTGCGTCTGCAGGGATGAGCATCCAGGACAGGTGACCCTAAACTGACCAACAGGGTATTCCATCCCAGATACATCATATTCAGTATAAAGCTGAAGGGTCACAAGAGTCAAGCTCTCTACCTCACTGGCTGGCATCCAAGAAGGATTTTGTTCTTCTGCCTTTGATCCTAATCCGTGTGTTCCTGAATCCAGCTCCTGAATCTGGTTCCCATCTGATGCTGAGTCTAGTCTGGGACTTCCCCAGTGCCTGCTCCACAGCATCAGTGGTGACAGTGCTGTGATTGCTGCTGGGGTGTTGTGTTTGATATTAGTTTTGTATATATTTGTATATATTTCATTTTATTGTAATTGTTTCATTAAAGCTGTTTTCAGTTTTCTTCTCCAATCCATAATTGTCTCTCCCTTATTCCCCTTCTCTTCCCTTTGGGAAAGGGAGAGCAGTTAATGGAGAGCATCTGTCAGTAATTTAGTGACCATTCCAGCTCTAACTCTGCACAGGTATTTTTTATTATTATTTATTTATTCTTAAAACTGAAGTTTCTAGTTAAAAGAATAGAGAAAACCAGACTCCCTTAACATGGAAATATCAAACTATATAGAAATACAGCATTTCAGTTGAAAAAGTGTGGAAAAAAGCATTTATCAATGCATTTGAAATTAATATGATTTACATAGTGTCACCAAACTGTCTGCAGTTTTTTTCCAAAGTATCTAATTTAGAGAGGTCCCTGCACTTGGCAAGCTATCCAATGAATAAGATAAACCAATCTAGATAATGGATACCTGATGTAAAATTGTAGGTGCAGTATAAATGTGCTATGCCATCCATGATGGGAGTCTAAGCAAAAAGAAACAAGTTATTTGTCGCAGAAATGTATCATATCTGACTTCTTTTCAAGTGAACAAACAAAAGTACATAGCATAGGACACTTAATTCACTTGTGTCTTGGGAATTATGGCTTTACCACTTCTGTTGATGCTGTTCTGCAAAGGAATCTTGCTGCAGCCTATTGATTGATTCATCCTGCACCAACCTGAGAGTAGTTAATTGTACATCTGCATAGTCAAAATTGAATTATACAGATGGGTTTGAGTGATCCTGTCCCAAAACAGGCAGTGTAAAAAACATTATGATCCCCTGATTTATTTTAAAACATGAAGAATTTTAGGGCAAACAAAACCAAAACCCAATCAGCAAAACAAAACACACAAAAAAGTATGGGAATGGGGAATGAAAGCGTGAAGATATATCTTCAGTGGGATATTGATTTTTATATACACAGAGACCACACAGGCAGAAAAGAAATGCACTTCTACCAACCCCTTGAGGAAGCTTTGTCACCGAAGCAGAAGCATTAAAAGGACTAGAAATGTCTTCCCTGATAAAAGATATCCTGAGAGAAAGGCTGGGCAGTCTGTTTCATATTTTTGTGATAATTTGGTGTTGGGAGGGAAAATTTAATTATATTTAGGAATCTCCTCTTACTCCACTTGAGTGCATTTAAAAACAAATGAACACATGATGAAATGAGTTAGCGTACTTCAAAGATAAATCACCTCTGGAAGTTTTGAGTGAGGAGAAAAATTTTCCATTTTAATCTTCTTCAATTTCTTTCTATTTTTTTACCACCTTTTCCTAAGGCTGTTTGTTCTGCAAATACTAGAGAGAAGAATAATCAAGCATTTTAAACAGGCAGGATCCATGCTTGTCTCCTTAGAAAGGAGCTTCTTTTTCTGGCTGATACTTGTTTTTAATTCTGCTTTCTGACTAAGGTAGTGCTCAGCAGCAGGAAGGAGTTAAAGGATACCCAGACACCTCAGTAGTCTTTCAGGGCTAATGTTGAGGTAGAAGCAGTAAGAGGCTTCAGACAGAGGGAACTTGTGGTGGCGTTTATTTTGCTTCTCTGTAATTATCAATTAAGCATGACTGGGCCTAAGCCATTAATAAATGTGAGTGGTTTATTGGGTGGTATAATCAAAACCGATGCAAGAGAAGACAGAGATACTTCAGAAAGACCAGCTCGTGTGGTTCAAATGGGAGATCCCAAATCTCGTGGCTCCACAGCAGGACAGGGTGGCACTCTGTGGTTGGCCTTTGATGCACAGCTAAATAATCCCAAAAACAATTTCCAAAAGGGTAGATGAGGGAGACAAGTCTCCTTCTGATAACTTGTGTGCTGTTTCCACACCTAAGGTGCTTGCCTACATTGGAAAGGTCTGGTTAGAGTAGATATGAGAGGAATCTGTACTCAAAATAGAAAATGGCTATTGAATGGTAAATTGATTCGATACTGATGCTAGATTTCTACTCAGGCAAGGTTTCCTGTGTATTCTCCATGCTATACAAGGCTGGCTCTTACTTTTTTTTTCTTATTCTCGCCTTGTCTTGTGGTATGAAATAGCTTCTTGTTACAACTTCAGTGTCTTAAGTCTGTCATATTAACTGTTTGCTGACACACATTCTCATTTTGAATAAGAAATTAGTAACTTCAGTCTGTATTACTGTCTTTGCCCAAGTTTCAGACGTACACGTGATACCATGGGTTCACGAGCCAACCTTTACTGTAAGAGTATAATGACTCAGTTTGGGCCTGGGAGCCAGAGAGCTAAATATAGTCCATAGCCTTAGAGCCTGGTACAGCTGGAAAACAAGAAAAAAACATCCATTTGGGGACTTGCTAAAGGTCAGTTTGGAACAGAGGTGCCTGGAGCACAAACACTTGCTCTAACCACAAAGTTCACTTTTTTCTCATTTGAGAAGTAGCACTGCAGAGCTGGTGCGGACAGAAAAAAGCACAGGCAGGTAAGATGGGGAGAGGAAGAGACTGAAGAAATGGACACTGAAAAGGAGCTGATTCTCAAGTCTCTTAGCTGGTTATTCCAGGCACTGGTGCAGGATGTGGGCTAGGAAATGCCCAGCCCTGTGGAAAAGTGGTGTTGTAGCACTGCAAATACCTGGGGTACCAGCCTTCAGCTATACGCCGGGTTTGCCTGGCTCCAGTCTCAGCAGGAGAGCAGAGCCCCCCAGTTGTTCCCATCTTTGTCCGTGTGGAGATACCACCCACCAGAAGCTTTTAGTTTTGGAGTGCATTGTAAGAAGCACTGGGGCTGGGGGCAGCCTGTTTCAGTGTTCAGGAGCATAGCTCACTGGGACCAGCTGCTTGGTGGTACCTTGTCTTCCTGAAAAATGCTCAGCAAGGCTGCTGGAGGAGTTCAGCATGCTGGAGTGCTGTTCTGTATTAAAAAAAATTTACAGCATATCAAGCCACCACAGTTGCAAGACAGGGTCCCATGCTGAGACAATGAAATAGCATATGGCTCTAGCCTTATGTGTTCCAATTTTATGATAAACTTGCAACCCCTTCATTATTCTTCATAGATATTTGTAGATAAATTGTGGTTATCTCAGCCCCGGTAATTCAAATTAAACAGTTAAATAAAAATGTTTCTGACAATATTTTTCAAAATTTGAGCACTCTTTCAAACAGCAGAGGTAAAACATGAAGTAGCTATTGTTTTCCTGCTATTGGCTATGTTTTTCAGCCTAGAAGAGGCAGCTGGCAACAGCAAATCTTTCGTGTGTGAAAGAGCAATTCCCCCCAACTCCACCTCTGTCAGTGACTACCACACTTGTATTTTGTCTTGCTACTAGGGTGCCTCTGAGAGACAAGACATTTAGCTCCTTGCCCTAACCTCTGAAATGGCAGCAAGACTATTTGCCCCATGACAGGGCTCACAGAGGAAACATTAAACAAAAAATTCATTTGAATTACATGCAGAAGCACTGAGAAGATGCTACACAGATGAGCAATCTGCGCTACTGATAGCAACACCAATTAACAATTCTATACTCTGAATAAATGACAACAGCTCCCTTTCAGAGGTTTATTAGAACTTCCATTCTAGGCAAATAACTGTTTCTCCTGATCAAAGTTTCTGGAATATCAGCAGATGTACAATGAAAGACATAGTTCACTTCCACTTGAAATGGAGCCATGGCATACTCTTACTAGAAAACTATCACCTTGTTGAGTGTGTACAAACTCAACATACTCTGTGCAAATTCTTTATTGAAACAATGATCAATTTACAAGCTGAATCACATTTCATTTTTGCCACTTCAGCATGAATGGGTCTCTTTGTGTTTTATGACCATGAACTAGAAAATCATAAGTTATTTAAATCAAAATACAGTAACTGCTTCTCAAAAGAACACATTCATATTTGTCTTACATTTCTTGTAAAATCAAAAAAGATTCCATAATAAATGAAATACATCTTAAGATAGTTTAGTGCAAGCAATTTCTTTGCATCTAAGAAGCTTTCAGTTGTCCCACTAAGTATGGCATACTTAAGAGGCCAACTCTTAAAAGAGCATGCTGCCAAGATATTTCATGAGAACTTTTAAAATTTGACACTGTTAACACTTTCCAGAATTAATTGATCTGAACCAAACTGAACATCAGAAAGCCCTGGTTATATGTTACAGTACTTCTGTGAAAAGGTAACTGCAAGTTGAGGAACTGACATAGTATGTACATTAGAATAAAACAGGCACTGATTTAAAAAAAAAACCATTTGCCCATATATGCCATTCTTTAAGTCTTACAATTATACAGTAATTTTTAAACACAGGAATGAACTGCTGTGCATTGCCAATAAACCTGCATAAAAATGCTGATCTATGGGTTCTTGGAAATTTTTTTAGTTAAAATCTCAAAAAATGACTGAAGGGTAGGCTTCAACAGAAGCATACTCAAATCAGAGAATAAAGATGGATCATCAGTAAACAAATGCTGCTCAAAAATAAAATGTTAAGTAGATCGTGAATGCTATGTTCAAGTGGTCTGATTAATATGTCTTACATTTAGTGAGAAAAGAATAGTAAGTGTAAAATTCAACACTGATTTCTTGTGCTGCAGAAATTGAGTCACATTTCATCAAGTTTTGGCAAAAATATTGTAAATTGGTGCAAATATATCCTGCGATATCTTTTCATTGCCAAGCCTGATGGTGTTCTTTATGCTTTCAGAATGCAAACTGAGTTGGACTGGCTTTTCCGAGTTCTGAGAGTTTTAAGAACCATTGATGTTTGGTAATATAATAAATAGAACAACGTAACAAAATGTGTGCATAATCCAATGGTGGGAACATCTAATGTCCTTGAAGTGCTTAAGGTGCATGAGAATACATAACAATGCAAATGTTGAAGTTTTCTTAGAGCATCATTAATTTTGTATTTGCTAATTATGTTCTCGCACCTTGAAACAGCCATTCCATAAGAAATTTTGCAAGACAGAATTGTTTACTTTATAAAGTTTGCAAGAGGAAAGCTGGGTTTGGGTTTTGCCTCTCTCCCACATAGGAAGTGCCTGGAAGCATGTAAAAATGCTTTAGGCTTTACAGATGTTGTACAACAGATGCATAAAGGTACCGAGCAGCATATATGAAAACAGAAAACAATATATAAACCAGAACTGTTACCATCTGTATTTTCTTCAGACACAGTGCTCTTCTGCATTTATTCCAATAATACCCTAAAGCTAAATGTCCAAAGAATTTATAGCAGACTGGCTGGAGCAGTCCTACCTGTGGACTCTCAGCTCTGAGTGAGCCCAGCAATTCAAGGTTCCCTTTGACCTTGCATCAGCAGGAATCCAGCACTACACCTATTACATGCATCTAACCCAAACAGCTGTTGCTCATACGTGGTTTGCAACGTGTGGACTTCAATCACCTGGTCTTTGTGGGCAACCTTTAGAAAAAAATATCATCTGTATTTTCTAGGAAGTTTACACGGAGATGCTAAAGAAAATCATGGGGATTGCTTGCTCTCAAATGTTCCTCAGTAAATAAATAACAAACAATCTGGAGAACAGCTTGAGGGCAGCAGTCAGGACCAGAACTGCCTGGTACCAAACACCATATGAATACATGAAGGACTCTGGTCTCTACTGTAAAAAGCTTGTAAATAAGAAACAAAATTAAAATACTGTAGCAGAATACATAATTTTGAAGCTTATTTTAAAAAAAATGTTAAAGGGTTGTCTAAAAGTTATTTTCATGCTTTCAAGGAGAACATCCTTGCTCATCTGGGCAATCTTCATTGGAGACCAGGCAGGTAACCTTAGAACGCATGAGCAGTGCTTGTAAATGCTGACCAGGCAGAAAAGTCAAGATACCAAGGTTAAGGTGAATTAAAAGAATTCAGGGCAAGTTCCTGCTTTTGTTTACACCTTCATCCTTTTTCATACCAGAAGCAAAATAAGTAACTTGAAAAACTGATGTGAACACTCAACAGAAATGTACTTTGGACTCAGACAAGAAGTTAACAATTTGCATCAGTAGTATTTTCAATCACACTGGTCAGAAGTGAGGTTCTTTATGATATTCTCTTAATCTACCCTGTGTTCTAGATTTATATTGCTTTGCTGGAACTAAAATATTTCCAGCCACATTCCTAAGGGGGCTTTGCCCTTGCATGTTTCCTTCTGGGCGTGTGCAAATGCATTTTGTATAGACACCTGCCACTGTGGTGAGCGCAAATAAACGTTAGGCAACTCAGTGCTGTCACTTTCACAAGTTGATTGCAAAGTTTGAAGTTCGTTATTACACATGTATTTTATTTTTAATAACCACAGAAAGGTAACTATGGAGCCTTCTCTCCGCATCACCTGCGTAAATCTTGGGGTGCTTCAACTGTTTCACTGCTATTGAAGCTCTGCACTTTAACATGAGGAAGTTGACATAAAATCTTAGTTCGTCAAGGTTTATTTTAGATATCTGCAGCATTAACTTTGTTTGGTCTCAGTTCCTCGTGCAGTTAATACCCATGATTGCCTCCAACAGACAACTTATATAGATGTGGCTGCTTCAGCAAAATGTCCAGAGAGCCATCCACACATCATCTCCCCATAGACCTAAGTGACTTCTTTTTCTGCAATATACTTGATTCCAGATTGAAATATCTATACTTACACTACAGTCCTTATTAAAAACTATAAGGTAATAATAGACTTCCAAATTATGTCAGGTAATTAAATAATATGCTATTAATCCTACACAAACTCCTCCTTGGGCATGCTTTCTTTCCAGACTCACCCTGGAGAAGGTCCTTTTTATTGTCTGTTTGCAACACAAATTATGATTTCCCTGCCACTCCTGGCATTTCCTGCCATAAATGTTGATCCTTTTTAATGCCACAATTACTGTGATCATTAAAGCTTTACTGGGGTAGAGTCACATGTACTCAGTCAGTGAACATCCTACATAGGTAGGAGGTTCTTCAAATACCAAAGCGATTATAACACAACAAACAGTTTGTGTGATCATCATTGTAATTTCACAGGACACTTGATTATATTTTTTTTTCAGTTTGGATAAAACACTTTCAAACTTATGCTTATAGATGAATTTAGATTTGACCTTCAGAATATGAATCTGCACAAAAGTGAGAATCCAAATAAAAGGATCGTCTGCCATTTCATCCCTGTCATCAGCTGCTTTAGTGGTGGCCACAGGGCTGTTAAGGAACCTGCCTATCTTCTGGTAAGGTAGTGCATACTCACTCCTGCCAAATTACTATGAAAAAAGACATCTTGCATATTTGCAGCTGTTTCCCATATAAACTTCTCACAAAGTAAAAAATGGTCAAATACAAGCAAAAAAAACCCCAAACCCGCAGAGCTGTTGGACTGCAACTTTCTGTAAAATGTTTATGGGACTTCCTGTCTGTAAAACACACCTCAAAGTTGTTTCTCGACCTGAAAAAAACAATTGTTGGCATCCACATTCCACAGAAAAGGGAAAACTATTTCCCATGTGCCTAAGCACTGTGGTCTCAAATGAAATGGAAACATTTTAACTTTCTTTAATAGCCATCTAAATCACAATGCGGCTGAGCAAACAGGCTTTGTAAATGGGATCTATTAGGATTTTATTTGGCTACTGGAGTGCTGCCTCTTGGGCAATATTTCAAATTCAGAAGATAATATTTGCAAAAATGAAATAGAGGGAAATAACAAGAGTGAAGGAGGAAAATGAAGACCAGTTTTATGTTTAGTAAGTTCAAGTGTCCTACATCAAAGACTACCAATGACTTCCAGGAGGCCACTACAGGTGACTCCAACCTAGAAAATGCTGAGGTAAATGTTTCTTTGAAATACTCCTAATTGAAAAGAGCAATTAATGTTAATGTCATAGCAATTACTCTGCCATACATCATGGTAAACTAACGTCAAACTGAGAAGAAAGTGCCAAATAATCCACATACATGCTTTTGCTATGATAGTCTCCCAGTAAGGCTTAGCGGCAAGTACAATATGTGGTTTTAAAAGAGCTCCACCTGATGTTCCTGCTGTGCATAGATTCAGGAGTAACTATCATACATGGCTTTCATATATAACGCATGTATTTTTGTCATTTGCCAATGCTGTGTCGTCAGAACTGAGTTCAGCAGAAGGCTCGGGAGGGGGCTCCGCAGGAAGTGCTGGTGTTTGAGGAGTGTCTTCTTCCTTGGTGTCCAACTGCATGCTTTCTTGCGACTGACCGTCCATGCAGTCCTTCTTGGACAGCGGGTGGACCGACACTTTTATTGCGATCTGTTGAGGTGGCTCGTGCAGTGACGATGCATCCGAGTCAGCCGTGGGAGAGTCGCTGCGCTTCAGAGCGTTTGGAATCATATACAGTTCATCTGTTTCTGTGGTTTCCTGGCCTTCTGCTGCCTGCCGTACAAAATTCTGCCCTTGCTCCTCCAGACCAACCACCTCCATAATTTCTTCCATGATAGTCCTGCAGTTCATGATGAGAGGTGGCAAAGGTACACTCCGAGCAAGCTCTTCGATATAGCGAGCAAATTCCATGGTCTTGAACTGGGTGACTTTGGCAAGCTCGAGCGTTTTGGCTGAAGTGATAATCGGGATACGCTTTGCAATCTCAAAGGCTTTCTGGAGTTTCTCTGCGCCTTCTGTTCTGAAGAATTCATTGATTGCTTTCTCAGTTTTCTTCAGATGACTGCTCATCATACATAAGCGAGTAATGTTGAGTATCATAACAATGGTAAAAGCTACAAGGCAGACAATCATGTAGTAGATTCCCATATCTCCGGAGGTAAAGACAACTCTCAGCGTCACGGTGTTGTTAACACTGCCATACATATTAGATGCAACACACGTGTATTTGCCTCTGTCTTCAAAAGACACGCTGGTAATATTTAGTAGCCCGTTGTCAAGAAACCACCATTTTCCTGCTGTAGAGGAGACAGGGTAATTTAGTTAGAATGAAGTATTTTGTTCACCTGATCAGCATAGTCTTCAACATCAGGTTTGTCAAACTGGCTTCAGGTTTTGGAAGAAGGAAATAATGTTCACAAGAAGACAAGAATTTACCATCACAAAGGCCTGTCTGTCCCCAAGATCTTAGCTGTGTTACTATCAGATCCCTGACATCAGCTGTGACTAATCGGATCATGCTCTAAAAGAGTCTCGTAAAAAAATGTTAATATGCATATCTATCACAATCTTATGGTCAGTTAAATTACAAAGATAGGCCTACTTACCACAGAGAGCCTCCCAAGCACGAGCCACACTTCCTCAAAGAACACTAACAATAGGATTGTGAGGCAGAAAACCTACTAAGCCCTCCTTGTTTTGTTCCCTGACAGTGCATTTTCTTACAACTGGGTTATTTTTGGTGTTTTGCTAAAACTTTAAAAAAAAAAAAAAATTCAGACATCATACACTGCCTACCCTCTGAGGTGTTTAGAATCTAATTCTGAAGTATGATTTAAAAAAAAAGGGAAATAGAACAGGAGTATGATGGATGGTAAAGAGATGAGCCCTGACCAACTAAGAGAACATCTTGCTTTCCAGTATGAAGTTCTACACTCCATGAGGGAACTACTTTTATTTTGAAAAGTCATTTCTAACCATGTAACATATCTGTGGTCACTATATGGAATTGTACATGTACATCTCATATCTTTTTAACCTGGCACAGCAGAACAAGTTTAGCTACTAAACAGAGTTTGAAACAACATCCAGCACTCCTACCACTGCTGAAGTGATTTAAGATTGAGGTAGTTACTGTGTTTGCCCTTATATATTGGTAACAAATTAGATTTGTAGTTACACAAGTGAGTTTCATTTTTATTCAAATATCTCTACCATTTAAGAGCTGAGGATGTCTATTTTTTGCTTTTTTCACTGTGATATGACTTACTAAATTACAACTTTGCCATAAAAAACATGATTCAATGCCAATAGGAAAGCCTGGTGTCAATTCTTTCCTTCATGTAAACCCACCCCTGGAAGTGTGCACACGGTGGAGAGAACAGCCGGAAGATGTAGGATTGCCTCTATGCCTTCTTAACACTTCATACAGTGAGATGGCATACAGAAAATTTCCTTTTAAAACAATGACATAGGTTGATGTAAGCCAACAACATCATCTAATACATACTACTGAGCTGAGAGGACTCAACTGTTTTCAATCTCTGTAACAAAGCCATTCATGACAGGTATCTGCTGAAGGCAGTAATGGAATTACAGTAAACTTTCCCAAGAAGGAATTTCAGACGTTCACCTACCTTTACTATCAGAAAATTGTTTTCTCTTAACTCTAATCTAACTAGCTGCAATTGCAGTCTATTCAGACAGTGTGGCAATGACAGAATCTGTCATTAAAGGACTAAAACAGTGTCCTGTGCAAATCACAAGGCAAGGACTGCAGTCCTGCCACAGATTGGTGTCTACTTTGTTTCTACATTTCTTTTATCTTTTTCATGGAAGTTCTTTCCTTGTTAAAAAGATGACTCTATTTTTTAACTTTATTTCCTTCAAGGAAGTACCTGTGGGCAATTCTGAAACTCATTAGTGAAAAAAAGCGCTTAATTCAGAGTAGTTATGGGCTTTTACCATTTTGAAGATTTTTCTAATTAAACATGGCTTCTCCAAATTGGTTTTTTTACATTATCTAGTAGAAGCCTCTGTAGGAAATATTCCCACAAGATCCCTGTCTCATTTCTTGTATGGACAGCTGTTCATTGCATCTTTTTATCCTTTTACTTAGAATTTTTAACTTAGCTAAAGCACTGGTTTTGCCCTCTCAATTCTTGAAAACAGCAAAATCACTTTGCCTGCAATTAAAATATACAGAATAAATAAAAAGCTCACTGTAAAGCAGACCTTTATTTAAAAAAAAAAAATCACCCCCATCTGTTAAAGTTAGGCAAATTCAGAGGAACACTCTTTTTCAGAGGAAACACCAGCATCTCTAACAGATGACACTTCTTTCTCCACCCCTAGAATAAGAAAAATGCACGGTATTGGCTGCTCAGTATTTCTTTAAATTGCAATGTTGGCAAAGTAGGTCTGTATTAATTGTGAGATGCCTAGATGCCTTGCTGACGTATCCTGGCTCCAGCTGTTATAAATGACATAATGGCATTGAACTGGGACTCAGTGACTGGGGCTGTGCCAGTGCATCCTGGCAGCCAGCATAATCCTAATGAGAAAGCAATGATTAGAAAAGGTATCATCGCAGGGTTTTCATAGCAATTCAGTGGCATACTCAACAGAACTCTATTGACACAGTGAAGAGGGGGCTTGTGTTGGGAAACATGTCTTACAGGAAAACAGTTTCTTAAAAGAGGAAGTGCACTGTTGAAAGTCTAAGTTAAAGTGATGTGGCCTTAATACGGCACCTGCAATTTTTACAGATTTGGCTGAAGTTTTTGCTCACCTGCCTAAATATTTGTGTTAGCAGGTACCTCTCTCATTTGACTGTACAAAGACCTTGTTAGATGCTTAACTAAATGGGAACATTTCTCTTAGTGAGCCTTTGTAAAATAGCACACTAATCTCAGTATGTTGCCACGACTGCACAAATTATATCTGAAAATCTGCTTACTAGCTCAAGTAGTTCCTCTCTCTAGCTTTACTCACAAAATGGTAAAATACTGCAATATGAAATATAACCAGCTATGCAGTAAGATTTTAAAGATGTGCTATGCTGTTGTACATCCAGCTGGGTCAATCATTACTCCCGTCATAGCAGAGTTCTCCCTCAGGTCACCTATTAGTTAGGCAAGCTATCTTGCTTTTCCTATGCATAACTAAGAGTTTATTTCATCACGCTGTGAACAAAGCAGTCAGTATGGAAGGATTACATGAGCAAAACACCTTCCTTCCACCCTGAACTGTTCTCTAGAATTATAACTAGGATTATCATCCAAACCTTCCATTTAAGGAAAACAAGCTCATGTAATTAAGGTCTCTGGCAAATGCAACCGAAGAGTCTTAACTAAAGCCGGGAGGGCTCCAACTTGGCTTCTCCTTCTGACTGCTGCCCTATATAGGTTTTTCTGATGGTCATTCAGGGCATCTTCTCTTTCTTACACTCCCATGGTGCTATGCATAAAGACAGAAGGCATAACAGGGGGCTAGCTGTGTTGAATTCATGCCAAAAAAATATTCTCTTATGTCTAGAGAATCCTCCCTTAAGTTGGAAAGCAGGATTTTTAAGTCCTTTTTGATGCCAGAGGAGAAGAAAAAGGAAAGAATGGGAAATAGGATGAAATGCAAACTCTTCCAATGAAAAGAAGCCTGTCTATGCTTTCTGTTAAGTGCTTCAGCTTCTTGCTATGTGTTGCTATAAATGACACATTAAAAGAAAACGCTATGGTTTTCTTCCAAGGTGTGCCATTAAATTCAGGTGCTGAAATCTAAAGTGTCTCTGGACAGGCTACATGAGTAAGAATACTAAGACCTTACCTTTATTGTCCTCCTCTTGGAGCAAGCGGCCGTTGGAGTTGTACCACCTGTAACGTGGACTAGGACTACCTTGGACATTGCAGTCGATCAAGGCACTACTCCCCTCCTTGACTATAATATGGTCGATGTGGGAGATCACCACAGGCACAGATCCCATGTTCATGTCAGTGCGGTTGAAAGTGCTGTTAGTCACATCCTCAGCAGTTGTCAAAGCTGCTAATAAGATGACAAGGCGTGTGGTAGGCAGAAAGTACAAAAAGTGGTGGCTCTTCAGTATGCTCATTTTCCTTCAGTGGTGTACGCAGCTGGCTGGGACCTGGGACTGCTTCTGTGGAATGCAGGCCCTTGAGGTGAGGAGTTCACAGCAGAGTTCTACTTTGACTCGTGCAGTTTTATGTATAAAATATCCTATAAAATAAATAAATAAATGCAATGAGATAGCACGTATAAACAATCCATTAGATGTGCTCTTTTAAAATAGTGACACATCCATTAATGCATTTCACAATCATTGGCTCAGTGTCTTGTCTAAATGCTAATGTTATCACAGTCCTTATTCTTACTGGAAAAAAGATGCATACGTTTTCCTGACAATAGTGTTGTTCAGAGTGGCAGGCGTGGGAGAAGGCTTTTATCACCTAGACATTTAGCAGCAATTTAGCTATAGAAGCAGCTACAGTTTTATGCCAAAAGTTCTACAGATTTTTCTTTTATATATATATATATATATTTTTTTTTAAACATTTGCAAAATCAACAGGAAAAACAAAGGTACAGGACATTAAAGCTGTCTGTCACTACCAGTTCAGTGCTGCAACTCTGTCACACTCATGGTCTACAGTGAACTGGGGAACATGCTGAAAGAAAGAACATCTCCTGAGAAGGTTTCTGGAGCTGATCTTGGAGTCTATAATATACACAATTTTGTCCAAATACAACAGCACATACGGCAAAACATCTCAGACCGTTCACTTTTCTTAATCTTTTAATTCACATTTTTTAAAGTTTTCTCAGATAAAACACAGCATGGAAGAATATTCCTCAAAAAAGGATATTTAGGACTTGATAAAGTAATTTCAATGTCATTTTTTAAGCACATTTAGAAAGAGAAATACTCACTAGTGACAGAATTATCGGTAAGGTTTCTTTGAGATACAAATGAAGATGGGACTTTTCCATTCCTTATGTGGCATAAGCATTTTGCCTGTATACTTTTTGCACGCTCACTACAATATTTTCCCTCAACTAGTATCTACAATGACCCCTTTCTTAAAACAGGGATTTAAGTTTGTAGACAGAGGAGAAGGGTTTACAAATGTGCTCCCTGTTGGCCTCATTATGCTCCCAGTGAACACAACTGGCATTCAGTGCTGACTGAGGGCACAACGGTAGCCTCAAAACGAGCACCTAAGAAAATTTCACTCAGAGTCTAAGGGCCACAAATGATGTTAAAATCACATCAGAGTATTTAACCACATTGATTTCCCTAATGTGTTTCTAATTAAACTGAAACTCAGTGAAAACTTACTAGTTAGAGGAATCTATCTGGACTCCAACTACAGGTAACTATCTTACAAACTTTCCCCAAATGAACATTTCACTTGCAGAACTGTTTACATTTTATTAAAGATTTGGTTGACACCACGGTAACTCCTTTACCTTAGCATGGAAAATGACTGCTGACAAGGTTAGGTTAGTTCCGTATATTGAATGTGGACATTTATAAAACACTATATATAAAATACTAAAATAAAAACAAACAAACAAAGAAACATACAAAGAGATAAAACTGTTCGCAAAAGAGCAAAATAGTTTCCTCCCCTTTGCAGGACAAATCACTACTAGAAATGAAAAACTATGCTTTGTTTAAATAGGCTGCATGCATGGTGCGGCTGCCTTTCACAACTGCCCTCATTATTTGGTTTTTTTATTATTATTATCTCTTTTTCTAATTATTGAATATGGAAATATTTGTATTGAAGAGCCACAATAATGTTTAGCTTTACATTAATACGCAAATCTCATTTGTCATATAAAGCTATATAAACAATGACTTCAGAAATCCATTTCCAATTACACAAAGTGTGTGAAGCCTGTGCTTTTGAAGTTCTGTATACGTACAGCCTGTCTGAATCTGCACCTCGGCAAAAATCCTTCAATTCTGCCTTTTCACTTCAGTAACTATTTACATCTCATTTCTACTACTCCATTACCCTCAGAGACAGCCATTCCTTATGATTACACATACTGACTCCATAAAATGTTTCTGTAGCGTGTTAAGAGATCTGCATTGCGCCATACAGAAAAGCCAAAAGACACGTCACACTTCTGGCAAGGGAGCAGGAACAAAGACTGGCTGGATTAAGACAATGGGAAGGGCAAAAGAACAATGTAAATTGATTAAGCTTTGTGTTGCTAATTACTGTCTGTGGCTTATTATTGTGTTTGAGTCTACCATGTTTTTTGTTGGCAGAAAAATCAGTAGCAATCAAAAAAGTTGCTTAGCATGGAAAGCGATTTGCATTCCAGATGGAAACGAAATAGCATCACCCCAATGGGTGAATACAAAACCTGTAAGGAAGGACCCTCAGTGTATTGGGAAGCTGAAGGCAGCTGGTGGCCCTCTGAATCCCTACAGCACAGGGATGCTGTGGATGGATGTTTGGAAAAGTGTGCGATGGCAGGAACAATGTAAGGTGTGCGTGTTCTGTAGATTTACCTCTGGATAACGCAGAGCACATCCAAGCCAAAAACCACACCTTTGTGTAGCAATAACAAATCTGATTTGTTCTTAACATGGTCAAAGGGACAATTATTTGCCTGAAAATAACAGTGACTCCCTCATTCTCACACAGAACTGAATAAAAAATAGCTGCAGTAAATTTTAAGAAATAATGAAGTTGAATAATTTACGTCTACTGTGGGAGATTCGTACCTACTCATGTCACTCCTGGGAATAAATTTTCCCATGTATGTTCATGGAATGATGAAATATTAAGAAAACACTATGCCAATTCATTTCTGCTTGAAACAAATGCAGCTTGATGGCTAGTATGAGGAATAACCAGGCAGCAGGTTTAAAGCGGAACCTTTGGAAACGGTGGCTGCTGCTCTCACCTGCCACCATGGAAGTGCTCTTGATGCACGCTTCAGTGTGTTCAATGAGTCAGGGAGACATCTCTCTGAAGAACAGGGTTTTAAAATGCAAGCTTAGACAAATGCTCCTAGGGCAAAACCTTTTCTTTGGTGTGCATCCTCTGCACCATTAGGGGGGAGCAAAAAATGGAACTCAAAGAGGGTCTTCTCAGCCTCACCTAGCACAAGAAAGTTAAAGGGCAGCCATGCAAGGATCTGCATGTCCAGGACCCACTGCTAACTTGTTGGGAAGGACCAAAAATGCTAGAGCCAGGTTAGAAAAGCAGGAAGAGCCAGAGAGACAGAGAACTGAAAGGGCAGAAAATCTGCTCACACTAGACCCCAGTGCAAAGGGAGATTTCTTGAGAATTTCTGTCCTACTGCTTTGCTGTAGGCACAATAGCAGCCTGAGGATATCAGGGAAGAGAAATCTGGGAGCCAGCTGCTTTGTTAAATGTAAGTGATGCAACGGGTTATGATTCGATCACACAACTAAATGGGGAGAAGCCTAAGGAGACCAAAATAGGACTGCCCACTTCTGGCAAAGAAGCAAGAGAATCTGGAGTATCAGAGAAGTGGGTACAGTGCTGTCACCCTGGATGTTGGCCATAAGAGGTGGTAATTAGCTGTGACCTGTGATAAACCTGATGAAGGCAGCCAAAACTGTAACATTTTAATCTGACCCTAAATCAGAGAAAGCTGGATCGACTAGGCTAAAAAAAAGATTCCTGTAGTAACTCCTCAAGAGTAACAGGACACTAATGAAGGACAACCATGATACTCAGTATCACTCTGTAGAAACACACTGAGTCTCTGCGAGCATTTTTTTTTTGCCACAAAAGGATCACCATAAATAAAGAGCTAAATTTATGGTCATGGAAAGAATGTAAGCATTTCTCTCTCCCATCCCCAAAGCACATGAGCTACCTGTAAAAGACTTATAAAAAGTAGAAGTTTATAATATATTTAATGTGGTTACATACACATTTTCCCTTTTTAATATTTTTTGTTTTAATTTTAAAACCGTGGTGCATGAAAAGGAAAAAGAACACTCCCAGCTATTCTGAGCTACCTTTTCCACCTAAAGCTGTAGTCAGGGACAGGCTTACATCCCAAGGTGAAAGCAGAGGAATCCCTAAACTCTTCTCCAGAACCTAGAACATACATATATACATACATACATATATATATATGTAACTAACCCTGCTGTACTGTATCTGTAGCAACATTTACAACTGAAAGATGGTTGCCATTGGCCCTTACATTAAACAGGTGTGTCTTTTTTTCCCCCAACCCAAACTGAAAATCTGAAAGTAGCATATTTCCTGCTTGTGAGATTAGTTTCCAAGGAAAACTGCACAAGGCTTGAGCCACATGAGGGAACACTGACAGGCTTTTCTTCTAAGTGACATGATAGCCAGCTCTGGCATGCCCTCTATGCACTTCTTTCAGAGAAGTTCTCTGCCATGTGCTCCAGAAGGAGCACAGCTGCAGAGTGGAGGTATTACTCCTAACTATGTGAACCAGGGACAAAAGCAGTTAAAACTTCTCTGCCCAAAATCAAGCATCAGAAGACATGTACAGCTCAGACTGTCTGGGAACATTAATCACTTAGAGACATTTTCTTATTGTCCATTTATTTTCTCATGTCACAGATGACTTTGCTTCCCAGTATTACTGCCAGCAAAGAACATGACTGTGGGTAAGGGGCCACATTTGTACGTACTGCATTTCTGCAGAACAACATGATTACAGAGCATAAAAGAACAGAAGAGGAAGGCAGCGATGCATACCTTCTCCTGGCTCGCTCACTTTTGTAAGACTGGCCTGTTCTTGTCCTCGCAATAATATGTAATCCTATTAACTGTGAGGTTATTCAATTCAGCAGTGAAGCACAAGAAGCCAGTTTATTGTATAATGCATAAATTATGTTTCTATAGCTTGAACATCCCAGTGCTATCTTGCTTGTCTTGTAAGCGATCAAGAAAATGGAATGATTTTCATTCTTGTTCTCATTTGTCATTATAAATAAGCATCAAGAATGACACTACAAAACATAATTAAAACTAATTCTTTATTATTTTAAAACTACTTACTACCTTATCTAATTTCCATGGGCCTTTACAGAGTGGGCAAAAGTAAAAGTTAACAGGTTTTACTGGAACAGGAATGCAAAGAAACATGCCACACAGGAGATGAGAAGCTCACTGCCATTTCATAGGCTTAAGAGAGACAACCCCCTGCTGAAAAGGTCAAGCTATTCAGTCCAGACAGGCAGATGAAATGCCAGTCATTTACAACTAGCAGAAACTTTCTGACTTACTTTTCCTGTCTTTTGCTAGTCAATAAAATATGAAGGCTTTGTTTTGAAAGGGCTCATTTGTTCACTCTCTTGGGGGTATTTCAGTCCTTCATAACTTCATGGTTTTCTGCTTCCCTGGAACTGTAGAATTGGTGGTGCACTGGTGATGTTTGTGAGATCCAGAGCTTCCTTCTGCAGAACTAGACTGGGGCTTCACAACTGGGCAGCAGCTCCCAATTACATGTGTGTTTCAGTCTCTTCAGCTGCTTTCATGTGCCTGAGAATCTTTTATAAACTTCTCATTAGGTCTGTGTGATACTACCCTGGCCGCTTGGTGTCACCTTCACTGCCTTCAGACACCCGACGGGAGGGTATAGAGAAGACAGAGCCAGGTCCTCTCAGAGGTGTACAATGAAAGGTCGAGTGAAAAGGGACACAAACTGCCACAAGATAAATTAGGACTATTTATGAGGAACTTTTTAAGCAGAAAGTCAAGTCAATGCCTGCAACAGGTTGCCCAGAAAGGCTGTGGGCTGTCCATCCTTTGAGAAGTTCAAAACTTGAGTAGACACTGCAAACTGGTCTACATTGTCCCTGCATTGAGCAGGGTGTTGGATCAGTTGGCCTCCAGAGGGGTCCCTCCCAACCTAAAGAAACTATAATACTCAAGAAACACAAATACAAGAATTGCCTTGGAGAAGTCAATGGGAAAAAATATCGTTGGTTTACGTTAAAGAAAAAATCTATGTGGGATGCTGGGAAATTGCCTTCCTGATCCCATGCACAATCCTTTTATTTTTGAGTAGCAGTATTTTAGAATGCTGAGACAGGCTGAGAGTGTTGACTACAGCCTGAAAAAAAATGTGCTTGATCTTCTCCATTGTACTTACATTATCATTAAGTATAATGATGTCCTCTTTACCATATAGAGAGGACTTACATCCAGCCTAACTAACTAATGAAATACCACTTAACTGGAATGTTGTGGGTTTTCCCACATGAAGATAGTCAGACACTAAAGTTCCTGGGTTATTACCTGCTGATAGATCTGGCTTCTTGATACTAAAGAACTGTCAGTTGTGGTAAATCTAATCTTGAAATAGAATAAAGCAGAAATAAGTCAGACTCAAAGACAAAGATAACCTTTTCAGACTACTGACTTCAGAGTGTAGATGAGTAAGAAGAGATGTTACAAATATGCACAATATTGGATGGTATAAAGAAGACAGCTGAGGAGTGTCCATGTACTGCTTCTCATAGTCCTAAAATGAGACAAATTTCAGTAAAACTGAGTTGAAGATCGGGCAGTGGGAGCAAAGAGACAAAGTTTTTTGATTAACAGTGACCAGACTGCAATTTTTTGACACAAGATAAAATAAGGGCTGGGAATTTAGGATGATTCAAAAGAGACTGTATATCATTTACCTGCACAGGTTTATAGATTATGATGGTTTATGCTGAATGTGGGAACTTAACTGTCTTCTGTGGATTCATTGTCCTCTGAGTGTATGGCTCTGGGCAGTGAACAAGAACAGCTGTCAGTGTGGCAACTTGGAGCCCTTTTCTAGGACTCCTGTCTGAAAAAAAATATAATAAAGAAGCCTATAAATTAATTTTATGTTTTGTAGGCACTGGGGTAAGCTATTACGAGCAAACATTCGTCAGTTTGTTTCATAAAGTGACAAATGGTAAATAATGAAAGAAAATAGAAAAATCAAGGGCTGTAGCTTATTCTACCATTAATGTCAGAAACAGTCAAATTTGTAATAAGTATCTTCTAAAGTTATTTTGTTCTGAACACATCCAACACTGCAGAGGGTAACAGAGTAAAGTTAACAGTTGTAAGGCTACAGTTATCCTAGTTTCAGGGTTCCATAGTGTATCAATAAAGTAACAAACAATAAGGTGATTTCCCATTTTCTATGTGTGATCAAAAATGACTGCTATATCCAGACTTCTGCAGTAGGGAAAGAAGCACACTCCGTGCTATTCGGCAGCGGTGCAATGAAGGAGTTCTTCATGTTGCCTTTATGAGTATGCAAATGTTTCAGAATAGTTTTACTGTAAATTTTCTCAGTTTTGACCCTCTTTATCCTACTTCATGTCTCAGTTCTGCAAAACTAGCAAGGATATGGTATCCTAGAGACTTTAAGACCTCCTTCGCTTTCAATATTTGAATGGACTCATTGATTCAATCATGTCTTTGAAACGTATCCCCTCATGTCAATGAACACTCAAGAGACTCTAATCATTAACCTAAAAATGAATAGATGAAGGCTGTTGGTGAGCAATTATTGGAGAGATCATTTAAAAGTACCTAAAGGATGACAAACCTCTGAAAAGTTTCCTTTTGATAGCACAGCTCCTGTAATCCCAGCATCTCTGCTGTATGAAATCAACTTCTTGTGAAATATACTGAAGTAACAAAAACACTCAGGTGACTTGGATGCTTAACTTTTCATCAAATAAGTTGTAGTTCATATGTGCATTTAAATATGGACTGAGCAATTTAAGTGTTCTTTCTTGGAGGTATTTTAATGACTGCAGTAAAAGCAAAGTAGAAAGGCTGGCTATATTTAATCACGACAGGTACTGTGGTGGAAATGTCCTACTCAGTTGTGGGCTGCCCAGATCATAAATCAGATTTAACACTATCAATACTGAAGACTTTTTAAGGCCCAGCTTATGTTTGCTTAGGTACGTGCTCTTTACAGAACTTTTCATCTTGCAAATAAATACTTTCTTTATGCAGATTATCTAGATTTATTCAGCACTTGTATTTATTTGGAGGCTGGACAGTTACCACTCAATATAGTTTTGTACACAACACTATTATTCCAGAAACATCTGTATGGCTTCACGAGACACTTGATTAACTCCCTGTGAGCTTTCAGCATAGCTGTTTTGCTGTTGCAGTAAACACAGATGGATCAATGCTTGAAAGTCCCCTTTCCTGAGAAAGGAGGAACAAAGAAGATGCACAGAGAAATCTCTCCCACAGTTCCAGACTCATCTGTGTGCTGCCTGGCCTCACCAACTTCTATGTATCTTTCCTTTTCTTTATTCACCTCTTATCTTTTATTTATACCGGTGCTCTGTAAGCATTACTCTGCCAACAGTTTAAATAACTGAAGTCAGCAAATCCAACAGATCTCGCATGCTCTTGGCATGGCTTACGTGACCCTGCTAAGAACACAGCGATGCAGAGTGTGGCCTGATTCACTCCCCTCCACTTCTTCTTTTGGCTGTGTTTGCCAAAGTTACCCATCCTTTAAGCACATCTAATTGTTTTCTTTTTCCAAATGCAGAAGAAATATCCCAGATATAGGACATTCAAACAAGACAGAAAATTAAAAATTAAGTTTTGTTTAAACAAAAATATGAAGGGCTTTGCTGGACTAAACGTTTCTACTATTTAAACTCTAAATTTTGTACATGCCTTGAATAAGTGAATGTTTTCAATGCACTAATACAGTTTTCATTATACTATTTTAACAAAAGTCTCCCATTTTAATTGGAATATAAGAGGAAAAAAAAAAAAAAAAAGGAGAAACCAGATTTGAGTATGACTAATTCTTTTCTATCCCTAAATATACAAGACAGAATTTTTAATGACTGGCTTTCACATTTATTAGTTTCCGGGATACAGGGCAAAGAGGTTACACGTGGATGCCGTGATTAGGACGGGATTAACCATGTCAGAAGGGGAATTTAAAGGAATCTAACCATTCATGACTGACTGCAATAGAAAAGATTATTTCAGGTTAAAAGTGCCTGAACCTATTTCCCCCACAAGCAACAAAGGCGATAGCAGATGGGATTCAAAGGAGTTTGCCCCACACCACAGAGCAACTTGTCTTGCTTGGACACAAATGTGATCAGTTCTGCTCTTTCAAGCACATAAGGCCATGTACATGCAATAATTTATCTGGAAGTCTTCAAGAGGTTACTGAAGGACCTTTATAATTTCAGACTTTTGTGACAGTTATTTCCATGTCAGACTGAAATATGTCAAGTAATAGCACCTCCAATGTATCAGAAACGATGTTTCTAAGGTGGGTCTGTATGTGGACAGAAAATGCCCCTGTTTCAGTGAACAGAACTGAGTAACAAAATTAAGACTACAAAGAAAGGTTTGCAAAGGCACCCAAATCTGCATGGGTGGATGGCAGCTCAGTCACGGGAATGAAGAAATTCCACTAAGTACAAAGGAGCTTGGTCTTATACTTCAATCTTCTGGTGACATATCAGTATGGTCCAGGATATCTCAAAGTACCATCATGGGCATTTGGGCCTGCAAAGAAATTCTAGTAAAGGCGCAGCTTGTTGACAGAGAGAGAAGGCCCTGCTAGCAGAGCTCAGTAAAGGCTACTTTAGCTCCTGGCAAGCTCACTCTCCATGTTTAAGTCGCATCCGTATCTCAGTGGTGCCTTAAACTGGCAAGAAGTTTAAGCCCTAAAAGAAATGCCAGTGCCCAGACTCCAAACTTTGTAGGCAAGAACTGAAATGGAGATTGGTTTTGTTCCATTTATATCATTCCCCAGTATGGATATCATTGTATCTCAAACATATTTCCTAAACTATATGAGGGTGGCCTATACATATTTCTGTTGGTTGGTTTGGCATTTTTTTAACTGGTTAAAGTGATGATTACACTTTAACCAGGTTCCTGTGCTGTCTCCACCCTGCTCCTCCTCCTCTTCCTCCAGGGCAGGACCTGTCTAATTGCAGGGAGGCAAGAGGGAAGGGGCAGGGAGGCAACCGGAGTTGTACATTATAGGTCACTTCAGAATTCACCGCCACACTCCCACCAGATGTTAAATGTTTTAAGAGCGACTGATTTTATCTCTAAGCTTTCAGGACAGAAAACATCCCTTGGATAAATACCACATATCACTGTATGAAAGTAGGAAGAAAGCCTTTTTTTGGTGGATATTTTGCTGTTTGCCTAGGCCTTCAGAAAAGAAGGGTGTACAATGTGCATACCAGCTGTGTAAGTTGCACTCGGCATCAACTGCTGTCGATATACTGGAATTAAATGAGAAGGCTTTCTAAGAGAAAAGGATCCTTCCTGCTACACCAATGACAAGTACATCAACGGTGCTGTTGCTAACTGTACACACTAAGCCAGACAAAAGATTCCTGCCGTGAAAACATCATCTCCATTGAAAAGAGATCTGCCCTGTTTTGTCCTACTGCAGCAAAGAGACAAACTCTTCCACAGTATAATGGCTCTAAACAACTAAAATGCTACATTTTTTCCCGTTTTAACTCCTTTGTGTTTTCCCCCTTGATCTAACTTTACAGTCTTTCAGGCAAATACGTACCAAATGAAGCCACACTTAGCATTGCTTACACAGTTGGTATTTTTATTTCCGAAGCAGGGCGATCAGGGAAGCTCCATTTGAGATGCTTCAGTTTAACAACTACAAAAGGACTGTTAGGAAGCGTAGTGTCTTGCAAGATGCTCCAGATAAACGCACTAGAAAAGTGCCTGCTCAGTAGTGCTCTCTGTTCTCTTAAGCTCCCTTGTCCTAGGCTGTTCAAATTTGCCCCTTTAAAAACCAGTATTTGATAGTTATTGCAAGACTGCTCTGAAGTTTTAGACTGTTGTTCCCTCAGGGCACTTCTGAAATTGAGTTTTATCTCGTGAGACTATCCTGCGAAGTAAAAGGGTAATTAAAGCAAAATATCAGGAGGCAGCCTTTATTTTAAACTTAAGGCAGCCAACTAAAGCTTGCCTCAGAAGCCAGATGTATCGCAGAGGCCTCTGCACCGAGTCAACACCTGCCTTCCTCCTCCCCAGCGCGGGACAGCAACGACCGTCCCGACCCCGGACTCCGGGGGGACCGCAGGACTTGAAGGTCTCCCATAAAAGCTTTGGGCTCATTTGCTGTTGGCCTAAAGAAGCACGTTTTCCGGCAAGCCCCGGTGCTGATGGGAATGAATCTCTTGAACTTTGATGCTGAACGCCGCCGCTCCATCCGCGCGGGTTGCTGCCACTCTCCACGACGGGCTGCCCGTCCACTGCCGGGCGGCGGGCGCCCCGGGAGAAGCACAGCGCCAAGCTTGCCGTGCTCGCCGTGCTCCCCACGGGCACGGCCACCGACCCCGTGCTCCGGCCTTCTAGGTTCCCCCGAGATCGCCGGCGGCGGGACAGCGTACCCGCTCGGGAGCTCACCGCGGCGGCTCCGCGGAGCTCCGCGGCCACCGCGGCACGGGGTCCGGCGCGCAGGTCGCCGGCAGCCGCGGCAGGTGCCGGCGGCGCAGCGAGGCCGGTTGAGGCAGCGGCGGGCAGCGCCTCCCCGGGACCGCCGCCTGCTCGTCCGTCCGTCCGCCGGGG
>JANVCC010000035.1:3268788-3392852 GCA_025345505.1 Todiramphus chloris collaris
GTGTGAAATCAGCGGGCGGCTGCGAGGCCGGTGAGGGGGAGGCGGGAGCGGCGGGGTGTCACTCGGGGTGTCACTCGGGGTGTCACTCCGGGTGTCACGGGGGTGCAGCTCCGCGGCCCCCGCGAGTCCCCGCTGCCCGTCCGGCGCCTGTGGTCCGGCGGGAGCGCTGCCCGCGCCGTCCGGCTCGTAGCGCCCCTGCTCAGAGGTGCCTGCAGGAGCCAGGGCGGCGGGAGAGGGGGAGAAGCCCAACCTCTCCGGCTGATCTTGAAAGCCAAGTGCTGTGCCGCAGAGGAACGGCACGCGTGGCTCCCCGCAGCGCCTCGTTCCTAACGGGGTGAGAGCACCCGACTGCAGCTTAAGCCCAGCGTGAGGCGGCCCCAGCCTGCGGGTAGCTAACACTGGCTGTAGGGATCCCAGTGCTCCGTCACAGCAGGGTAAAGGTGTCTTCTAGCTTGAGCAAAGCTGCTCGAATGCGGTTGGTGCTACCTGTGCGTGCCGTGCAGCCCCCGGGAATGGGCTGGGACGGATGCGGGCAGCTGCAGGCAGGGGTCTGGCAGGGACGCGGTGTCTGCCGGTGCCGTGCTGCACCACTCTCCGTACTTCCCTGACCTTGTGCCATCAGAACGGGAGGATGGAGAGCCACCTTCTGCTGAACATCGAGCCAGTGGGTTAAACTACAGAGGTCTGTGCCTCCAGATGTTTGTAATCCTCCTATAGCCAGGCTAAGACCCTGCTCTTGATACCTTCTGATTGCTTACAGGGCAGTAGTAACTGAGTCTCCTCTGCTCCTGGTGGGAGTAAGACAGATGAGAGAGCATTTCCTGAAGCTGCCAGCAAAACATGGGTTAGGATTGCAGCTCATTACAGCGGGAGCGTGCAATGGAGACCCGCTATGGTGCACATCAAAGCGGGTCTCCAGCCCGCAGAGGGAAAAGTGAAGAGGAACAGCAGCAGATGGTTCTGAAATGGAGAGGAACACCCACTCCAAGGAGCTCAACTAAATACACCGATGGCCTGGGCCCTTGGACCCACCACCTTGCGTGTAAGAAGAGCAGGGATGGTAGCAGTGGTTGAACACAAACGCATGCAGGGCTCAGGAGTGGTGCAGGCACTAGTGAAATGAGGGCTGCTGACAGCCAGGGCTTCTTGTGTTCAGGGTCTCCATCATGGAAAAACTGGAAGCCAGTGGGGAAGACAAATCTGCATATTGCAAGACCTGGCCAGAGCCAGGTGCCAAGTGAGGGAATAGGTTAAGGAGGGACAGTCTTAGTCATCCACTCACCCAGCAAAACGTTTTCTTGAAGGGAGGATCTGTTTTGGTTGTAGGATCTTGTTTGCCACTGACTTGTGCTAGCTTGGTCCTACTTACTATGCGTTTGTTTTTCCTTCTTCCCATGAGCACGATCGAGTGGCTTTTATTTACTGGTTAATGATGGAGAAGTTAGATAAGAGTCCCTAATCTCAGAAACTCCTTTAAGGCAGGTACCACTCCACTCCTCTCTGAGTGCATTTCAGATCTGTGTGAGATGAGGTTGAGTTTTTGTATCTGGAAAACTCACATGTTTCTCCTTAGTCCCTCTGAAAGTGTCTACCCTTTCAGTCTCCTCATGCCGCTGGAGACAGCAGTAGGAATCTGGATGCCCACACACCTGCTGAAGAGGCAGTTTTGCTGGCACTTTTGCCTCTGGCACTTTCACACCTTTATATGATCCCATTGCTGCCATGAAAGCCAACACACTGTGCCTGTTCCTGGGGGATAATTGTCTCCTGTGCTCGGTGTGGCCTGTGCTTGTCCTCCCATTCACTGTAGCTGCTCTGGGGGCTAACTCAGCAGGAGATGTAGCCATGTAGATTATCATGGGAAGTCTTCTGTGGCTCTTCATGGTCTGCAGCATGTAGGAAGCAAGGACTTATACCACCACAGCAGGTAAAAGCAGTGTCTGTCCTGCACAGCTTCCTTCAGTTCAATGCTTCCTTGATGACCCTTTCTTCCTCCTCCATCTCCCACTCCTGCAACTCAGTGTGTCTTCTGACAGCTGAGATGTGGAGGTAAACTGCTTTTTCCAGGCCCTGTAGTACGCAGATGCTATCTGGCCATAAACTCCTTGCACCAGCTGCATGCTGAGTAGAGTGGGGACTGTAACACAGGTCTTGTGTGTGTGTACTCTAGCTCTAGATTAGCTATAAAAATCTCCCTAATTTACCTTAGATTAATTCATTATATACAGATGAAATCACGTAAAAAGCTAAAATTGAGAGTATTGTTACTTTCTTTGATAATGTCTGTAGTAGATAACACTGGCATTTTCTACTTAGTACTATAGTGAGCACATTTTACTCCTGTAAAACCATAGCATCATTTAGTAAGAGGCAGCCTTTTGCTTTAGAGCAAACAGAACTTTGGCATTGCTCATCAGGGTAATCAGGGAAGGCTTGTAATCATGCTGTTGGAAAGCTAAGCTAAGATAAAATTGTACATTTTGTGTAATCACAGTCCCTCCATCCACTAGATTAAGCCTGACTGAGACAAGTTTGTGTGCCATACAACAAGGTAACAGCAGAGAAATGAAAAAGGAAAGTTTTCAAATGGTATTGAGCAAAATAGCCATATTAACGTGCCGGTCAACATAGGTATGTGAGGGAATATTCCATTTAGAAATTATATTGGCATATTTCACAGAAAGTATAAAGAAATTTTATTTTTTTTTGTTACAAGAAATGGCTTTTTTTTAGTATGGTGATGTTACTCTCTAAAATTTCCAGACCCAAGTACAACTAGATCATACATGAATACTGATGAGAAAATACTGACTTGCCTTCTTATGATATAAATCTTCAGCATGCTACATTAACTCCGCTTCATTGTTTTCTGAGATACGAGCTGCATTTTAGTTTTATTTGTATCTGTTACCTGAGAGTGTTACCTTAATCACTGTAATCTCATTATTCCTATCGTAAAGACTGCAATTGCAAGATAGACCAGGTTGAGTAGCATCCCATTTTTTGGGAAAGGTGTGAATCTGGCCTGGAACTGATCTTAGTTGGGAGGGACATGCAGAAATCATATGGTCCTAGGAATTCCTGGCCTGCGCCAAACATGTCAGTCTGATGCAGGAGGAGGTGTCGTGGAAGGGGATGGGCATTCCTGCCTTGAACCAGACAGCTGGGGTCTGGTTAAAAAGACTTTATTAATTTCTTTAAACTAGCGTACATTCTTGCAGCAAGTGAAAAAGGACATCATTCTCTTGGGACCTAGTCAGGGAGAGAGCTTGCTTTCTATCAGTCCTTTCAGAAATATTTTACTCTGAAATGTGTCCTAGAGCATTGTGGCTTCTGTCACGGCTTGTGCCTTGGTCTTGTTTCTCCTCCTTACCTTTTGAAATAACTCTAAATAAGTTAAAAAATATTAGGCATGAAGCTCATGATCTTATGGTGTTTTGTAGTTGTACTTCATAATATCATGTAGTGATAACTGTTTTACTTCTGCAGTTCTGGTCTTTGGTTGTTTCTTTTTGCCCTACCAGTGTATGAGTATTAAATTTTATTCCTCCCTAATCCTTATGTTTTAAGGCATGGGGTTAAAAAAACCCCTTGTTTTTATACCTTTATTGTGACCCCCTCTCTTTGCTCCTCCCAGAGGAGGAGAAATTCTGAACTTCTGGAGAAAGACTTTCTCTGCAGCGATCTGCTTTCATCACTCACTTCTGAGGAAAATTCCTTCCTGAGCTATGCCATAGACACAGTCCATAAATGAAACAAACCCACTGATTCTGTGTTCACTAGAATATTACCTTCCACAAATGCAAATAGGATTCTTCTTGAAATTAACAGCATATCTTTTGTGGTTTCACTTCCTCTTTGAGGTTCTCTTGGCTTTAGAATACATTCTCTTGTTGTAGACAGTTTCTACACGTGCTTATAGTTGCCTTGAATGTGTTGGTGCTCAGGCTCTTCAGTGGTGTGTGCTACAGAAAGCCTGTGTGCGTGTGCAGTTATGTCTGGAGAGTGGAATTCATACCTCTTGTGATCTGAAGGGAAAATTTCACAATAAAATCACAGAAAACTGTGTTCAGAGGGTTTGGCACCATTGCTGATAAGCTCTTTAGGACATGAAGAAATAAAAGAAAGGCTGGCGAAAGCCCCTCTGTCCCCGTCTCTCCTCCCAGCAGCTTGCAGAAAAAACTTTCCATGTGTAAGTTGAGGCACTCTTATGGATAAGAGTTTTGGTTCCTTTCTTTTTGTTTACCCTGCTCCACTTCCCTGCTTCATGATTTGCTATACGTATCCTTCTAGCTATTGAAAACTAGAGACAAAGTGTTGCTTCAGAGGACACTGATGAGATGAAACCTGAGGCTGGAAATGAAAAGTTGCTGAGCCAGGAATAGAAGGATCTTGGTACTCTGTTGAAGCCTAGGAGGACTTTTGTCTTCAGACAGAAATACTGGATGACAAATGGATTGGTGGGGACCCTGGGTGAGCCAAAAGCCCAAGGGTCAAAACAATTGGTTTACAGCTACCTTAATAATGTCAGATGGCTCAGACTCTTGAATTCTTTTCCTTTCTACACCAAGTAAGATCATTTATTTTATCTTTCTATTGTATGAAACAATGATCATTTCTCTAATCGCCTTTGCTGACCTGGCCTGGCCCATAGCTCTCCAGCTGAATATACTGAGATAGGGCAATAAAAACCAAATCTACAGAACTAATTAGCTTTTGAAACATCAGTGTTTGCCATTCTCTGCATGAACCGACAATCAGGCATTATACCACCATGGAAACAACCTACAACTGTATGTCATGAATGTAAAATAATATCAGGCACAGAATACAGTGCTGAATTGCACGAGAATGAGAAGATACTGGGAATGCTGCATGACCTTCAGCAAGATTCAGTGTTTATGTCAGTGAGAAAGATGAGCCAAATTATTCATGAGGCTGAAAGGGGGTGAAAAGACATGAGATTCTGGAGCAGTTAGAATTATATTATTCTTGTGGGAAAAAAATCAAGATGATCACATTAATATTGTCATTTCAGTTACACTCTCAGCAGAATCAGAATTTTATGAATGTGTCAAGCGTTGTGAGTATTATCCAACTGCAAAAAGATGAAAGGATTTTAAATGTCAATCTGTGCAGTTTTTATTCCTTGTAGGGTTTGTATTTTTATAAAGCAAACGCTTTCAGAAACAAGGTGAATCAGTAGGTGTATCTTGTCAATAAGGTGGCTTTAGGATGGGGGGAAACTTTTAAAGAATATAATTAATCATGCATTAATATGTGAAAACCAAAACCAACCAAACAAAAAAAAAGATGATGAACTATTATGGGTTTTATACAATAAAAACAAAGCTCAAAAGTGTTTTCAGTGACATAGTCCAAAGCTATTTCTTTAGTGACACTCTGCATTTATCAGAGGAAGTTGAGCTTATTATTGCAGGAAATAATAGGAAATGTGACTTTGAAGATACTGTTAATCACTAGGAAGGAGAATTCTGTTTTTCTGCATGGTCTGCAGTCTGGTAGTCCTGCTGAGTGTCGCTGGTGCAACAAATGCAGAATTTGTCCTGACACAGAATGTGTGCCAGGCTGGGTCTTTTTACTTTTCAGAAGCCCTGTGTGTCATCAGCACACGCATTTTCTTATTAGATCTTCACAAAAGAAAGCAGCTAACCTCTTTTTGTGAATAAATACAGTATTTACCAATTTATCTGGAAAGCCCGATTCAAAGAACTGTAGTTTACTGAAGTCAAAGCCCCCTCCATTTGCAGACAGTTATTATTTCGTACTGAGCTGAGTGGTTTGGTTCCCAGCATGTAAAAAAACATTTCTGAGATCCTCAGGGTGCATCAAGCTTTCCTCCTGGCTGCTTCTAAGGGGGGTCCCAACCTATGAAGGTGTTCTCCACCTGCTGAATCATGATTTCTCATCTTAACAAAAGCAGCAGGGAATTCCCTTTTTGGGTGCACTTCTTTTTCTCAGTCCCTAGAAAGAGGTGAACACTAAACTATCCAGCTGAGCTGGTTTTGGTCCTGAAAGCCACTTTTGCTGATCATTTTCAGTAATATTTGCAAGGTCTTTCTGGCTTTCCCACAACTTTATTCTACAGCCATCAACTCCAGTGGATTGTCACATTAGATACGGTGTTTTCTGTCTTGTCAGTTTGGTGGTATAAAAAGTTTCCTAAATGAAACTCATTTTTAACAAAGCTCATTTCTAATACTGTGTTGAGGTTCAGGATTTTTTGCTACATTTCCCAACTCATATTAGATCAGTTAATCCAACATGGTTTTATGCCTTTTTTTCATTCTGCTAATTACATATACTTAACCAGTGCTCAACCCTTTATCCAGGAAGTTATCCTTTCAAGTGAAGACTTTCAGCTTTGTCACGAGGTAACTCTGCCATCTACTGGATAGTCCTTAGTAATGGGGTTTGTCTGTAAAACTGGGATGCGGCTAGCTACAATTTTTACCTACAAAAAGGCCACCTCCATCCTGAAAAGTACAGGCTGATTTCCTGTTTTTCAGGGGAAGCATGCATCTGAAATACACAGATAATGAGTTTTCTGGGAAGAGATCAAATATGTAGTAAACAAGGGCTTTTCCTTTCCCTCTCAGACAGTCAATATTTTCTTCATCAAAAGTTTTCACACCTCTCATCCTCCCCGCTAGCAAGATTTTGTGTACTGTCCCAGAACTAGGAAGGATGTCTGGGAAGTCCCAGGCCTCCCAGTTCTCTGCATGGTTGGAGGGGTTGGGAGCAGTTAGAGGTGCACAGCTTCTTTGACAGCTCAGAGATTCTTCACATGTCCATCTAATTTCCAGTTGAGGGTGCACGTGGACCCTGGTGAACATGAGGGGTTCATCTGCAGAGAAGGATGAAGGAAGCATCTGGATAGACCAACTGTGACAGACCAGCTGGGATGGAAAAGCTGTGCATGTTTCTGTGTTGCCAGTCTCTGCTTGCAGATGGAAGAGGTTCTGGGACCTCCTAGTCCTATTTTGCCTTCTTTGTAAGTTACTCTGCAGCTGGTAGACTGCTGGCATCTGGAAATATTGGGTCTAGTAAAAGATGAAGGCTTGTCTCAGCTTTCTGACTCATGTTTTTCTTTTCCTGCTTATCTGTGTAGCTGAGACACACAAAGATGTTCTTATAACATGGTCAGACGTATACTGCAATGTCGGTGCTTCTGGGGACACCTTGCCTTGAAGGCTCCAGAGCTGATATCTTTGCTGATCACAGCCCCACTCCATGTCATGCTCTTCATATACCCACTCTTTGTAGTTATTCCACAAGACTGTTTGCTGGGGTTCTTTGTTTGGTGTGTGTCTGCCATGTCTGTCCCCATGTTCCCCCCAACCCACCCAGTTGAGCCTATGCTTTGTATAAAACTCAGCCTAAAGAGCAAGAGGAATTATCTCCACTGAAAGAGAGGGAAAGAAAACCCAGCCCAAAGCAGTAAAGCAAAATTTGCCCCATAAAAGAGTTGAAGGGATTCATAAATCATCTGGCATTGGTTTGCAAGGACTGGAAGCTGTGTCCCTGTTTAATCAACTGCCACGTAGAGATTCACAGCTAAAACCATCTGTAGAGGGGTCTGCACCCCTTAGCACAATACAGGCAACTTCACCACCTCACAGCTGCATGTGTTGAATAATTTTCACTCCCAGTAAGTCAACCCCACAGTGACTTTAGCTGTGCTGAGCAGGGCTTGGTGCTTGATGAGATTGACACCCAGACAACCCGGGCTGTGTCGCTGTATGGGCATCCCTGCAGAAGGGGCTGGGTTAGATGTGCCAGCACCTGGCAATGCAGCTATGCCTAACTACAGTTGTTTTAGCAACTGTCACACCTTCACATTAGCAAGCAGACCTTTCTCCAGAATGATTTTTAAGTGTGAACAGCTTTTCAAATGGAGTATATTAAGCATCTGCTTCAGTTCTGGTTTTAAGACTAGATTAAAAAGCCAGATACAACAGTTGAGTAATTTTAAGGATTATCATGTAATGGCAGAGAGGTAATCAAAGTCTCATTAAGGCTTTCTTTCCTCCACATATTATTTTTCAAAAGATATGCTTTTTGGTAGGACACCCTTTTATTATGAAGGAGATGATGTAACTTTCTCTTTGCTAGCACAAAAGACCAAAATTGTTATCTACTCTCCATTAAAATTGTAATTTTACAGCTCACTTCCTCATGGAAAGACCTTGAATAGGGTTGGTATACTTCCAGATATCAAAAGAAAGAAGTAATTGGTACTAGCATAGTGTCTGGAAGTTAATAATCTTTCAGTTTTACCTTTGTTGAAAAAATAATTTATTCCCACTATATATTAGTGTAGGAGGCTTGGTACAATCATAGGCTTTCTTGAATTTAAGCTCCAAACCATTTTAGGTTATTATCTCCTACACTACAATAGACAGTAGTTTTAGATGGCAAGGTTGTAAAGCCCCAGACATGGGATATCATTTATTTAGGGCTGAAATGGGGTGAACTGCAGAAGGTTCTGTGTCAGGGATGGGACCGGTGGGGTCAGCCTCTTGGCTTTGGGGAAGAATCTTTACATTAGGCATAAACAGGGGTAGTTTTCCAGGGAGAGGAGACAGGAACTGCTTGAGCTGCTTACGGTCAAAAGACAAAAAAAGGAGGGTATTTTAGGTGATTGTCAGTGAAATCAGTTTAAGTTTTCTGCTTCTGCACTAAACTAGCACTGCTTGTGCTTACTCTGAGAGAAGAGCTGGGGTGGGATGAGGTACTGTCCTGGTGCTCTACCCCCCTATGAATGCCCTGTCTCTTCTGTGCAGTCAGACAACTGACGTGGGTTGGATTCTTTTTTTCCTCCCTCTGCAATACATCTACATTGAAATATTTCTTGAAAAAAAAGCAGGACAAATTCAGTTGTGGCTAGATCCTAAAGATAATAAAAAATATTCTGGTTTAGCTTCTCATGTCCCATCATGATACAGTGTGTGGGGCAATACACACACAAACCTCTTCCACTTCCCCTGCTTTTCACCTCCTGATAGACCAGCTGCTCTCTACTCTATGAAAAATATGTTATTTTTTGCCCACATACCTCCATTTTTTCTCTTGACAGTTCTTAAAATCTCATTAAAACTGCTTCTTCCCTTTTCCATTTCACAGGGCTCTGATGTTTATGCCTTATAAAATTTCCCTTTTGTCTACAGTACAGGTTGATTTTTCTGCGTCTCTCGTTGTTCCCAAGCCTGCATTACTGACACCCTGTAGGAGAAATCCTAACAGATCCTGGCAGATTGCCTAAAAGGGAGAACGTGGTACCAGCTACTAGAATAAACAGAAGTGCAAGAAATTCCAAGACTCACAGACTGCCAAAATATTCACTGTTGCATAGTTAAATAGGGTAATTCTTGTTTGCAGGAAGCTACCCGTGTAGTTTTCAGAATAGAGAGATGCACTAAACTTTGAAAACCAGGAAGAGCAGAGTACCCATCTGCCCAGCCTTCCACCAGCAAGGTGGAAAGGGCAACCACAGCAACTCCTCTGGCACAACAAACAGTATATTTTGTGTTCCTTCTGTCTTCTGCAGGATTTTACTCTGTCTTTTCATTTGTTCCAAATACCCATCACCTTGCACTGGGTAGCAGTGAGTTCTCAGGACAACAGGAGCACACAGCTTTCTATTCACTGCACATGAACTGCTATGGGGGTCATTGGCTTCTCTTTGCATGATGTACGTAGCCCGTGTAGGACTTGTTGGAAATATTTGCAGCTCTGGAAAAGTGAAGCTCTTCTGCTCTTGGCGTTTATTGTTCAGTGAAACATTCATAATTTTGCCTGAGAAGTTTATTTCTGGAGTCCTGAGAAGAGCTTAGTCACTGTAGAAGGCTAATTTATGAAACTGCTGGGAAATATCACAATCCATAGAGTAAATTAAAATGGGCACAGCATGGCTTATGAAATCAAACAGTATTTAAGCATAAAAAGCGAGAAAATTATTTGCTAGTGTATCTATTGTTTTTTAAGAATTAGATAGGAAATCAAGATATATTAGAAAAAAATGGTAGTCTCTTCTTTCTGATTTTATTTTAAAAATATGAATTGGTAAAATGAATTAGCTGTAATATCTATTGATTTTGAAGTCAACAGAAACTTTCCAAATGTGAAAATTAAATGGTTATTCACTCAAATGCAATTCATTTTTACAAAGATAAAGCAAACTGTCAGTTCATCTGAGTGGCCATTTCCTATTATTTGTTTGGAAATATTTTATGAAGACATTTTTAAAACTAAACTTTCTTTTGGAACATTATTGTTAAAAATTACCAAGGTGTTAAGGAAAAGGGACTCTGCACTTCAAAAGAGATTTGACTTTGGTGATATTTCTTTATGGAATGTAAGGCCAAATGTGTCAGATTTGCTTAGATCCTGTGTGAAGGTACATAGAGGTGCTGCTGAGTGGCTGCAGGCTGCTCTCATGGTTCTCTTCTCCCTCAAATGCTGTTCAAGGATGATTGCAAATGATCAGCTTTTACATGGGGAATGTAGAATTGATCCATTGGGTCTGCTCCTTCACATTTTGGGACCAGAGAGGGCTGGAAAAAGTATATGAAGTCAGTGGGTGTATGAGGTTATTGAACTTCTTGTCAATGAGCATAAACACACTTATTAAAAAAAGAAATAAAATTATTGTGCACTTTGGTCACACAGAGAGGCAACAATAGCCTTAAATGATATGTTCACAGGTTTGGATGCTCTGGACTCCTGGACTCTCAGTAAGGTGGCATGTACTGAACAAACTGCTTGAACTCTTTCTCCTGAGCTACAGGTTATACACCAGTAAAATAGGGCTAAGAAATTAATAAGTAGGTTACAGAGATGCTTTTAGGAAGTTGTTGCATGATGGTCTGTTGTTTGCATATACTTTGTGAAGTATTGTATTTTTGAGTTACTGTGCAATTCCTAGTAGTTGCTGAAGGTAACTACCTACTTTGTTTCAATGTCTCAGTGAAATTAGAGCCACAATTTCTATACAGTAATAAGTGCAGGTTTCAAAAAGTGCCAGTTCACAAGAGAAGTTTGTTTTGATCTCTTCATACAATTTCTCTTACGGTTTCTGATAGCATCCTAAAATTCTTCTGTTGAAAATGTAAGAAAAAGCAGATAAAAACAAGTGTCATAAAAGACACTGGAGCTGAGAACACAAATACCAGCAGCTGACATACTGACTGCTAATATCAAACTGTAATACTGAGTTTGGAAGGAACTTTAGGCAGTAGTGTCATTTGACATGGTAAAACCCTCTGGCAAACTTTCCATCTTGCTCCCCTCCTCACCATTCTATTTCTTGGCACTTTGAGCCTTCCTTCTTTTAAGTCAAGACTTGGCTTGCTTGTTTAGGATGGCAGACAGGCTGATGTCTTCCACTTCAGAATTTGTACTTGAATGCAGCAATTTGTCAGTGTCTGAAATGACCCTGCTTTTAAATGATCTGAGTAATCAGTCTGAGGGAGCAGGGGGAGCAAGGGAGGAATGGACAGCACTTCTACTTGCCTGGGACAGCCTCCACATCTGGAATCAGCAAACACAACAATGGTGTCTCTGAAGGCTGTCTGGTGAGATGCACAAATCATATATGAGTCAGAGATAGATGAGAAAAGCATATGGAAGCAGTGAAGTATATCAGGAAACCTGCACTGATTTGTCATGTTGCATTTACTCTCTTTCCTTGGACAGATGGGTGATCGTGCTCTTCACCTTCTGAACAAGAGAGCTTGGCACTGCAGACACCCAGTGCTGACTCTGTCCTGCTCACTTCACCTGCACTGTATGCTTTGCATGCAAACATCTCAGAAAACTTTGCAATGAGGATCTGTATAGCTCAAAGTTGCCAGGCATTAACAATTACGAATTTGCCAGTGTTGTAAAAATGGATTTGCCTGCTTAAAATAATGAAAATAACCACACATTAGTGAGAGGTAAAAGTTGGGTGGCGTTTTGTTTGGGCCCATGAGGCAGAGAGAAAGCTAACCATGTGCCATTATCTTGCTGTTTGGTAGGCAAGCTGCTGTTGGTCAGTATAGACAAATCCATTGACCTGCCTTGGCTCACTGATTGTGGGAAAGGCTATGAATCCATTGTTACCATGTCTGGAACTGCTGAGGTCTCCAACACCTTTCTCACACTCAAACATCCCCTCGACTTTCTGATCCAAGGGTAAGAGCTAATAAGTATTTTCAGAGGAAAGGAGGGTATGTGTTCCTGTGTGCTCTGTCAGCTGCCTGAGCAATCTTGAGAGTTCAGACCTACCAAGCTTGGTCCTCAGAGATAGCCAGCCTTATTAGAATGGTACCACCCCTGAGCTAATGAGCCTTCTCTTTTAGTTTATGCACATCACTATTCTAATGTAGCTTGTGCCTTGAAACTGCTGCCAGTTTCATGGCAAATCACCTCTGCTAAGTGGGGGATGTGCTCCATCCCCTGTAGCTATCATTTGTGCAATCGGGTTGTAGGGTACCCAGCACGAGGTTGAACATCTCTTTTTGCAGCAAAGAGGCATTGCTCCTGGGAGTGAATAATTATGATGCACTCTGGAATTTACTTCCTGAGCCCCCAACTGTAAAATGAAGATTTTTTATCTACATAGTAGGCATGTTGTGAAAATATCTACATTACTTATTATCCACCACTCCACTTCTATGGTAGTCTCCAAGAAGCAGAAGCAATGCTGCTTCTCATTTTGGTCAGAATATCAATTCTAATGTCTTTGTGACTTCAACTACTGACATGCAGGATCATGTACCAGCTTTAGGCTTTTAAGAGAGTTTTTAACAGGTAATCTCACCACTACCTGACATATCCTTCTTCTCTTCCAGAATTACACTGATCCAGCCTCAAAGTGGACAGAATTGGCTATGATGTAGTGACAATGTCAGATGTGATTATAAGCTGTAAGCACTAACTAAAGGGTTATCAGAGACCCTCTTGACTGACAGGTGGAAGACATCATGGCTAACAGGAACTGGAAAAGAATATCATTTCTTCATTTAAATGAGTAAAATCCAAAGAGCAAATTTAGAGTAAACGACTGAATTTGTGGTGGATGTGCAAGCCACCTCCAGTGGGGACATAAAAATGAAGCTGCTAATTACATTTCAGTTGCCAGATGATGGGCAAATGAATGTAAATATTTGACAGTGGTGCAGTGCAATCTCTGCTAAGTGTCAGTTTATATGACTTGCTCACTCATCAGTTGCCTAAAATGAATAATTTGCATGTGAAGGCAAACAAGAGTGGGGAGGATTTGACAGGGTTCAGAAGGGTGAAAATTAAGCATCTCAGTCCTCAACCCCAGCTTCCCTCATAACACTCTCATATTTTTTCCAACAGGCTTAGATAGAAGGGCTACCCCTTTTCAGCCTTCTGTGGAGATTATGCCTCCTAGTCTCAGAAGCTTAACCTGACCCTTACCAGAGCTTCAGGTAAGGAACTGGAAGTGTTTTGTGCTAGATTCTGAGAATTAACCCATACAACTATTTACAAAAATAACGTAGGGGTTTTTTTGTTTTGTGGAAGTGTCATTCCTGTTCAGTAGTGGAGGAAGAGTTAGGTGCTACTTTGGCTATTGCATTAATGTCTGTTGCCAATACAATAGTGAAGGCAGATTCAGTTCACACCTAGAAAACTCCTATAAAGTCCTTTCTGCTAATTAAAAAGTAATCCACAGTGGCTGTAGGATTAGGAGTGTGTGTCTAGTTTTGTCCTGGAAAAAATGTCAATGACTTGGTTACGAGTGTAATCGATGTTAAAACAAAAACTGAAGATGGAAAGAAAAGTAGAACTATTGCCAAGATACTTCTTAGACTTTGGAACAGCTGTTTGGTTGGTTGGTTTTTCTCCACTGTAAAGTTTTTTTATTTCTAGTTTCCTTTATGGTTTTGGCATAATGTTTATGAATTCTGTAATGCTCCCAAGTATTTATAAAGAAAAAGTAATCAATAAATAAATCTGGGGGCTTCCAAGAATCAGCAAGCTCACACCATTTAATATCCTCTATAGTCTGTGTAAATACATTTTTCATACATACATCTAAGGTGCAGTCCAGGTTTCACTGGGACTGAAAGAAGCTAGTGGAAATGATGTTACTGGAGATAGCATTTTTTAGTAAGTGAGTGTGGTCACTCAGAAGACCTTCTAGACTGATGGTGTCCTTATAATACTATATTAATAATAATAATAATAACTGGTAGAACCTTTATCATCAGTAGGGTGAGAGATGGGTACAGAGAATCACCCATCCTGGCTTTGAAAATGTTTGTCTCCCCAAGCATGTAAACACATTTTTGGGTCCATCTCATTTAATGGAATTTTATTATATTACATTCCCAGAGGAAATGATGTGCAAATAATGGATCAGATCCAAATCATAATAATAGTCATGTGATTCCCCATTTACACCCCTTGAAATTTTATTGTCTTCTGCAAGAAAACAGCAGTTGACTCACAGCATATTCAGAACAAGAAAAATTCACAATACAGGCAAAACTACTTGCAGATTATATTTCCACACCCCTCACCCCCCCAGATGATAGCTTTTACTTACCCCTCTCTCCATGGCTTCTCCCATGATCAGCTGTTGTGTTTTGGAAGTTTCATTAATCATAATCCACAAAACCATTCCAGTGGAAGGATAGTTCTACTCTGCCAAGCCTGGCAGAATAAAAGATATAAAATTAATGTGTTATTCATCCTGAAACTCTCCAACACGTACTGAAAGTCGCTTCAAGATGGTCAAGATTTCCTCTACAATACTGTGGGTAATTTACTACACAATTTTTTTACAACCATGTTTTAATGTGATGACCAAGAAATTCTCTCTTTTTCTGGAGTCTGGGCTGCGTTTGCCTTTGTCAATAAATGATTGTTCCAAATCAGTGATGTATGTAGTTCAGCATAACTTCATCTAAGCTTGGTTTCAATTAAATATTTGGAAAAAAAAAAAAAAAATTAAAAAGCATACTTATCCTCCATTACTACCACATGTATCCTGGCATAATAGATAAAGAAATGCAGGAATGCTGACTTCATTTGCACTGGTAATGATCAAGCTAATTCGATCCTTTTCTGTGCAGCATCTGTGTGTGCATGCACGGGTGCATGTGCAGCCCCTCTGGACACATTCAGAGTCTGGCAGCCTGGTACATTGCCATCATTTCATTATGTGGTCTGTTCCTGCTGCTAAATCATTGCATTTGCAGCAAATCCTGACACCAGTTTGCCCTGTATTTCACTGTGAAAGCTGGATCATTAAAGGTATGCATCCTCTGACAAAAATACTCCTTCCAGACTGCCTGTTTGCAGCTGACACCTTTCAGCGAGAGGCCTGCTTAATTCTCTTGCCACTCTGCTTTTACACAAGTGGTGGGCAGTAAGGTCATTGAAAGAGTTAATTCTAAAGAGAATTTTAGGCCCATAGGATTTTTTTTCCTAGAAAGTTTACGTAGGCAATGCCTTCTGATTATCAGCATATGCAGCTGTTTGAATAATTATTCCCTCAGAAGATTTATTTAATTCTTGCCCATTTTTTGCCCATTGTCTAAGAAGCTAAACAGTGTTTTGTGGAAAGTCCAGCTCACCAGGTCAATTTTGCATGGCACTTATTTTTAAATAAACCAGACAGCATCACAAAACAACTTCCTGGGAAAATACAGGTCTCCTATAATTACCTCTGAGTAAATGCATGCTGTTAACATAAATCTGAACCGCACGGTTGTTTGATGCCATTAGAACTCTTTCTAAATAGTTGTAATATTTGTAGCAGTTCTTAAAAAAGGAAAGTCCTGCAGTTTTAACAAGACATGCCTTTCATAGATCATTTTCCCCAACAGACAGCAGCTACCTCTACAGTTTATCAGGTGAAAAAATATTTCCCTGAAGAAGATGAACCCACTGTACTACTCTGTGCTGTGCAGCTTGTATAGGAGCTCATGGTCTGCAAACCAGCATTCAGTTGCCTTAGCAGTGCATTTTAGACACTGCTCATCACACAGATCAGCTCTGAGGCAAGCAGCTTGTGGCCCCAAGGCAGCAGGACTGGCACAAAACTTTCCTGTTCGGAGCAGATGCTGCAGGGGGTTGTTGTTACTGACCATTTAGAAATCATAGAAATCATAGAATGGTAGGGGTTGGAAGGGACCACTGGAGATCATCAAGTCCAACCCCCTTGCCAGAGCAGGATCACCTATGGTAGGCCACACAGGAACAGATCCAGGGGGGTTTTCCTCTGCCAAAAGCAGTAATTTGGATTTTAAACAAAATGATCTCATTTGCTTTGTCTCAAAGTCGTGACTTACCTAGGGAGAGATGAATGTAGCAGGGTGCACTCACTTCCCATCACCAGGGTGACTCCAAAGCCAGGTCCCTCCAGGTGCTCCTCTCTCTACAAAGCTCCCACTTTTGGCAGTGATCAGAATACTTTATATCCTTGCTGGGCAAAAGATTTCACTGGAACTGCCTCCAGTGGCTGGCCTTTGACAGACAGCAAGACAACCCTTGGCAGAGCCGAGGGTGAGTTGCTTTTGGATTCCTGTGCCGTTCCTGCAGCAGATGAATCTCCTGCTCTGCAAGCATGTAGTCTGATGGGCTTACAAGTCCAGCTCCTGCCTGTGCATTGCTGTCTGATAGCTTCTGGCAAAACTGCAGGTATCACTTATAATCTGGGATGACTTGGGTGATTTAGGCTTTCTGCACTTTCCCTCTGTCTACCCCACTTGTGTGAAGATGTGTGGTAGGGTGGCCCTTTCAGGATGGGTTCCCAGCTGCAATCTCCCTAACTCTCATGTTCAGAAAGCTGTGAAAATTGTCCTGGAGTTCATCTGCCTGTAGTCCTTAGTGTCTGCTTATTTCTTAGCATCTCTCTGCACTCCTGTGCAGAAGAGACTTTGTGCTGCAAGGGAAGAGGGGCTTCTCTGCCAAGTTCTGGTAGCCTGGTGAGTTGTTACAGCGACTGTGACCTGCAAGTTTAAAGCCAGAGAAGATTACTCTATTTTAGGTTTGGCTGTATGTGTGTATAAGTGTACATATGCAGACTCTCACTCCCAGAGGCAGGTAGAGGCTGCATCACCTCTTTTCCTCATTTGATTATGCAGCTATTACCAGCTGCTCTTAGTTATAATTCAGTCTTGTTAGATGCTTGCTATGATGCAGGCAGAAAATAAAACAAAACAAGGCAATTTGTTATCAGATCATAATACTCTCACTTCATAAAACCTTTCTGATTATTACTTTTAAGTTAGTCAATAATGTGTTGTGATGCTATAATGTAAGTGGAAATGTGGCATCCAGAGTAATATGAGACAGTCCATGTGCACGGCAGACGTTGCCTCATCTCTAAAACATTACTCTATCCCTACTGCAAGAAAAAGAAGTTAATTTTCATACAAACTCAAAGAAACTCTGTGATTCTTGTCAAGCTTTGAGCATTTTAATGTGTTTGAAGTGTTCTTGGCACTGCTTCTGTGTTAATAAAAGACACAGCTTTTCTGCAAGACAGGCAGATCTGGAAGGCTGGTACTCCTGGCTGTTCATTTCCTTCCAAATTAAGGTTACATGCCCTGGTGAGCACAACCAGATTTTGGGTAGAATTAGAGGTTTAGAGGTTGTTCTTGTAAATTTATGAAGTGATGTAATAATTAACGGTAATTTAACACAGCTTGCTAATCTAAACTGGGAGGTGGTGAGATCCAGTGTCATTGTGAAATGAGCTCTGAGACAGGAGGTTGGGTCACTGGGTAAGATGGTGGGGTAAAGTAGAGTTTGACCTCCAGAGACAAAACAAAAAGACAAAGCTTGGGCTCTTAGCAGGTTACAGGTAAGTTTTTCAGAGTTCAGGCATAAAGCACAGAGCTGTGTTTGTGTTGGGATCCTAAAGCAGTAAGGCAGTTTTTAGGCTATGATTAGCTTTGGCTGAGATCACAGAATCACAGAGTGTTAGGGGTTGAAAGGGACCTTGGAGATCTTCGAGTTCAACCCCCCTGCCAGGGCAGGATCATATAAGCTACCCTACAACCTAATCTACCCTACAACCTAATCTACCCTACAACCTAATCTACCCTCCAACCTAATCTACCCTAACACAGGTCACTCAGGAAAGGAGATGAAGGTGAGGAGTCAGACTTAGTAAAAGTATGACTTACACAAACCTAAAAATCCTAGTTGTAGTTTCTAGCTGGCCTAAAAGAGGTCTGGGGCAAAGCCATGCCTGAGGAAAAGAACTGGAAGTGCAAAGGCTGGAGTTAGAGTTGGGACTTGTGTTCAGAAAGCTCCAGGGTACAGAAGAGTGCCTGCAAGGGGAACTGTGTTTCGGCTGGCAGGTCGGTGGGAGCCCAGGAGATTCCAGTGTGAAAGGATGGAGGTGAGATTGGGATATATGTCAAGTCAAGGTTAGGCTGGTAACTTGTTTCAGACTGACTTAAGAAGTGATGCCAAATTCAGTTTCTGAGCCACCTTTAGTTCTGGGGCTTAGATGCAAGGTTGGGGGAAAGATCAGTATTAGAGTTGGGGTACAAGCTGGGATTCTCTTCTGATCGTGGCAGTAAGTGTTGCTGAGGAGTTAGGTACACAGAGGTGGCCAGACTATGTTAGGTGTCAGTGCCAGTTTGTGTGGCTGTGATGTTCACACGTGTGCTATTGGACAGTGTCACAAGGTCAGGGGAAATGCCAGGCTTGTACTTAGACTGAGTCTGCAAAACAACTACCCTGATGTGGACTGATTTGTCCCACACAAATGTACAAATACAAGTTAGCAATGATGGGTATTTTTCAGGAGGCTGAGCTAGAACTGCAGGTAAACACTCTTCAAATGCAATTTTCTTCTTTGAATTTGCCTGGATCTTGGAAAATATAGCAGCAGCAGCACAGATGCTGCTGAGCAATGTGTACTGAGCACACTGACCTTTCAGCAATTTGCCTGTGTGTCAAGCATTTTATCCATCTGGGCCCTGGGGAATCCCAGGATGCTGGAAGCAAACCCAAGTAAAAGTATAAAAAAATCAATGCTCTTGATTTCAAAGAACAGCAAAGACATGAGTCAGTCACAGAGACGTCATTCCTCACTACCCTCCCTGTCATGTTCAGCCATCATTTCATTGGAAATCAATTTTAAGTGCTATCCTAGATGGGCCTTCTTCTGACTATATTTTTCCCAAGTCCTTTGATTTTTTTTTTCATGTAACCTTTAAAAAAATGAACAAAGCTGGTGTCTGACCAGTGGCATTTAATGAGTTAACTGAATGCCTGGCTTTGGGAGGAAGCAAGCAGGCAAAAAATAAAGCAGCTAACTGTTGCCTGAACACTGGAGAACCTGTCCAGCCTGCTGGCATCTAGCAATGGAGCCACACAACCCTTGGGGAATAGCTGTTTCTTACAGTATTATCTAAAACTAAAATAAAAGGCAATGTTACATTCTCTTGTACATTACATGTGTTCTACCAGTGTAAGTTATGGTAGACTTTGGTCTGTAAAGCACCACTGATTACCTGCTGAAGGAAAGTCTTCTGGCTTAATCAGAGAACTGAAAGTCAAAGGGTCTAGCTTTCCATCTTTACCAAAGACATCCTGAGAAACTTTGCACATGCTCTTATTTTTGTGTCTCAATGTTCCAAACTACAGGAAAAAAAAATATTTAAACTCTGAGGTAAGTGTACCATTTTTTTGTAACAAGTATCTTAGAAATAAAATGCTTTTTCTGTGTCTGCCAATGTGTTACATGCCTACATCCATCTGTGTATGGCACATGATTCACTTTCTTACATGAAAACAGGTACTTTTCCCTACTTTTCCTCTGATGTTGTGCATAGAGAAAAAGAAAAAGCATCAAAAGAAATGTGTGTTATCTGAAGCAGTTTATATTAGACTGTAGTTTTGCTTTGTTAGAATTTGTTAGGTAGATTTCATCATGTTTTGGGAAGCTGATGAGCACTGCACTTGTGATGAGTGGATCTTTGTGGGCTGCATTGTCTCCTATTACATCATAAACACATTGCACATTATGTGAAGTAGCTCTGCCTTAAGTTTCTTTATCATCAATCATTACAAGTAAAAAATAGGAGGTATAATGCCCATGGAGTGTAAGCTTTTATTGATAGACTGAGGGGTGATGCCTATTTGCTAAGTAATATAAATCCTGCTTGCCAAGGATGAGCTGCAAAGGAATCACAAAATCTACAGGTTATTTTTTTTTAGTATAATCAGAAAAAGGCCACTCTGTAGTCATTCCTAGGTAAATTGAGAAGGATGACATGACATGCCAGCTTTAAAACAATTTTTAAGCAAAGCATTTTGAAAACTCGAGGCTCTTTTCTTATTTGAATAGTACAGAAATCATGAACGTGTTCTGGAAGTTGGTAATGTGAGAAAACATTTTGACATTGTGCTTGCCCAGCAGAGATGATTTAGGAGAAATAATTAAACCTGACCACTTTACTATCAGTGTTCATGGAGACCAAAGATAGTGCTTTAATTAGGTCTGTATTATTCTTAAATTAGGTCTTTAATATTCATTAAAAAGTAGCCTAGATGTGACAAAAGGTAGCTTGGCTGGCTTTTCTGGGATAGAGTATGGAGGCAACCTCTTTGACTTTGTATCTCTGTGGAGGGTTGGATGAAGCTTAGAAGAACCTCACTGTGCTGAGCTAATGTCTCTGGGAGCAGAGCTCCAGGGAAGCTGAATTTGAAGGCAACTTCAGTGATGAGTTTATGGAAATTCTCCTTCTCCAACCAACTTGGTCAGGTTCACCTGCTGGGATCTTTAAGGAAGGGAGCATTGCATTCAGCATCCCTTACAGTGCATGTTACTGACCCCCACTGTCAAGTGCACTGCTGGGGGCTACTGGAAGCCCTCGGGGTGAATATTGTGTTAACCAGCAGAATCATCAAGGCAGCCTGACAGAATTAACACCCACCACCTACTTTTCTCTGTACAGGTCCCTGAAGCAGTTGTACTTTCCAAACATAAGCACCGGCGAATTTAAGCAGCACGTGAGTTTGCATATATACAATTGTATGTGTTTTACTCTTGCAATAATAAAAGTGGGTTTTGTGGGCTCAGATTTGACCACTGGTGAACGACAACTTGTGTTTCCTCCAGCTGTCAAAATATATTTAAAGCAAGGTTTCTTTCAATATGTTTTACTGTTTGAATGGTTTAACTGGGGCAGATGAAAATACATTGCTCCTTGAGAAAAAAAAAAAATTGTTCGTGACAGGAATACTAAAAACCACAAGCAAGTACTTACCTATTCCAACTGAAGAATGTAATATGGGTCACCCTCTGTCATGAGGAAATCAAAGTCTTGCAAGCAAAAAGGAAACTGTATTTTCAAAGGATCTATATTCTATATTTTCTTCATGTCACCAAAGCACACGGACAGAGAAGAAGTAGCGTGATCTGTGACAGTGCAATAAGAACTGATGGAATTAAATTATGTAGCTCCTGGAGCTGTTTTATTCCTCTCACCATAGTCACTAGGGAAATTGAGAAATGGTTGTGGGCTGGGCAAACTGGAGGGTTTCCCTGCATGTGCAGAACCAATATTTTTCTTTCTGAATTATATTCTGGTTATATTTGCCCTTAGGAGGGACAGAAAATAAGCTGAAGTCTGGTCAAAGTTACGTTACAAATTTGTCATTGACAAAAGGTGCCTTTCATTTGCACAGAGTTATTGCTGCAAGTTTTCTGTGACTCAGCAAACTGCAGGCTTTGGCTGTCAGAATAAAATAGCCTCTCGTGGCACAACGCCAGAGCTCAGTGTGCTTTCACTTAGTGTTATCAGAAACTGAAAGTCAATAAAATTTATAGCAGAGCAAAATTTTCCAGCACATCCGTGACCTTGCTGGAGAAGGTTGTGCATTCAGCAGTGCCAGCAACTGTCTCTCGTTGTTCAGAGGTTGAGTCCTTGCTTTGATTTGTACCTAGACTGCCTTTTGTGTGGGAGGGAAAGAATGAAGTTTCATGACATTTGAAATCCTGGTTTGTGACGTGGTGCAATTTAAGATCGATTATACATTACAAAACACCAATGTACTGAATTAATCTCTCCATCTTGCTTTATAAAGAAGTGCAAGGCAACAGCTTTCTATAAGAACTTTGAAAAGCAATACTTTTCCTTTCTGCTGGGGAAAGTAAGAAAAAGCTTCAAGGGGCAGAAATACGGCTTATTTTTCTGGACATCCTGTGTATTACTTTCTAGCTGATTACGAGACCAGTCTTTAGGTTCCTGAAGGCTATTTTTTCCTGAAAATTTTTCTGGAGGATTAAAAATGGAATGTAAATTCAAGAGATCCTATTCACAGGTTGCACAGCCTGGAGAGTGCATAGCTTTTCACTTCAATAGCCTGATGAAACAGACCCTGCATGGCTTCACTTTGGGCTCCATGACGTTGGCTATGTCTAAGCTATTTCTAAAGCTTCCCATCATCTGGATGCTCTGTGCTCACAGTATTCTATTATTTCTCTTTATCTTCTCAATAGGATGATTCCCCTGTCCTGTTAATACAATGATGGCTCCTTTGTTTTCAATAAATCTAACGCATTGCTCACAAATCAGTTGGTGAAAAATGTCATACCCATTTCTACTGTAGAAATACTGTAATGGATGCTAGTGTTCTGCTCTATGTTTTTGGAACCCTTCCCATAAATATTTAATTATATTTTTTCTTTCCCTGGTTATCTGCACCCTTATCTTGATCATTTTTTTTTGCCTGCTTCATCTGTCTGTATAAACTAGATAGCAAAGTGGCATAATCCTTGGGCTGGCAAGTGTTAGAGGTTGTTAAGGGACTGCTTGTTTTGTAAATGTTGAACCTGGGTCCCAAAATGCATTCTGATTAAAAACCATGCTGCTAGGTATTAACAGATGATACTTGCCAGAACTTGGCATCAAAAAAAGACAAAAATAGGAATTAAAAAAGTGCCACCTGCTTGTAAACTCACTCGTAAAGCCCCTGAAATAAGGTGGTCCCCCAAGTAGGTGAGAGTATAACTGGAGTGAATAATGAAGGCAATTAATACACAAGTGTAAAACCACCTTCCTTAAGTTACAGCTGTTGCAACAATTGACTTATTTACTACCTTAAACCAAAGCAAACTAGACCTGGTTTGATACTGTCTGGTGGAGAAAAGAAAATCTTATTTTGCAGATAAGACTGAGTGAAAAATAGGGCCCCAGAACACAGTATAAATACAAACCCAGGCTCCTGAATGACATTATCAGAGGCATCTGTTCACCCAGGGCTGTTCCCTGTCAGCAGCACTATGCCCACTTGGTCCTTCTGGTCTAGAGATGCTCTCTGAAGGAAGATTGTACAGAATAAATGGGATCTGTGCTACCACTAAATACCTGGCCAGAGAACAACAGTACTTCAGAATGAAGACCCTGCAATAGTTTTAGGAAGATGTACTTTAATTTAAGATAATTTGCTCTATAAAATAAACGGTATAAATAACTCATGAGCTATAAAAAGAAATTTAAAGGAATTAAAGTGTATTGTTCTTTGGTGGCATAAATACATGGAGTTATTTTTTCATATTTGCTGTTCTTTCCAATACCCCTTTGGATCAGATGCTTTCTGAAAACTTGGGTTGTCTTCTTACATGGAAACAAAGTATGTGAGAACTGAATTCTGTATCTGTGACTGAGGTGGGATTGGGCAGACTCAAGACAAGGGAAATTTTGAACCTCTAATTAAAACATGCAAGACAAAAAATTAAACAGTTTCTTAGAAATACTGACAAGCAATTCCCAATGTAATTTTCACTCTTAAATGACAGGTGATGTTAAAAGAAGCAGATGTTTGGGGACCTTGGGAAGTTTACATCTAAATCCATGTTTATTGTTAGTTTGTCTTTTGTACAGCTAATGCCAGTTTTGGCAATGGAAACAGGAAATGCTGTATAGTAATGCAAACACATCACTTACCTACATGCTTCAGGAAGCCTCATTTTCATATCTGAAGAAGTATGGATAATGGTACCCAAGAAAGAAGTGTCATTATTACTGCTTAATATTTTGAGTGCTGCTTTGTCAGTTGGTGATCCTGTCTACATATTGGGCAGTAGGGCAGCAGTTCTGTGGGCTAAAGATCTATCTAAATATTAATACCTGGAAACTTGCTAAAATATTTTATCTTTCTGCTTCTTTGCTGGTGTGGTGAATGACACTTTAGTTTGAAACCACTCATTGCTTTCCAGCCCATTTCATCTTTTAATGTGAACATCCTAAGGCTCTACATATTCCTGCTCTTCTAACACAGGTGTTGTGTTCAATTTCTTTTAAAATTGTCCTTTGCTGACACAATAGGTGTTCCACCTTCTGCTAAATTGTCATAGCTAAATAACAACAGAAAAGCTAGTGTTATATCAGTTAAACTGGGTATTGTCTTAGGAGACAAAAAACTTTTTTCCAGGTTTGTCCTGAAGTGTTTTTATATGCAAGATAACTGGTGATAATCCATGCTGATGACACAAACAAGCAGATCTGATTCAAATAATCTAATAAGCTGGGAAAAAAAAAAAACAAACCAGAAAAGATTTCTCATTTTTGAGAAAAAAGAAAAAAAAAAAAAAAAAAAAAGAGTGTTGGGGTTTTTTTTATTACATTCTCAGGTTCTGGATTTATGCAGTTATATTCCCCTTCCTGAAAGAGACAACTGCAGAGGTTGTTCCTCCAGGCTTCTGCCACTCTGGCATGTGGTCATGTGCTGAAATGTGCAGTGTACAAAAGCTGTGACCTCATCCTTTCTTCAGTGCTGTGTTCCACAGCTAACTCAGGGTGTGCCTGCATCATCTTCTGGTGCTTATTCTAGTACTGTGGAGCCACACAGATGCTCCACCATGTCCTTAGTGGCTACAGGCTGGTGGTGATGTGCACAGAAAATACTGAGTTTCCTATCTGCTAATGCACCTGGATACCAGGAGGGTTTTAGGCTGGCATCTCAAGCTAGATCTGGTTAGAAATCCCAGCATGCAATAAGCAGGAGCCAAAATCCTGGGCCAGGCTGATGGCATTCTACCTCTTTTAGTGACTGATTTTTCTGAGGAAAGTGCAGGAAAATATTTTGAACTTTCAGGTTCAATGTTCACTATTAGCCACATGTAGTAAAAGTCCAAAGTTATATGTAAATCAGGGAATAGAAATACCTTTGTATTTTTTTTTTTCCAGGTGACATCATTCCTCTTTGGGGTGGGAGGGGGGTTGACAGAGAGCATCTGTTACAGGTCTAAGGGGCTGCCCTGACCCGAAACCATGACACTAGTAGCAGTGTTAGAAGAATGAAAATATATTTCTTGGTATTTACAAAGTGATTTTCATTCAGAATGATTTCATTCCCAACACTGCAATAGTTCTGTTCCCATCTAAGAGGCAGTCTGCAATGGGCTGCTCAAAACCTGTTATTAAATAGTAAACAAGACATATTAAGGCATGCACCAGTACAGCTCAATGGAGTTCTTTCAAATGTTTGCTCTGGTGTATGACAATCCAGACTGCAAAGGAAGAACACAAAGTACTGCAGATCTGTAGGCCACAAGGTTTTAAAATACAAGGCTCCACACAGAGTAAACGATTTGGAAAGGATGAAGTTTAAAATGAAACTTGCATTCAGAGTTCAAGGGACAACCCCCCAGAACCAAAGCAAGTGTTTTCTGCAAAATCTCTGTGTTGGATGCCACCACTGATGCTCAGGGACTGATTTCAACTAGATGAAACAATTCTCTGCATGCTCGCAGTTCAACATAAGAACTGCCCATCTGTATACACACGCGTGTTCTCTTAATGAATTCCCCAATTTCTCAATTATTCATTAATCACATCTGTGCCGAAGGGCTCACATTTGAAAGGAAAGGGAAACCATTTCCCTACGGACCAACGACCTCTGTGAACGTAAAATTTGTAAATGTATTTTGTGCAGAAGTTCAGGAATTAGGTTGAAGTTGTTAATATTTCCATTCTCCCACAAAACAACTGCTTCCCCTTGCTACATCTCTAAAAATCACAAAGCAGAAGTGGGATGTGTCTCATGAGCCTAAGTGTGTGGAACAACACGTGACCACACGATGTGCAGAGGATGGCTTGACATTTATGTCTTTTGCACAACAGAATCTTTTGGGTCATGTACAGTGGCTATTTGTCCAGAATTTCTAGGTAGTTTTCCTTTGCCAAAAGCCTGAAAATCCAGTGGAGCCAAAGTGTGGGTACAACAGAATGGGAAGGTAATTGCCCACTCAGAACTAAGTGTGGAGACCCAGCCTGCCTGGAGCTGCCCGTGTCAGGAGCTCTCTACAGCACTGCTGACCATACCTAGGTAGCATCAGAGGATGCTTTTATCACACTGAGCCCTTTTCATCCTCTGCATCCTCTTGTTCCCAACAGGTAGACTGTGTCACTTGCATCAGGTGGCTTAAGCCTGCTATGAATGAGAGAGGTCGTTTGCTCTTGGATAGATGAAATCGAAAGGGAAAAGCCAGAACTTTCATTTGCCACATCATTTCTTTCCATGTGAACCTGCTGCCCACCCTTTTCCATTTGTCTCTAAACGGCTTCCTCCAAGAACATTTAATCACAGTGAATGCTCTCTCCCAGGAGACCAGAACCTCTGCTTTAAAAGGTTCAGGGAAACGGTATGTGCCTATAAGATTTCACTGCCATTGTTCAATTTGCATTGTTCAGGATATTAATTTAACTTTAGATGCTTCACCACAGCCTGGGAAAAAAACAAACTCAAAATTAAATTAGGTGATAGCAAAAGCATCTAATGTGCAATAAATGGAATTACATTTTGCATACATTCTACTAAATTAACATTTAGATCTCTGAAAAGTTAAGTTGTATTATTCAACACATCACCAATTTAAAGCTTGCTTTATAATGATTATTATGATTTTTTTTTTATTATATTTTCTTAACTCAGGTCTGGACGAATGATAGTATGACAATAGTACTTGACAATGACAGTAGCATTTGCCTGAGAACTAACATCAGTCTTAAATGACATTAACATTTATTCCTCTGTAAAAATATATTAATTAAAAGACACATAAACTTATTGTTGTGTAAAATGATTTTCTAAACTGAACCCAAGACAGAAATTGCCAGCCCTGCTCCTGCTGCTGACAGGAGGACCGGAGAGTGCACATTGGGTTGCAGATGAGTTGTGGTGGGACAACTGGAATGATCCTGATGCTAAGAGAGATGCTGGGAAAGGAACACATCTGTGCTAGTTTATTATGGCACATGCTATTTATAACTAGTGGGAAAAGAGAGAATGAAAATTATTGCTAATACTAAACCCATGAGTCTTGTGAAACTTCCAGTTAAGTAAGGTTGTGCCTGACCCTTATTTGGTTGAGACATGCGGGCTGCTGAAGGATTGGTTGGATCCTTGAGGATGTGTTTTTACTTTAAGATTCTGAACACTTGCACATAAAGAAACAACCATCTGCTCTTGGTGGACAACCACAGCACTTTCATCCAAACAGTAAATAAAACGAGTCACTAAGCAAAATGCAAAGCCCTGGAGAATCCATACAATTAAAACTTTCTGAAGGTTCTGTACATGTTGCCAAGTATCAAACATTTGGGACAATAATGACCAAGGGATTAGAGATAAAAACATTTTTTTTTTATTTATTCATTCTGCTTGATTTGTACATCTGGAAGTGTCAAAAATTATTCTTATCAGGGTATTGTCCACTCCACTGTGTCCCCTGAGAAGTTACTGACACTCTCTGTTCAAAACCACACCTGCCTAAGAGGAGAGAGCAGTTTATTAGCACATCCACATGCCTGTGCAAACCATCAGTTTTCTACATAGGTACACAGTAATTATTCACAGATAAGAGACTGAGCTGCAAAACCCATGCAAATTGCAAGGGACCTTAGGCCAAATAGTTTAATTTGTAAACACAACCTAATTTTGCTGGATGAGTTTCGATTTTTTAATATCCTTACATCAGTATTATCTAACAAAACTACTAAAATTAAATACTGAGCTTCACATCTTCAAAATCAGATGTCATACAGCAGGACCAGAAGGAAAGTGATGCACAGAATCAATTCCAATATAAAGTGTTGCAGGAATGTTCAGCTGGGATTAAGTAATAGTTGCTAAGAAAATCTCAGGTGCAACTTCCCAAGTAACTGATTTCCCTGTTTCTCAAGCCAAACGGAAAACAAAAGACAGAACAAAAATCAATTAAAATCTAACAAAACCACGGATTTGATGGGAAACAGAACAATTTGTTTTGAGTATTTTAAATGTTTCTAAATTGGAATAAATTTAGTAATGCAATGTCTTGTCAAAAAAAGTTAGGCAAATTGGTTTTCACTCTTTTGGTTTGTTTTTTTTTTTGGTTTTGTTTTGTTTTGTTTTTTTAGCTGCTGAGGAAACATCTACTGTATTGTGCTTGCTTTTGTTCTGATGAAACCCAAATGTTAAAAAATATTTTCTGGAGATGATTTTGATTGCTGCAAGAGCCCTGTTTAGCTTTTTCACAAAGCTTCTTTTATAAGGTCAGCCAGTCTCTTGAAGGCCTGCAATGACACAAATATGGTTCATGTTTATATTCCAGCATTACTTACATAGGCAACACACCAAACCTGTAAAGCTACTAAAACTACCCTAACCATATACAAACTCAGTGTTTTATACTGCAAAATTCTGCTGATATTCTCTGTTTTCCTTTTGTAACAACATGTATGAGCTTTGACTGGACAAAGCTTCCACTTTTCTGATAGAAAATAAAAGGCAGAGTTTTCTGAAACAGAAAAATACATACATTGATGTTCAAAGGTTATTCAGAGTTCAGACACAACTCAACAGTTGTACTTTTAATACAACCAGTGATCCCTGAAAAAGTTGTCTCTTTTATCTTAATATAAGGGCTGTGAGGCTTCAAAGGTGAAAGAAAAGGAAGAACAGTTGAGTGGGGAAGCATATAGAAGATACGGTTTGACTGTCAACAGTATGGTTATGAATTACTTTCACAAAGAAGAAGGAAGAAATAGAATACAGGAGAAGAAACAGAAAGTCAGCTGAAGTGCTTATCTGTCACAAACCTTCACAACTAAATGAAAATAAACCATGGATACTGAACTGTTTCAAGCACCCAAATCAAATGAGTATTAAATCACTTAAGGACAAATAAATGTCTCCTATCTTTCTTCCCACTGATTTTATAGATACAGCCAAATAACCTACCAAATGTTCCCAAATATTCCTAAAATACATAGAGGATGAGTACTTGAGAAAATAAATACAACATATATGTCAATTGTATGAAAGAAAACCAGTATTCTTTCTTATGAAGGAATGATGCCAACACACACACACAAGAAAACAGGTAATCTAATCACAGGAAAGGAAAGTCTGGAATAATAAAAAGGTTGCCTGAGAATGCTAAAGCAAATAGCAAAACTTACTCTGACTTCAGTAAAGCTTCAAAAGTCTGCTTAATCACCTAAGTACTAAAACCACTACACCAACATTCAAGAAAACACATATGGAGAAGTAAGTAAAAATAAGGGAGCACTATTATGTGAGAAACTGCCTTGATAATATTAAAAAAAAATTAAAAATCTCATGTACCAGATCCATCTGGGCTGGAGAAGACAGAGAGAAGGAGGCTCTGACATAAGGACTTGGCTCTGAATTACTGATATTGAATGCTCCTCCCGGAACCAGTAACACCTAAGAAAAAAAATTATTAGCCACCCAGTTGTCACCACTTCTACAGTTTTAAAACACTATGTTAGATTACATTTGAGAAGGCTCACTGCTGAAACACTGTTATCAGAAGACAGCATAATATATTCCTTCTCTTCAAAATGAGAAGCCAAAAATATGCAACCTGGAATCAGACTTTTTGTAACAAAATCAAAGAGCTCTTACATTTTGGCTTATCGTAGTAATGTTTCGAAGCACCAGTGAGGTGGGATGTAGTTTACTCAGCACACAGTTTTGGCTCTTATAAATTGTAGAAATAAAATCACAATTATTTTTTCTTACTAAAAAGACAGAGTGGGCAGCCATCACTCATGAAGATATATTAATATTGCTAATATTAATATAGTATAAAATATTAAAATATTAATACTGTGTGTAAATATGTTGTATACCTGACATTATACTATATATTATAATGTTTTAAATTTAAGTAAGCTGATTAAATATCAAAATCTGAATACAGACATGAAAATACTTTATTAATGAGTCACTATGTGGCAATGCCTGACTTGCAGACTCAGTGATGGTGCACAGCAAGCTCCCTTGCTTTTTCATGTGAAGACAGATATGGTAAATGTATTTTATCCTCCACTCATTTTATTTTAACATCATATGCCATTAAACCATAGGTCATACTTCTTTCTGCAAAGCTTTTTCCATGATCAGCTGCTGTGTATCAGAAATACCCTTAATTTTGATCCACAAGAACATGCCAGCAGCAGGAGGGTACCATTCTGCCAAGTCTGGAGAGAGAGAGAAAAGAAGGGAATTGTAGAATCATCTAGGCTGGAAATCAACAAGGAAATTTCTGTCCCAACTTTAACTGCTAGATCATAGATTCAGTGATGCTGTAGATTTGTTGCCCCAATGAAGTGAAAGGGAATGTAGGACACAGAGCCAAGATGCCATTTGCCAAATTTAAAGTACCCCTAATCAAATCATGTGGGCTTACTGTACTTTGTGCTGGTACCCTCAATACTTTTTGTGAAAGCAATTGCTCTGAACTACAGAAATCTCAAACATCAACAAACTATATTTGTTGATTATTTTCAGATCAAGTAAACAGTAGATCTTAAGCATTTAATGCTGATTTCACTTTGACTGGAAAGAGTGAATCACTAACTGTAATTGCATTATTGTTGATCAAATTCTTTCTGTGCTCCATAATTAACCACAAAAGGGGCTATTTGAAATTGATTTCTGACAAAAAAAAACCCAAAACCTACTGCTATATTGATTGATTATATCTTCCTTTAAACTAAGGCCACTAAATCTGCCTATTTCAGAGAGAGATTTTCAACATAAAAAGTGTAAGGACATAGTGGAGTGAAATACATGCTCTTTGTAAAACTGCTTTATACAATAATGTGGTGAGACTTTTTTCTCATCACTGTCTCCTTGTCCCACCAGAAAATGATGGAAACAGCAGCACTAGATAATTTGTCCTAAGCTAAATATTTAATGTCATTGACTTGCTTATAGTGCTTATCTGTCACTGGAGTCAAGAGGTGAACTTTAGTGATGTTTCTGGACCACCAAGATGATAAATAGGTATAAAGAAAATGAAGTAATCAGCTGTGCTGCACTCACTGACCTTTTAACCACTTGTCAGCAGCAATAAGCATTGCATCCCGCTGGGTCCTGTAGAACTCCACCACTCTGAAAATAAATTATCAACTCAAAGTCATGATCTTATAAGTGCTTCAGAGTCCATGTGTTTCCCAAGGCAGAAGCAAAGCCTTTCTACTTGAACAACCTAAGTGCACATTTAATACAAATATGAGCATATCCTAGATGGGTACAAAACAGTGTATCATGTGTACAAAACTCCGTGTATGTATCAGAGAAGTCTTGAATGCTTCAGAATGTCTCCAGCAATGCACTGACTGACCAGATAGAGTAAGTGCCTGCTTCTTAAACTTTATATACATCATGGAAACGTTATCTCTGTGTTATATCCGTTCTGTCTATAGCATCAGTGGATACAAGTCCTTTTAACAATATTTACCACACAAAACCAGCATACTGAAGAAAATGAAGGACTTGCACATATGCAAAAGCAGAGACTTGATATTTGTGCTTTTGGGTTGAATGTGTGCAATAGGTACACACAGAAATGGTATTTCACAAGGTCAAATGCAAATCATATGATAAATCTCTCACAACCTTTTGACAGCTTTTCCCTTTTCTAAACTTTTGAACCTATCTCCTTCACACTTTAAGTAAAACTTCCAAATAATTCAATCTCTTGCTGGGGACAATGACCCCAACCCATATTTCAGCATGGACAAGTCTTGTTTGTTGACATGAGACAGAGGTGTAACAGGAGACACAAGAGAAATGCCTGATAGAGAGTTCATAAATCAGGTGCAAATGTGTTCCCATCTCTTTAGAGAAAACATACTTAGTAATTTGCATAATTTTAAATTTAGATTTTTTTCCTGTACTCTCTGAACCAATAGCTTTGACTTCTGTGTGCATTTTATTACCCTTGATAGACAAACACTGACACCCCCAAAGGCTTACGTGGTTCTGAGGCTCAGCCTATACCAATTGCTACATGCTGCATAAAATGGTAAATCTCACTTACACAGTATTTACCCCATCACAAATTCTGTTGCAAGACTTTTATCTTTATCACTTTACTTTCATGTTGGAATGAAATTTTAAGTGCTCGTAAGGCAAGACTTTTAACAAAAATACAGGTGCTCCAAACAACCAGGTAGCTCTTGCTCAAAGGGTAGCTCTTGCTCAAAGGCACAATCTAACAAATCAACCTTATCCAAATGGAATCACCTGGAAGAGATAGCACTCAGCTGTGGGGCCTCATCAATAAGTCACCTGACAACTGAGATTGGAAGGTTATAAAGGGTTGCAGCTACCCTGCTGCACCACTGTCTCATTAACTAAGGAGGAAAACCAGTCTTTTGGCTTAAGAGAGAAAGCCTTATGGTCTACAAGAAGAAGGTAAGTGTTGAGAGGCATTCTAGTTTTTTTTTTTTTTTAACTGCTTGAAGTTGAACTTCAGTGTTGTCCAAGTTTCTCTGCAAAACCTCTTTTATGTTCCTTGCTCTTAAAGCAATGTAAAGCTAGGCCTGGTGTGTCTGCTTTGTTTTGTTTTTTTTTTTTTTGTTTTTAAATATTGATGCTTACAGAATGGGCAACGGGCAGGTGCTCAGGGGACAGAAGTGGCTGTTACAGTGAGATGTAAGACCTCTTCCATGCTTTGCTTACATTCCTGTTAGAGGCCTCTGCAGAGTGTAGCACACTCCTACTTTACTAGGAAGCTTGGGGTTCTAATAGCATCTGAGTATGACATCTGAAATGAAGCACAGATCACTCAAGAGAAACTGTGCTCCTCCAGCATAATAAATGAAAAACAATTGCATGTTGGTCAGTATGTAAGAAATGCCCTGCTGCGTCAGACCTTAGCCCAGCACTCTGCCTCCAAGAGAGGTGATAAAGGAAACTTTTAGAAATTTAGGTGAATCTCACTGATCTTTTCATTGGCATCCACAATTACTAGACTAAGGATGTTAGAGAGTGAGTTAAGGAGGCAAAAACTCCCTTTCTTGATGCTGTGCTCAGTCTTTCTCAACAGATTTATGTGCTCAGTGATCTTAATCTTTGCTATAGACCCTGCACTTTAGCAGGGATGAAAACATTTTTCACTGATGCAATTCTGAATGATCTGCTCTAGTTTTGCTGTACTCTGGCAGGGTGGTTGGACTAGAGGATCTCTGAAAGTCCCTTCCAAGCCCTAGCATTCTGTGATTCTGTGACTTGGAGTTCCTAGGATACTGTTGAGTTCCCTTCAGATGGGAGCTACAATAGTGACTGTGCTAGCAGAGTGGCAGATTGTCAGCCTGTAGGGGTAGGTTACATGCCCTGACCTGCATGTGTGCAACTTCACACTGAGCTCCTTCAGGACTCCTGGGTGAATACTGTCAGTCTCCCTGACCAGGCTTATCCATTTGGCCTACACAGATGCACCTTCTCTGACCTGTTTACTGTGAAGAATGTTTCATGGAGGTGACAAGAAGCAGAATGACAGATGATAGGATTCAGCGTATGACATCACCCTACCTGTCTATATGCTCCAAGAAACCCTTTTCTCCCCATTGCTGAAGCAGCTGTGATATCATAATCTAAAGAAATAAAACACATCATTAACACCAGATTTTAAATAGGACTGCTCTGCAATCATCAAAAGATGTATAGCCTGATGTGTTATTCAGAGTTCCACAGGCAAAAAACTGCATGCAGGGTCTCTTGGAGCCCTTTATAAACAGAGAGGGCAACAGCAAGGGGCCACTGTAGTCCATGTTACTGCTCCTACTGAGGATCATAGCAGTGTTTGGAAGCAGGGAGAGAAGGAAGAAAAAATGGATGGAAAGATAAATATGATAATTGTGGACAAAAAGGAAGGCAATGTATACATTGCTTTACCTTTCTGCTTTTATCAGCCTCCCTGCTTTAATACTGCCTCTGATGAACTACTGGAGCTGGAAGATGAAAGCCATATTTAGATGTGTTCAATGCCTTCTTTCTTTATTACTAATCCTAGAAGGGCTGTAGTTTGCAGCCTGCTTTGTAATGCCTTTGTGAGCTGCAGGTGCTGCTTTAATTACAGAGTATAATGAAAAACACAAAAAAACCTAAGTGCTTCTTCCAATGTATGCTTTACATCAAGGTTTTTCAAGTGAACCTACTAGCAAGAGATATAAAGTATTTTATATCTTGATTCTTGAAATCTGAGGGTTAAGGGCACATTAACTGTGCTTTCCATGCACTGTTACTGTTTACCCTTTACCTCTAGACATAATTTCTACAGTGGTGTCCCTCTCGCAGAACTGAGGATGTATGTGTTTATTATAAAAAACTGCAAAAGTGCAGAGCAACTGTTAGAGTGCAAAGTGTTTGTAGCTGCTTACAATCTGAAATATGCTCTCTTTTCTAAAAACAAATCAGCTGGCAGTTTGGTACTTGCCTGTGTGAAAGTGCTGGTATGCATTGTTGAAACCTGAATGTGTAGAATGACTCGGTCGATAAGAGGCTTGGGACCTGTCAGAAACCCTATTCTTAACCTAGGAAAAAATAAAATAAAGTTACTACAGAAATGCAATGTGCTAATACTTTGTGTGAGTTACGGTTTAACTTATAGCTGGGAAAACATGTAACCATTTCATTGATATTGTAAGGATCTTTTATACATTTAAGTTTATCTATATCTTAATACTGCCCTAAGCCTCAGGCTTAGGCAATTTATGAGCTGATTTAGTAGCAAATCATGAAATAAAAACATTTAAGGGTTTTTAATGCTTATAGTAACAGCTTAGTTCTCAGACTTCAGGACATATCCCACATTTGTAAGCATTCATCTGCAACCATAAAGATTAGATGAATCAAAGGGAAGGAAAGATAGGCTTTCACCTAATGAAAAATCATGAATGCACAGGCTTTATGAAAAACAGATGGGAAATGGCAAACAGTTTTACTCTTTCAATCCCTTTCAGTACTGCAGAATAAATGGAATTTAAACTGATAAACTACTTTCTTATTCATGCTTCAATTCTCATGACCCATCTTTACAGACTGGCTAAACAGAACCAGTAAGCTCACATGCATCTTTGACAAAGACAAAACTGCATCATGCCTTTTTGCAGTGTCACTTGTGAAAGTGTAATCACAGTTAGTGTCGTGTTGTCTCCTCACTTTCTCAGGGATGGGGTTATAATCCACTGGCTGCCAGTGCAGAATTCACATTACTTTGTTATATCTATTAGGATAATAAACAAAAGCAAGTTAAAAATCAATTATGTTGACTTGTGTGAAATGGAAAGCAGCCAGCTTAGTTTTTCAGGGGGGGTGGAAGCAACCTGAAAAAACTGTAAGGCTATAAGATGACAGATCAGTATAACCTTATGAACAGTTTGTAGACTATGATGCCATCATTCCTCTTTTGTATTACAAGGTCAGTGAGTCTGCAGGAATGGTAAGAGGTAGAGGAAATGGAAAAAGAGAAAAAGGCTCTTAGGAGTTCTAGGAACAGAGATGGAATCCAGCATCTGTCTTTCTGCCTAGATGTTGTCTGCAAGAATGGTCTGTCTGGGAGGGTGGCTTAACTATCAGTATGAGAAAAGAAACAGAATCTGGAGTTAAATGACTGCCCAGATACGATGTGAAAAGTGAATGGACTGAGAAAAGCTGTATATTCCAGAAATGGATAGGTATTAGATGAAAAAACACTATGATGTGTCTGTATTGTATGAAGTATCAGTCTTGTGCTTTAACTGAACAGGCAATGCTGATAAGTCTGATGTGGGCCTTACCCAGATGAGAGAATTTTAGAGAAAGAGTCAGTCCTGATAACTCGGCCATCCACATCCATTGAGAGGAAAGATGGAGCCCATGGCTTGGAAGAAAAATAAAAAATAAAATTCAAGGTGCTAGTACAGATTATGATGGAATTACTTTTTTACTAAGAAGACACAATTTCTTGAAGTATTTTGAAAGTAAATATTTTACAGCTGCGCATTCCAAGTTAAAAAAATGCAGTAACTTGCTGACAAGTGACTGTTTAGGCTAACTGTCTTGAGATGTGATTACAATATTCTAGGTCATCAAGAAATCTGCCTTGTTACTTTTTGATGCTTAGCCCACTGTTCAGCATGCAAGTGTTCAGTCCAAGTTTTGGTATGAGGCCATCAGCAGGAGACAGAAATAATAATTTCTCTGCCAAGATTTTTTTTTAATGTAGTAAACAGATACTGTAACTTCTAGGATGGGGCCCTGTAGCTTTTAGCCTCATCTTAAAAAGGAAAAAAGAAGATATGACCAAATTTTAATGTTCTGAGTTCAGCATACTTTTTCCTTAACAAGAATTCTACTTTTACACCTTCTCCCCTTACACTCTCTAACAAAGCTACACTAAACAATGCTATTCAATGAGTAAGTGAAGCAGTTTCATTGCCTCCTCCCATAAAAATTTATTTCAAAACTACTAAACTTTAGCTTTTACTAATGTTTTCCTGCTTTATAAGACCAGCTTTTATTTGAGAAGTTAGGTACTTTTGTAGGCTGTGCAACTGTAGATCCACAGGTCAACACATGATTGTTAACTGTTTGAGGAAAATGTCCATGAAGGAGGGAAGCTGTCTATCCAGTATTACTTCCTGTGCTGTCTGGCAGAACCCTCTCAGGTTCTCCAAAAGGCAAAGGGGATAGCAGATCAGGAGCAGGCAGTCTTCTGCTGAATGGGAGATTGGACTGAAAGGTATATGAAGAGGCTGCTATGTTCTGAGTGCTGCTTGAGTGGCATGCTTGTTCTGCTCTGGAGGCAAAGTATTTGCCATTTTCTGACTCCCGAAGGAAATTCTGTCCTGTATAAAGCTTGAGGAATTTGAACCACTGATTAACAGGGCTGAGGAAATAAAATGCCACAAAGGGGACAACAGAAAGTAGCACAGACCAAGGCTTAAAACGACTTTAGTAGGACATGAAGGGGCTGTAGGAAAATCCATGACTCAAACCTTAGTTCTCTCCTCAGAAAAGGTGTTACTAAGGAGTATGAAAGACATTACCTTTTCAAACTGAAGAAAGTAGTAAGGATCATCTTCTATTATGAGGAAATCATATTTTCTTGCAAGCTAAGAAATTAATAAAAAGTACAGATTTGTTAAGTGTAAAGACACTGTAAATGCAGTTCTTTCTATACCCTGACCTTATTACTGGGACCATATTATGATCCTATGGCTTGCTCACTCACTATGTACAGGCCCTATCAAAAGAAGGTTTCAAATGATCGATTTAGACATCAAGCAATTAATAAGAGTAAACATGGTACTTGCAGTACAAGGACACACGTATGTAACTGCAGGTCTGTTCATGTAGTGTTCAAACTATGCAAAAAAACTGCATTCAGTTCAGTTTGAAGTCCACAGCAAATATACCAGCCAACAAGGGGCTACTATTGCCAAAACAATTTATCTAATGCGTAGTCCGCTCTGAAGAGTTGTCATGAAATAGGTTTTGCTAGGACCAAGTTCTAGGAGGAATGTCTACTGGATCAATAATGGGCCCAAACACCACACATGGGGTATTGTCAACTGAATGAGGCTGACATTTATCCATTTCCACCTACAAAGTTCATGAAGCCCTGACTTACATACCTGGTAAATCTCCTTCTTGCGCTCTGTGGTCAGAGAGTTTCCAGTTGGGTTGCAACCATTCGGAATAGTGTACAGGAATTTGGGGAGATGGCAGCTCTGATTTTTTACATCTTCTGAGCTCCAAGTAGATAGAATTTCTTTCAAGGCTTTTGGAATAATGCCATGTTGGTCACTAGGAACATTAATTATGTTACAACCCAAAGGTCTCAGCTGTTGATAGGAGGAACAAAACTGTCATAATCCCCATAATTCAAAGGTCTTCCTTTTGTCATTGGCATTGTAAAATTTCATTGATAGAAAAATCTTCCTGACTTCATAGCTCTCTCAAACTCCATTTGCTCACGATCTAAAATAGTTTGCCTGAATTTGCTGTAATGCTTGTCAAGCCTACCACATCACTCTTTATTTGCCCTGTTACAGAAACTGAGAAGAGACAGGTAGCTCCTATGTCCAACTGCTGCTCTTCTCTAGTAAGTCACACATAGTCTTGCATATAGAAAGGGATTTTGTGAATTTCAGCTGTGTTCTCTCAGGACTCCTCATGCTCTCACCACAGATAGTAAATTCAGAGCACCTTCATTTCCTACTGACAATCTACATTCCACTTCAGTGGAAGTGCCAGAACTATAAGCTACTCTTCACTAACAAAGAGCAAAGAATCCATTCTCAATAGATATATTCAGCAATACAAAAGAGAATGAAATGATGCTACTGCAATGACATGTTGACAGCAGTATGAAAAAATACAGGTAAAATATCAATAAAAAAAGCATGCTGTCTCCCCTCTCTGGAATTTCAATTTGTACTGTGTAGTGCTCTGCATTTTAAAGTAAAAATGCAAGTTGCTGTGTTGTCAAAATATATTCCTAGCAAAGCATGAGTTGGTTAGACAAGATAAATTCAAACTTAGCAGAGGAAATGGTAAAAAAATTCCTTTTGATGCAAGGGGAGACTAGCCTGCAATTGTGGTATATTATCCCTTCCAACCCTTCTTGTTGCTCTTATACATTTTGAGCTGCTGTTTAATTACATGCTGATGAAGTGATTTTTCAGAAGCAAACTCTGCTATTTTGTATAGTTCTTACTAACTTACATCTTCTTGCTCATGTATGGATGTTTCAGGCCCATTCCAATTTTCTACTATTTATAGCTATGGTATAATCAGACCATGAAGTACTTCAGGTGAATGTGCTGACTTATTAAATACCCACTTCCTATACATTTGCTTCAGCCTGACTAGGTTGTGATGGTTTTCCTTCCAATCCCAAATGTGACCCTAGCCCTTGAATGAACTAGGATTTTGAAGAGGAACTTCTGCCCTAAGAATAGCTTGTAGTAGAAAAGCTTCTATGAATTAACATTTATGAACTTAACTGAACACTAAACCCTTGATTCATAGATATGTTTTTACAGTAAATACTGACAGTGTATATAAGCCTGCAGACCATGTACTAAATTGCTGTTTACTTCAAATGTAACATTCACAATGCTTTGTAGCTGAAGAATGCTTACAGCTGCTAGTGTCCCAGAGTATGTAGGTGCATCCAAAAGGATGTTGTCCCCAGGATTAATAAGCATTTCAAACACCTGCAAGAGGAAAGTCCATTTTAGAAAGATTGTGTCTTTCTTGTACATATGTTTCATACTTGTTATTTCTTAGTGGGATTAAATATCTTGATTAGATGTGTATAAAGTTATACAGTTACACTTAATGCTGAGTATAACTGAACTGATGGAAGAATAAACATCTCTCTGAAAGAAATGCTTTTAACACAGAAAAGCTTTTGGTCTTACTTTACACAAGCCTTCCTGGCTGCCAGTTGTGACACACACTTCCATTTGTCCTTGCTCAGGACTGTAGTTGGCTGTGGGGGGATTATGCAGGTTCCGCTGGAAATTCTTTAGCCAAGACAACAGCTCTGGAATCCTGAAACATAAATGAAATAAGGTTTATCCGACATCTTATATAGGTTGAAGCTAGGCTGTTCCCCTAAATCACTGTCTGATCAAGCACAAAGTCCTGAGTCTGATTTCAGCTGTCACACAGATACACTTAGATCCTGATTTTACGACTGCTTTATCAAATGATGAAAATGAGATGTTTCTTACAAAAAAGCAGAAGAGATGGGCATCTGTGGTCCACATAAATTACTGTACCAAAATCTGGGTGGAAATGATTTGTAAAGGATGGAACAGGGGTGAAGGCGGAACAATAGCCACTCATAGGAGTGATCTTCCCATAGACAAATGTGACAAAGCTCACAACGCTGCCAGCAATAGGCTGCCGATAGTAACAGTATCTGAAACAGGTTTTTTCAAAGAGTGTCTTAATCTTGTAGAATGTTCACAAATGGCAGGATTCATTTTAATACTAAGGAAAGCCTTACTTTCATTGATAATGCCCTGTGTGCCTCTGTAGGTACCTAAATATTTTCGCAAACCTGTCTCGAGACTGACTCAGTTCTGTCTGCTGGGGAATTCACGTGAGTGCTGAAGTAACTTAATGATATGCAATTTTTGTAATAAAAATTACAACACCACTACCATTCAACAACTGCAAGCAGTACATAGTGACTTTAATATATGGTACCAAATGAAATCAAAATAAATACTCCAGAATGTGGAAATGATGTACTGCAATGCAGTATCTTTTTTTAAAGAGTATTGCAAAACACAAAATAATTCCTCCTAGCGATTTGTGACTCTGGATTCTCAAATACTAACAGCCAAGAAATGCTCTGGCTTGAGAATAACTACTATTAGGGTTTTTGAAATAAATTACTCCTCTGCTCAAAATTGAAATGGGAATGTAAATAATGAGGCACATTTAAAGTAGTAAACCTGTTTTGTAAAACAAGCTTTACAAACAGGTTTTAAAAACACAAGTGAATTAATGCAATCAAAGGATTTTACGATTCTTGGTTACTGGTATCTTGAAGTGCAAGCAACTGTGACATAGATACCCAGCTGAGGCAGAGTACTGCAGAGCTCTCTTCATCAGATCTTCCCCAATCTCAAGAGCAGTTCCATGCTGAATGGCAATAGTAGCCCTCTTAAATGGAAAAAGGTTAGGGTTTGGTGCCCCTCCAGCCAGAGAGATGAGAGAGGGAGGAGACTTCTGCATCAATTCAGCTAGAGTAAAAGAAAAGACTCTGGTTACAATTTGATTATTGCTATACCAGTCATATCCTTTAGCATTTTTTTTACATAAAAATGGTCCAGAGAAATTTGTTCCATTTTTCATTTTTATTTTAACTGTTGTGAATTCAAAGGATAAGAATTATTTTTGAACTCACCTTTCTACTTGGATTAAATAGGTGTCAGGGGTAGAGTGGGGACAGACCAGAACAAAGGATAATATTTAGTTTAAAGATAAAAAGGCTATATAATAATTTATTGGGGGTGTTCTATTATTATAAAAACTTTTTCTGTGACCAATGACTTTTAAGCTCCAAGAATTTAGTATCTTAATGATCTTCTGTTTGGACTGACTTGAAATGATTGATTCTGGTTTTTGTTCAGCCTCACTTTAGCTGATATGGCAGCTACATTGGTAGCTACATACATGATTATAGGTTTTCCATAAGGGAGTGGGAATGTTTGTCAGCCCAGCTTTAGTGGCAGAGGCCCTGTGTAAATAATTCAGTACGAAGAAAATGTTAACTCCTCTTGCTTTAAAGTCACAGTTTCACAATCATTCAGATCCGATCTGTGCAGTGCAAACTGGACCTTAATGCAGCAAGGGCACTTGACTGAATTAAATTTAAGAGCTCACAATATGGCATTCATGCTCTCCTGACCATTTGACATCAGGTATGAGAGGACAGATGACACCAGCACTGGCTCAAAGCCTTCTGCTATCGAGTTCATTCTCCGCTACTTATTAGCAAACTTGAGCATGGGGAGTTAATTCTTATCAGTTTAGCAATATGGGTCATGTCTGTGACTTTTGTTCTGGTAAAGAGAGATTTACTTTGTCATCAAAACTACAGCCTCAGCGTGTCTTTCTGCACAAGCTGTGTTACTTAATATTTGTGTTATGATGTGTGTTAATGTATCACTTGAAAAAGTATAGAGGCTGACTAGAGTGAGTTAGTTTACTTCGTTGTACCTGTATGAAGCATTTTAAGCAGAACAGCAAATGCCAACCCCTTACCAGGAGAGTAAAATGACCCCTGACAGCTTAACTAGTGAGGTATGTCTCCTGCTCTCAATCTGTCAGGTCCCTGTAGGTTTCAACTGAGTAAGCAAGTAGGCAGTTAACCTTTTCTATCTATCCCACAGAACACTATGCAACACGGTACCCTGAAGATAGTGTAATATAGAAAAGGAAAGAATAGTAACACTGAGGGGGTGGGGGTGGTGAGGAATGTATGGACATTAACAGTATACAGGAAGGCTTGGTGGAAAGAAACATTGTGATGGGACTGAATTCCAGGAAGTTTTGTTCCTGAACAAGCAGCACAAATTCAGTAGCAAACTGTGCCAAAAGTCCTGCTTCAGAGGCAGTAGCAGAGATTTTTTTTTTTCAGACACATGTTGAAATGACAATGCTATTTCTTCCATCTGGACAGGTTTTTGAGAAGGTTTCACTTGATTCTTCTTTACACCTGCTTGACATCTCAACATGACAGAAGTCAAAGCAGTTAACTGGCCTTTCTTGTCAGCTTATAGCACAGTTTTCTTTCAAGCCTTTTCAAGTCTTTATCCATGATACCCCAGTGAAGTCTAGAGCATAGAATGATACCTTTCCAGAGAAAGAAACCTGGAAAGAATGAACAGGCATATACTCACTCAGAAGTCTTATTGGAGATGCTTTTCTTGCTGCGCTCACAGTGGTGATGAACCGAGAGTAATTCATATCTATGAGGAAAGAGTAATTAGTTGGACATGAGGTTAGAAAATAGGAACCCCATTGCTTTTGGTACATGCATGTCCCACACGTAATGCTTCCAATGCATCATCTCCATAGATGTGCATAAATTGAGTGTCAACTTATTCATGCTAAACTCAGGACTGGAATGTAGTTTCCTTCTTGAATTTAAAGGAAAAGTTTTCTACTTCATGCTCATGAGTTCTGTCACAGCTCCGATGGATGCTGGCACAGTGAGATTAGGTCAGATGCTGCTGCTCTGATAAAAACAAAGAGCAGTAAAACTTTGATCTGGGGAATTTGCTGGTGTGCCAGTGAATATGAAAAAACCCTTTTTCTTTCCCTTTACTGCCAGATGTGGAGTTTTAAAGGCAGATTAGGAATTTGAAGATTTGACAGATCTTAAAAAACCATCAGCTCTTTTTAAATGAAAATCCAGCTTTATTGGGCTGTAGTAGGTACTGAGTTAGTGCTTTAATGATTGCAAGTCATCACTGACTCCCAACACTTGTCAAGTTAGAGGCTTTTTGTTTGTTGTTTTTATACTAAGGATAATGAAGAATGTCTTTCAAAAATACTCCAGATGAGTGTTTTCCCTTTTCCCTGGTGCCCCCATTCAGCAGGTAGTGAACTGCAGTGCTGTGGGAAGCCTCAAGGCTGTTCTCCCAGGAAAGACAACTCCTTCCTAAGGAAGAAAAGCCCAGGGATGAAATAAAGGGCAAGAGAGACTCTGTCATTTTGACCATGCTGCTACTTGAATTCACAGGCAAGAATCCTCTTGCAACCACAGCGGTACGCATGTGCTGGCAGTCACTAAAACCGATCCGTTGAGCGAGGCTGCTTGTAAACAAAGCAAGCGATATTTCTCAAAACACCGTTCTGGACTTTCCTCCCGTCCCGTTCCCCCGCCAGGCGATTCCAGAGACACGCCACCGCTGCCCCCCCCCTTCCCGGACGGGTTCGCAGCTCCCAGGCCACGCCGGCCCGGCCCGGCCCGGCCCGCCCCGCCTGCCCTCCTCCGCTCGCCGCGGGAGCCGCGGGGTCCCCCCGCGGGCCGCCCACCCCCTCCCGCGGCCCCTCTCGGCTGAGGGGTGGTCGGCGGCGTTAGGCCGAGCCCCGCAGACCTACCGGCAAGCACGGCGCGGGGCTGCTGGGCATGTGCGGGCCCGCCGGGGAGCGGCCCCGGAGCGGCTCCCTCAGCGCCGCTGCGGCCCTGGGCCGTGTCCGGCCGGGCCCGTCCGGCGCAGCTGCTCTGGCCGCCGGTTCTCTGTCGATTCGTGCGAAAGCCGTAAAACGCGCGGCTCCCCCCTCGGGTCCGTCTGCGTAACGCCCTAAAAACAAGGGCTGCAGCTCGATAGGTGCAGGGAGAGGGGAAGGGGCCGGGCCGGGCCGTGCCGGGGTGCAGCGCGGCCTGCCGCGAGCAGCGGGAAGAGGCCCTTCTCCTTTCGTCTGGAAAGATGGACTGCTGGCCCTCGTGTGTTTGGCCGTTACGTACTTTTTTAAAGATCAAATTACGAGGTGTGTGAAAGAGGCAGCCCCGTGGAGCGAGCTAAACCCAGTGCTGTACTGCAGCCTGCCCTAGGGGATGATAACAGAGTAACCAGGGCGCTCTTTTTCCTTACGCCCGGGATGCAGTTGACTTTCAGGCATGTGAGATCACATTGCCAGCTGACGTCCAGCGTTTCAGCCACCAGTCCTCCTCCTCGGGGCTGCTCTTAATGCACTCATCACCCAGCGTCGTTTGTGCTTGGGATTGCCCCAACCCCGGAGCGAAACCTTGCTCTTGGCTTTCTTGAACTGGAGATTTTCAGGGGCCCGCACGTCAAGGGTGGCATCTTGCCCCTCCAGAGTGCCAACTGCACTCCACAGCTTGGTGTCATCAGCAAACGTGGCAAGGGTGCACTCAATTTTACTGTCCGTGTTGCTGACAAAGAAGTTAAACAGCACCGACTCGGAGGAATGCCACTTGTCACTCATCTCCACTGGGACACCAAGCTGTTGGCCACATCTCTTTGAGTGTGACCATTCAGACAATTCCTTATCCACCAAGTGGTCCATCTGTCAAATCCATGCCTCTTCAAGTCAGAGACAGGAACAGTGTCGAATGCTTTGCAAAGAAAAGCAGGATCAATTGTGTCTTGACATGTCCTCTCCTCTCTGGATGTCACGTGCTGTTTTTTGTGTAACACGTGACTGTAGCTGCTGCTTAGAATGGTCGAGAGGCAGTGCCATTTTCTAGTTATGGCTTTGGACTTTAGCACTTCAGGACTGCCCTGGTCCTTGCTCCTGAGGGTGAAACGGAAGAGGGAGGTCTAGGCATGAAGTAGTCTGAAAAAACAGTGCAAGGATGTGCAAAATCAAGCATCCTTTGCAGGATGTAGGTCTTCCTAGTTAGCTTGGAGGAGGCAGGAGAGTAAAAGTGCTGGAAAGGATGAACACTGGAGCATTTTTAGGCTTTAAATCAGTAAATCACCAGGCTTTAAGGTGCCCAGTGCTTAAAGCACTTTTAACTGGCACATTGCTAAACCTGCTCAAGGCAAGCTGAGCCGTGAGATTGGAATGGCTCTAGAAAAATGTGGAGGTGCTGTAATAAGATAGTTTTCTTTCCCCTCTTTAGTTTAGGTGACTTTGTGCAGTGTCTGGATCTGCTGAAAGGCTCCAAATTTAGATGGAGTGAACTGAAATAGAAATGGAAAATAGAAATTAAATCCTAGTTTGTGTTGTAGGTGAGGAAGGGTTGTTTGCTTGTCTGGTTTGTGAATTCTGTTACAATGAAAATCAAATTTTGCTACTAATTTACTTGGTCTGAGGAATTCAAAGTTTAGGTGATTGCCTTCTAATAGTGTGATGTACAGACAGATTAAAGATGGCTATATAAATATGAAATAACCTAGAGAATGACAGCCCGTAAGTAAACCACTAAGTATATTGACCGTGTCCTCAAGCAGCCACAAATGGAGAGATATCAAGCTTCTGTGGGGAGCTGTCTGTGAAAACACCAACAGAATCTGAGCTGCTTTTTGTGTCATCTTGGTTTTTTATTTCCAGGCTGTCAGTGTTGTAGGTCACGGCACAGACCAAAGCCCAGAGAAGTCAAGAGAACAATTTCCATTGATTTCTGTGGGCTTTGTCTGGTCTCTTAGCCAATAATGGTGTTATCCTATTGAAACTAATGTAAGTAAATAAATAAAAAATAGAAAGTGTACCAATGTTTGGAAGCTTATCCCCACTGGACTCGTAGGACAGATCTCTGCATCACTGTTTATATTCCTTAGCAACCACAAGTGGAGTGCTCTGTGTTTCTGCTGTGTAAGAACAGTTATTTTCTTGCTGCCTTTGTGTACTACGAGCACATTTAGAAAAATGGCCATATGGTTCTAGTCTCAGATCATTCATGAAGTGTTGGTAATGCCCACATATGGTTGTTTCTCATGACAAATCTCACCTGTTATCTGAAAATCTCCTCTACCTTTCTCCAAAATCTCTACACACTGAGGCTAGGCTAGGTTCAGGTATGTGTTAAAAACAACCAACGAACAGAAGAAAAAAACCTGCTCAAACAGTTTAACTTGAGAGAACAAGGAGGTTCTGCATTATTTCCTGCAGTATTTCCTTCTCCCTTAAGGACTTCAGAAATGCTAAACCTGTATTCCTTTCAAGTGGATCGAAACAAGAGCAAAGAATTGAGACAGTAAACACCAAAATTCATCGAATCATAGAATACCAGGTTGGAAGGGTCCTCAAGGATCATCTAGTCCAACCTTTTAATGTAAACTATACATGTAGTTTAAATGAGATGATCGAGCACCCTGTCAAGCTGAGTCTTAAAACCGTCGAGTGTAGGGGAATCCACCACTTTTCTTGGGAAATTGCTCTGATGTCTCATGTTCTCGTGGTGGAAAATTTTTCTTCCAGAGTCCAGTTGGAATCTCCCTAGGAGTACCTTGTACCCATTACCCCTCGTCTTTTATTAACTGTAACTTTAATTGCTGCTGCTTTTCAACTGCATCAATTTTAGTGTGAAGCATAAATAACCCTGAGAAGCTACGATCTAGCCTGGGATACTATCATTCCTCTAGTTTGAAAGCACTCTGTAAGACCTGTGAAATGCTCTCCTTCAATGTGAGTCTGTGGACAGTACGATCCTGTCTATCTAGGAGAGTAAAACTGGTGGAAGGGCTGCAAAGCTGCTGGCGCTGGCCATCAGGTGGCACATGTGCGCTTCCTTTCCAGGGAGGCAGCTCCCAGCTCGATACTCACTGCAGATAAAATCATAGCATTGTCAGGGTGGGAAGGGACTTTAAGGATCATCCAGTTCCAACCCCTCTGCCATGGGCAGGGACACCTCCCACTAGAGCAGTTTGCTCAGAGCCCCATCCAGCCTAGGCTTAGTTTATTTGACGTAATTTCTTCACTGCAGGCAGTTTCTGGAACTTGGAGAGTCTCACCCGAACAGCTTGGCTACCTGCCTTTCAATTAATGAGTTAGATTTCAGCTAGTAATAATTACTACTAGTTGGAGACAACAGAATTAAAAGTGATGCTGTCAAAATAGTGTTACGACGTGAGGGTGGAAATTTTCAGGTGCCGGATTAGAGAGAGAAAAATCGCCTAAGACAGGAAAATGGTTAAGTGTGAGATCAGCCCTTTTAAGCATAAGGAGCAAATTGTTACTGCCGAGGGCTGCCTTCCCCCGGAAAAATGCTGACTTTGGCACTACCTTTGTGTTTGCGGAACACACTGCGAATCGCAGGTGTGCAGGATCTCAGCAGTGCAGAACAGTTTGAATCTAGGATAGGAACATCCACTGACACAGTTACTGTAAAGAGCAGGGGTATCTCTTTCCTGGGGGAAGCTGTGAGAGTGCTGGCTCTGTGTCTAGAGAGAATTAGTGGAAAAGAACTGATGTTTGTTGCCCTTTGGCTTGAAGATAACTTGAGTATCTTCCTGTCTCTGTCTTCGCTGTAAACTCTCGGGAAAAGTAACTCTCTTCTTCCTCCTTTGTGTAGTGCCTTTTTTGGTGGCACCCTGATCTTGATGGCACCTAATCAGAGCTACTACTAAACACGTAGAATGCTGTCGCTTGCTCCTCTCCCTCTCTTTTGAGACATCTGCATAGTAAAACCTGTTTATAGTGTCTTTATCCGGGTTTGTAGGTGGATCCTCAAAAATGGGAGAGAGTTGAGGAAACAGTGAAGAAAGATTCTGAAACAGTGACAAATCCTGCTGCCTGTCCAAATAAAATTAAACAGCAGCTAGGCTCAGCTGTATGCTGTGCATTCTTGTTGGAGCATCTCAGGGTTAGGAGTACGGTGTGCTTCCTGCTGGTGCTCACTTTTGCTGCTCTCACCACCACCTCCCCCCTCCTTTTCTTTTTTTAATACTGGTCTCATTACACTTTAGAGATTGATAGATGAAAGATGACAGTAACAGGACATCCGTAGTATTCATAATATTCATAGTAGTTGTCAAATGATACTGAGAGTAAAAGTCTTATGGTTCTGCAGAGTGACAGCTGTGGCTTGTATGTGTTTGAAACAGCCCTCTGTGTTTGAAAGGTGAATTTACACAGATATGTAGCAGTCTTATTCTCTGATAGACAGCCTCTTTTATTTTTTTTTAGTGTACTAGAGCTGTCATCATTGCCTCCATCTTTGCCTTTTCCCAGTCAAGCAGAGACAAAACCCACAGTTTTCTAGATGTTCTCTACAAACTCCAGAAAACCAGACTTTCACGGTAAGGTATTCCTCAAAAGCAGTTGCTTGTTCCAGAATGTATTCCTTTGATAGGATGTCTAATACAATGAAATGTTTTCCTCAGACGTGCATCAGACACTCCTGTGCTTTAAAAAAAAAAAAGCCAGGAGTGATGTTTTGCAGATCACTTTGTCCATTCTATAGAAACTGAAATTGGATGGAGCAAGGATCAATAATGTATCCAGTTAATACACTAGCGTATAAATGAAATGAATCATAAGAAATTAAATGACTACTTCTGACAATCTTGAGATAAATGCTGTTCCATAATACCTCGGTCTTGTCAATTTGAATTTATATTATAGGCAAACAGTTGCTGACGTGAACTCTATTGTGTAAATCTCCCAGGAAGTGGGTACTCACTAGTGTTTGCAACACATGTCATTCCCTGTGCTCAGCCTTTATTACCCATTTCCATTTAGTGAAGGCAAAAGAGTTGTTCTCTTGTGGTCTTGTATGTTGTTCTGTTCCTAGCAGGTCACACATGTTTTAGTCTGGTGCAGGAGTGTTATGGAATAATCAGTGATCCTGAAGGCAGAATGAGATAATGGCAAAGTGAAACTAGTGTTTCATTCTTGTCATTCCCTGGAGAAAAAAAATGCTTCTGAAGTGTTTTGACAACTGGTGCTAGAGATGTGTTGTTTATCATTGTATATTTCAAAGTTTGTCTATATGACACGGAATAATTTGCTGGTTTTGCATCTAGTCGTCTTCAAACTGCTGAAGATAACCTTTTTGTTGTTGTTAATTCTTAATAAGAATTAGGCCCCTTGTCATGAGAGTAGGTTTATCTCAACTTAGGCATTTATCTGTTAAATTTTAATTTCCAGGCCTCGCTTCTATAACACAGAAAATAACTCAGACTGTTCCTCTGCATCCTACTGCAAGCCAAATTTTATGCTCAGTAGTTGCAATAGAATTGTGATTCTGTTTCATTAGGTTTTCTTCGTCTTAAGAGATAATTTTCTTCAGTTCATGTTCAAATTACATCTGTAGTAAAAAGAAATTATGACACTTCTGAGAACAGACGTCTACATGTGTTATCAGAGCAAGGTGTGGATGAGCAAGATCCTCATATCAATCAGTTTTACGGTGGTTATCTGCCTGCAGTCTTTACATGGCTCCGGAGATGATACAGAATTCCTAATGCAGCCTGAAGGTGCTTCTGTCACTCTGAATGCACAGGGAATCTGGGGAGATAGCCTGATGTAGCTATTGCCTTTGAAGCGTGCAAATTCTCTCATGTGTTATGTTCCCCATAATATCCAGTCTTAGCTTGATATACTTCACAATTCTTTCATGTAACTAGGGCTCTTCGGCAATCTGGGAAAGCCTTTGGAAAAGCATGTTTTATATTTGTGGAGACTTACTAAATGTACCAACTCCATCTCCTGTTTAACTTCATTAGTGACTATTGTTCTAGTATGTTCATTTTGACATCTTGTATGGCTGTGTTTGGCATATCGTGCTTGCCTTGCTCAATTCCTTTGAGATTCAAACCTAAAATAGATGAGAATTTTCAGAAACTGTCCTTTGATGTAAAAAGTTTCTGTAACAATGACAAGAAGTTAATGTCTTACGCACATTTAGTGTTCTTCAACGTACTGGAAGAAGCAAAAAGACCAGCAGGAATGGGGAGGACTGAGAAAGTGAGTGCCATCCATTTATAGGGATGCTTCAGGTATACTCTAGGTATTTTATTTTACTTTTTTCCTCAGACCATCTGTCATCTTGTCCTCCTTTTCTCTCGTATTTGAGAACATTGCCTCTGTCAGAACATGTTCAAAGCAGTGGCTTTCTCTTGTGTGGGCTATTGCTGCATATCACCACTCCTTCCTTAATGAACTTTCTGAATGCACCATTGTTCTGATAATGCTAATCTCTTAATACAGGTTGAAGCAAAGTCTGGTTTAATTGTGGCATCATCTTCTACTCTGTAATCCTTATTCAAACACATGCTGATCCCTGCAATTCTAAGAGTGAAAAATATGCATTGTTGCTCAGATTTCTGGGCTTCTATCCTTGCAGGTAATCAAGGTGACCTGTCTTCATGAAGTATATTCATGTCTGCCTGAATTCTGCAGTGCTGCAGGATCTTTAGGCATCATCTCAATATTTTTCTTCCTTTCCCTTTTAGACTCTTCATTCCTGTCACTTGTTTCTCTATCCTTCTTTCCTCTTGTAGCTCTGTCATCGCTTCCTCGAATGTCCTTCACATTTTGCTTTCTTTTCTATCATGTTTTTTTAATATTACGTGGAACAGTTCCCTAGATAAAGCAAATACAATTTTTCATTTCATAGAGGATCCTTAACCAACCTGTTTGGGTTATAACCAGGGTACATTTTGTCATCTACATGCTACTTGGTACCAAACGTGGTTTTTTCTTGTGTTGTGTGTGGTTTGTTTGGGGTTTGGGGTTTTTTGCCTTTTGTTTGGGTTTTTTTTTGTGGTTTTTTTTTTGGTGTGGTTTTTGTTTGTGTTGTTTTTTCTATTTTAAACTGAACTTTTCATTAGGCAGTAACAAACAATTTGGCTGCTGCTATGTCTAATGCTGTAATGCACAATGTAACTTTCATAGGACAATCAGCATGACGTATTATCTGGACAGATAGATGTAAATAATGAGTTCTGCAGGTTTGGTGGATCTTGGAAATGCTCCTTTATAGGTGATGGATACATATTTAATAGGGTTATATTAGTTCAATGATTAAATAATAAAAGGAAAGTTCTAGGAGGGTTGATTTTATCTTGTTTTTAAGTAGAACAGTTAGTTTCTGATGTTGAACTCCTTACTCTCACTTGGTAAAACAGCTTTATTCCTGTGTCAAGTGAGTCTTGATTGTGCTATTGACATTCAGTGTATTTTGTACTTCAGTGTTTGTGTCCCAGACAAGTTCCTCATCCTTCTTTTTTTTTTTTCCCCTGGCTGATCTAAGACATGATTCAAAGTCCTCAAAGAGACAGCCAAGTTCATTTTTATGATCTTGATTTGTAAAGCATGCTAGCTTTCTGTGGGGTTTTTTTGTACATCACTAAATTTAAAAAATGATAAACAGTTCTGCAAGCACTAACAGTCCATGGACTTGTACCTCTCTGTCAGCATATTCAGAGGAAGCAATTGCGTTCACAGAAAGAATGATAAAATCGACTGTATCATATAGACTACGAACAGCATTTTAATGGCATTTTAGTATTCATCAAAAGCTCTTAGCTCTGCATTTGCTTTTGTTTTGCTCTCGATTTGCATTCGTGCTATAAATCACTGCTTTTAAAATGGATGTAGAAAGTGCTTTTCTAACAGTGTCAGCAATTAAGCTGAGAAAGTTAATTCCTCAGGAGTTAAGTTATATAAATTAGTCTGATTAATTAGTAAAACTAAGGCAGAGATTGGTATAAGACAAACTGTAGAAAGATGGAAGTACACATAGAAAATAAGAATATTCACAGGCAAATTTGATAGATGGCATAATAAAGCAGTTTATCTTCATGTACAGAATACGTCTGAATTTCCTCCATTGCCCTGAAGGACTGAGTATAAGTAACTGTTTATACAGCCAGGCCATGTTTTTTAGGATAATTCTGGCTAATGCCATTTCTGTTGTGTCAGAAGCTGGAGGGAAAAGTCTGCTGCTGATGCTTATAGGTAGATGATCCTGTCCTGCAATAATACCTGTAGAGGAGTAGCCGTGCTTGCGAGAGTGTCTTTGGGATCCCAGGAAGTAGGAAAGAAAATTCCAAGTCACATATGAGATTAGAGAAGTTCCTTGTTTCTGTGGTGTCAGGAATTTTTGGAGGGATTATCATGAGGATACAAGACGGGTAGTTGGAAAGATGGATGTTCTTGATTTCCTGAAACAGCTGGGGTCAGGATGTTAGTGAATGTGTTTTTGCTTTTAGAATGCAGGTATTCCACGCTGAAACTTGCAGTTCTTTTTGGAACACTGTACTTGGGTTAGCATGCTTACCTTGTGCCTGACTTAACGGGATGTCATCGTTGCTCTGACTACACCTACCTTAGGCAGATGTAGGGCTTGTACAAATATTTAAAATATTATTTAGAAAACTAATAGCCTTATTGGGTATTATGTGTTCTTGACATCTGTCAGTATAGCGTATTAGCCATAAGACTTAGTTTAACTACCCGTGAGACTTTGTTTTTTAAAGTTGGTAGAAAACTAAATTGTCAGACTGAAGGAGCTTTGAAATTTTCTCTGCTTTATGCTGCAAGAAAACCATGATTCCAAAAGGGAAACATGTCCAATTCCTGGCTATCTGTTTATGAAAGTTGAAGTGCTGTGTTGGATGTTTCCTGTTGGACTTTAGACTTGTCAAGCTTGGTTAAATATCAGGACTTTTATACTTTTTGCTGTCTTGATAGACAGGGTTGCAGCTTCCGAGGCTACTGGGACTGAGGCATTAGACGCATTTGCTGATTTCCTATCAGGTGGCATACTAGAGCCTTCTCCAGCTGTCAGTCACCCTGACACTTCTGACTTGTGTGACATTAATCTCTTGACACTAAAGCATCTAGAGTTGCTGAAATACTCTCTAAGATTGTGTAGCTGAGCTTCACTTTGAGGAGGAAGAAGAATACTATATACACAAAGCTGCGAGGCTGTAAGAGCAGAAGGAGTGAGCCTCAAAAGGCAGAGTGAGAGAGTCATAGATGAGGGGTCATAAACATCTTCTTTTAAACATCTGGGTTGCAGCCAACAGTGAGTGGAAATAAATGTTGAGTGCTGGAGGTGACAGGAATATAATGTATGAGATGTTTTCACATTTGTTTCTTAAATGAGTTCCGCTGTCGAGTGCTTTCAAATATGTTTCTCTTCTCCAAATGAAAATTAACAGTTTCAAAATAGAATTATCATACATTGATCTGTTTAAGACATCATATACCTTGTCTTCAACCTTATTTATTTAGATGTTGCTGGAGCTTTCTAAAGGTTTTTTGAATTAACTACGTCAAACAGTGCTTTTACTTCGTATGTAACCTAACATCATTATGTCAAGTGAAGCCTTTAATTTGGATAAATCTGCATTAAAATTAGTTTTGTACCATATGAAACTGAAAATTTTAACACCCACCCCCCATACCCCTTCCAGGTTTGATGGCTCTTTATTCTGATTTTACTTGAATATTAAATGACTATAGATTTTTATATCTTTTGGTTTTCCTTCCTCTTAGTAGATCAGTGAAAGGGAAAGATTTTATCACATAATAGTTCAGCATGATGCTAGACATATACAAATATGCTTGGGTATTACCAACACAACCTGAAAGCTTGACTAGTTCTCCTAATTATTCTTTGTCTCTTGCAGGAGTGATGAGCATACTCTGTAATTCTGGGACTGCACACAAAGCAAATCTTGCAGAAATTGGCCAAAAGGCCTTGAAATCCATGGGGTATTAAAGTCTGTATGGGCTTAATGAGACTGTTTGAAGCCTGAAGCTGTGCTATGGGGTGCTGGATGGTTCAGAGGAAAGCTGTCCAGCTGAGCATACCTGCTTACTTAGCTAAAGCTATTCTTTTGAAGCAGAAGAGGGAACAGTCTTAACTGGCATATTCTTTAGATCTCTGTGCACTTTGGTTGTTTCCCAATTTACTGAATACCTGTCTGAATGCAGTATTCCATAATAACCCGTTCTTTAAAAACTTTCTCTGTAACTGGTCACTTCAGAAGTCTTTTTTTTTCAGCTGCAAAGGGTAACTTTTGAAGCTGTAGAAGATGTAAGACAACTAATAGAATTTCCACTCCTACTCTAATGAACTGATATGACTAGTGTTGGTGGAAGCAGTTCTTTTAGTGTTCCAGTTGCTCTTCCTTAAGGGAATCTTTCTTCTAAGGGAAGTTTAAGGCAGAAGCTTCTTTCCCCAGTCTGCAAGTAATGTTTTCAAGGCAGAGAACATTATGGTGCTAAATATTCAGAGAGCTAAGGTCTAATCTACCCATTTTCTCCCTGTAATTTGTATCTGTAGCATTTCATCCCACATGAAGAAATTGTAGAAGATGCAAATTCAAACCACTTGACTATCTCTATTTCCCTTATGATTGCATATGTAGAAAAGGGTCCTGAGACTTGCATTGGAAACTAAACTTCAGATTAAAAATCAGATGTAATTGGAGGAATCTGCTTTGAAAATTTGATCTGATAACTCATGAAGATTTTTTGGTCCTTAAATAGAATGCATAAAGACTGTGTGGAAAAAATATGTTTTTCCAGGTTTGAGAATGTCTTGTAAACTGACTATGGATCTACGAATGTGCTTGTGTCAGGGTGAATGAATTTAGAAACTGACTGTGTTTTGAGCATCTTAGACAAGACTTTCACAAGAGTACAGAAAGTGATTTTCCACTATTGCCCTGTCAGTTGTTTACTTTATTTCTCAATTTTTCAGTGTCTCTAGTAGATGGGCCAACTGTAATCCTATATATATTTAATACACAATTTTAGCCTCTCTGCTTTCCGCAGAGAAATTCTTATTTGTCTGATTGTCAATTGGCTTTTCTGTATCCAGATATAATCTGGGTTTTACAGGTTCCTGCAAAACTGGCAGTAAGCTTGCCATAAATAAAACTGTTAAAATGGTGGCTTCTCTAATGTCTGTTGCTGTGTTGAGGATCCAATATTATATGAAAGATTTTGATATTTGAGTGAAGAGTAATTTGAAAAAAATCCTAAAAGAAGAGAGCACAAAGTCCCTCATCTTGATTGAAATATTGTTTATAATTCATTTTTCAAGCTCTTTTCTACCCACTCTGGAGATATTTCAGATATTTTTTGTCTCAAAAATATATCACTAGTCAATAACAATGTTCCTTCAGCTTTGATATAATCCTTTTCTGTCAAAGATTGTCTCAAAGTTTTGCCATTTATCTCTATTGCATCTGTTGCCTTACTAGATGTGTTTGTCTGTTCTGATAAATTTTTGGAATTGTCTGAATAGTTTCCCTTCTTTCCTTTATGCTGATACTAACTTAACTGTATCTGGGAGTTTAAATTTAACACAGCTTGAGTAACATTAATTTTCATCCCTCTAGACTGGTTTACATTGCTTTCGCTCATTAGATAATTGTTGGCTGTGCTTTGGTCATAGAAGTGACCAGAACAGGTATTTGTTAATTCCCAGACTAGGCTGCAGTTCTGGAGTTGTCTTGCTGTTTTATAAGTTGTACTGTGGTCCGTGCCAGAATACTTTTTAAAGATCCTGGAGGCTGCTTCATCTTCAGAACTTGTCAAGATCCTGAGTGATGGCTTTTTGTCAGTTCTCTGCCTAGGAGAGACTGGTGTCTGCAGTAGCTCAATTAACAGAGTACATACAGTACAAAATAGTAGTTGAAGTGCATACACTGAGTTCTTGTTTTTCATTTGTTGTGGTATCTGAAGTATCAGGCACTGATGACAGCATGCTAGAGGATGGATGTCAGTTCTTATGTTCAAGGCATGCTTTGCAATTCATTTTCTGTCTAAATACTTGAGGCCTTCTCCTGTATTTGGAGCCTTTCTTATAAGATATGACTAATAATCCTACACAAATAATTAAATATGGCTAAGCTGCAAAGGCTGCATTTCATAGCTGTTTGGACTCCAGTGTTTGCTTCCAATTATAAAGCATAAAATGAGAAGGCTCAGTTTTTAGACTGATGAAATCAGAGTTATTTAACATTGAGTTCTCTTATACCTGGCTTCAGTGAAGCAGTGTGGCTCAGTGAACAGAAAACAAATATTTTTAAGGTAATTGAAACAGTTCAACATGGGCTTTAAATGCACATAAGCTTCCTCCCTACCATGTTATCATCTTTGCTAGCTTTTCTGCAAACAGTTAAAATTATATTTCTGAGGTAGAACTTACACAAAAATAGTAAATGGAGAAAACGTTCGTTGATAATACTTTACATCCAGATCACACTTCTCTTCATGTCATCTGAAGATGCAGCTGTTCTTTCAGATAGTCATTTCATGTCACCCACAATTAAAATGTCCTTGCTATTTAAAAAATGCTTCTCAGCATGTCTAAAAAGGTTGTTGAAACAATGGCTTGTTCACAGTGAGAGAAAGGATTTTAATGCTTTATAGAAGACTGATGCAATGAGCTGATGAGAAAAATCTGTTTTTAATCTGGTTTCAGATGAAGTCATACATTTTCTTGTATTTTGACAGTTGGTTTAAAACCAGATCTTCCTGATTTGGAGACAGAGATGGTAAGTTACACTGTATTTGTGATTTCTGGCTCATACAACATAGTTACAAGCACATTCATACTGGTCTTGTTCAACATTGCTATTTCTGTCAAACGCTGCATTTCGTGCACCAAATGCATTACTTTGCTTATTATAGGTAGTAAGGAAAATGCAGTCCAAACTTTCAAAACTCCAGAATTTTTCTTATTGATTAACTTACGAAAGTTGCATTGATTCTGGTATTATTGAGTCCTTTGAGGAAAGCAACCTCACGAGGCTTGTCCTTGCTTACTTAGTAATGGTTGGGCATTTCTATAACATCGAAAAGAAAATACTTCTCTCATTCAAGTTGATGAAAAGATTGAGTTGTCACAACTTTTAAGATGATAATAAGGTATTTGCAACACAATTTTAAACTTCTTGCTGACTTCTGGAATTCACTATCCCAAGTTGCACACGTAGGTATCCTGTACAGAGTGTGAGGAGGTTTCCCCTGCTCATGAGTATGGGATCCTGATGGATGAACTCCTGACTAAATGAGTAATGGCTCTATTTCTGTCCTTGGTACTTGTTGGGATCATTACCTTGTAGAGCTAGCTAGCTCCAGACTGCTTCTGGCTGTAGTTCAAACCCCACACTTCCCTCCAGGAGGCTGCTCAGGAAGCAGAGGTTAGACCACTTGCTGAAATTCTGGAGAACAGAATTCCATCCCCTTTCTCAAGTGAAAGTCCCTGACTAAAAAAGTTACAGATACTTTGTGACACAAGGTTTTGAAGCTGTTTCTCTCTTGATAGTATAATTTGTTGTTCACAGACTGGATGTCTGTTACTGTTTGGGGATGGAGGGTTTTACAGATCCTTATTCAGTGAAACAAACGCGTGCACTGAGCCAGGACCCGGAACCCAGCTTGCTGCCCTCATCTGAAGGACTCCGGTGTGTACTTCCAGATTTCAGCTCTCGGAAGTCGTTACTCTCTTCCAAACTGCAGCAGCTTCAACTGAAGAGTTTTCCATTGTGTAGCAATTTATGGGCAAGATCCCTGTAAGCTGTGCTGCTGTAGCAGTTGAGTAGCTAGACCACCTGCCAGCCATACTTCAAATGAAGAGACTTGAATGTTGGGTTTTTTCATTTCAACTGGTTTCCAGTATAATTAACAATTAAAGGTTGTGAATTTCAAGCAGGGAAGGCCATCTTTTTAATGCAATGTAAATCAAGACATCTGAATTGCACTGCTAGGTGGCTTTAGGGTAAAGGTATATACTTCCTTTTTTTTTTTTTTCTGTGGTCTGGTCAGTGTTAGGAGCTTTGTTAATTCTTCCTATATATTTGCAATTACCACCCGTGTTATTAAGGGAGAAACAGAAAAAGCCCTGGGGGCTTGTGAGATTTGTTGCAGTTTCAAGGTGCTTAAAACTCGAGTGCCGTGGTTGTGAGCATTGCTGTGTCTCAGCCCTTGGAGAAGACCCAAGTACCTACATTCAATTAACTGGAAATCTAGTGCACCTGTGCTGCTTAATCCTGAAGATTTTTGTGTCTGCATGGAAAGGGCTGAGCCATTCATCCGTTTCCCATTATCCCTTCCGTGCACAGATGTGCTCAGGGCGAGTGTCATCGTATCCCTTAGAGGCGCCTGCAAGTCACTGTGGCAAAAGATTTATGACATTGATGTGAGTTTCACATGAGGACTTGTAACAGTCGAGTGCTCTTGCTACTCTTTGAATCCCAATGACCCTGCCATTTTCATGTTGCATGTGGAAGAAAATTGTTCTTACAAACACTACTAAATAAGTCCCTATTTATCTTTTCCTTCTCCATCTTTTGCTTGTTGATAAATACATGATGTGCATATGGCTTGACCACTTTTTGGAGGCAGGCATCACCCCAATGAAAATGATAAGAATTGGTTTAGGATTTCCCATTTGACCCAGCATATGCTTGAACAATATCTGTTGCCTTTGGAAGAATATGCATCTCATCTAGGAAAACCTGTTTGTGCCAATCTTTACGCACGATTTCCACAGCTATTTTTTTCACCTCATTCAAAACCAAGATGCTCATAGTCTCATTCCATTAAATGTCTAAATCGATCACTTGCCTAACTTGTAATGTGCAATAGCAGCAGAAAATATCCCCGTTTATATAAGCACTACTGTGAGGCATAATAAGGGTTGCTGCAGGCAAAAGGAATTTGCACTGTACAGGAGTAAATGTGGTGTGCTCATGAAAACAATGGAGATGTTTCTCCTCCTGCAGAGTTCTTTCTATAAAACAAAAATAAACCAGCCTGAATTTAGTCAGGCTTGTCTTACCATATCCAAGGGTGATATTTTGCTGGTCTCCCGTGTTTCATGTCTGTCACAAGATTAAGGAAGGAATGAAAAATCACAGGAGAAACAGAAGATCAACATCTAGCGGGACAATTAACAACCTATTCAGAGCTCATCACTGTACAAATTAAGATCCATTACATTTTGCTATCTTTAATTTAATGAGGATAGCAGCTGCTCTGCAGTTTCTTATAGGAGTCACAACAGTACAACACAACACAGAGAGGCTTTGTTTATTTTTGTCAGCACAGAAGGTGGCAGCATATTCAGCAAGTAGCATTTCAGGAGTAAAAACTGCCTGTATTGAGACTCCTCGATAATTCCCCTAGCTCCGTATGATATCACTCCAGATAGAAGTTACAATATTGCATTTGTGTGCCTTAAGACTTTCAACCTGACCCCTCCTGCAGGCATTGTTTCTGCTTGGACAGGTTATATTGAAGTATTTGAATTCACTCTTACGAGTAGTTTATCTCAAAAGAAGCAAGGGGGACTGGCTGAAGCAGAAGGGCAGGGGTCTATGCTATGGCTTGCGTGGTCCAGAGATGCCCAGATTCAGGCTGTCTTGGGCAGAAGATTTAAGACTGAGAGTTTTGTTGCTTTCCTCTATTTTGTGTACTTACATTGAAGTAAAAACCCACAAAAGGAGGTGAATTATCAATTTAATGCGGTGTTGTTAAAGATGCAGCTTCCTCTGAGGCCTAAAATCTATTTCTTTACTTTACAGACCATAGGCAAAATCCACTGTGGAGGGACAGGTTTGTTGGCCAACATGCTTTTCAGCCCTGTTTCCCCCAGTCTCCTACTTGGGGAATGTGGCTGGTTGGTACTCATCTGCATTCCTGTGGTTTTTTTAATCCTGTAAAAGGGTGAGGGCAGGAGCAGTGTGTGAGGCAGGGTCTAAGTGCAGAGAAATACTTGAAGGTCCTACCCTAGGACTGTAGTCAGAAGGAAATGAAAGGTGGGTCTGAAGATCCCAGTATGTGTGAAAATTTGTTATTCAATACGCAGGAATTCTATCATTGTGGATGGGACTATGTTTTGGATAAAATTAAGACAGCTAATTGGTCAGAGACAGAGGTAAAATGCTCTGGTGTCTATCGTTGGGGAAATAAATTGCTCCAATGTTAAATGACAAACTATATACCTAGAACATAATAGGAAGGAAATGTTTTTAACTCGATCAAAACTCAAGCGTTGGATACAATTTCACTTGTTTTTCTTCCATTAAGCAAGTTGTTGATTTTGATCATTTTTTTAACTGTAGCTTTTCAAGTCAAAGACGGACAATAACGCAGACTACCTGACCCCTAGAGTAGCTTCAATCTCCTCTTGAAAATAGATCTCTCCTATTGTCTTGACCATAATAGCACTTTTATTCGGATCACAGTTTTTGTACCTAACCACACTATCGAGTGAGTCTCTTCTCTCCCTGAAGTTAAAATGTCAGTATATTCCAAACCCTCTTCTCTAATTTAAATTACAAATAGTAGTTTGGTTTTGAGATCCATCCTTTCTCTTTGTAAATCTTTGGGTCTTTAAATTTGACTTTATGATGTGGCACTGCACCTCCTGAAAATTGTCATTAGACTTGAGGCATATTCCTCAATTTCTCAAGGCAAGTAGCTTACAAACTGTAGAGGAGAGCAACCTTGCCTTTGTAAGAGGGGGACAAGAGTGTACTAAGTTATGAATTAGTATAATTCTATTTGCTGGTGTAATACATACAGTTGTCTTTACATACTTCATATTATGATAATGCTTAACCTACTTGACCGGGAATGGACTTCATGCTTAGACTTTGCAGGTCTTTTGGGTTTCTTCTGAATTTTTTGAAGTCTCAAAAAATAAAAATGACATCTATAAAATTTATTTTATTATGACTTAAATATTTACCTTAATAATGATGTTCCCCTTAAATTTGTTGAAATCACACAGGGATCTGCATGTTATCCTTTGTAAATTTTGGTTGTAAGATAATTAAATCAAAAACCAGTGAGCTTTACACTGCACTGTTAAAGTTAGTGGGAGGTTTGTAGTTTATAGCAATAGGCTTGCGGGATCAGTACTCATCCAAGTGCTTTTAAATAAGGGCCTAATTAGAAATAGAAACATCTTGACTATGTATAGAAACCTTAATTTCTGCTGAGTAGAGCATTGGTCCCTGTTCATTTTGCTAGATAACCATCCTCCCACCCTGTCTTCTAGTATGAGTATAGTAATAGCATTGGAGAGAAGGCTTGCATTTTTGACTAGTGAAATTTTTCAGGGAGTTCCCATCTACTTAAAATAGCAAAATTAAGGACTTTCATTGTTTAGGGCCAGGGCTGTCTGCTAGACCTGTAACAGATGCTCTCTGTTAACCCCCCTCTGTCCTGAAAGTGGAAGAGAAAGGGAATAAGGGGGAGAGACTGAGCGATTAGAGAAGGAAACTAGAACAGCTTTAATGAAAATAATAAAATTAAATATATACAAATAGATACAAAACGAATATCAAACGCAAACCTTCTGATGGCAATTACATCACTTACACTGCTGATGTAGTGGAGCAGACACTGGGGAAGTCCCAGACTGGAGTTAGTGGCAGATGGGAACTGGTTTCTGGAACTGGATTTGGGAACACAAGGACTGGGATAAAGGCAGAATGGACAGCTGCTGGATGCCTGCCACTGAAGAGAGCCTTTGTGATCCCTCAGATTTCTACTAAATATGATGTCTATGGGATGGAATACCTTGTTGGTCAGTTTGGGTTCACCTGTCCTGTCCACTCCTTTCCCCAGGCTCAGCCTTTTACTTTCTGCACCCCAACATGGTACACAAGATGTAGTGTGACCTTGGTCTGCACACTGGTCCTTGGTAGTAACTTTAAACATTGAGCACTTTCATTTCTAGAAGCAGACACTTTCTGTAAAAACATGCCGTTAACTGCAGACAATGCAGTTAGAGACTGAGCTGAGAAGGAAAATCACTGAATGGAATTAGTTCTAACTCTAAACTCAAATTTTACTACAGAAGCAGTTGTTAAAACACTTCTTAGGTGGCTTCAGGAATTCTTTGTGTCATTCTCTGAAGGGTATCTCTACAATGCTGTCTGCTTTTCCAGGAGCTAAGAAGATAGCTCTTTCAAAGACTTTGCAGTCTAATGCCCTAAACCTGCATTAGAATTCAAGGAGCAGAAGGCTGCAGACTTCTTTCTTAATACTTTGGTGTGTGTCTGTGGAGATGCAGGAATAGGTCAGGCTTTCCACACTGATCACAGTATAAGGCAGGGAGGTGGTAATCAGAAGAAATATTACAGTTTTTAGAAGTGATGCATTTTTTTTTTAACACCGCAAGTACCATTGTGACTTCTTCCTTCACAGTTCCTTCCAACAGACAGAGGGTTGATGATTTGGCTTTGCAGTTTACCCCTAAGGGTAAGATGGTTCAAAATTAGGCAAATGGATACAAAATTTCTGACAAATTTGTGGTGTGAAGATGTGGGACCTGAGCTCGTGCTTAATGATATGTATTTACGCAGTGACTATGTTCTTTGAAATATCGATGCTTCAGGAAAGTCCTCATGAAGTTTCCATGGTTTTGATTATCTTTACTGACAATTGTTAGTCCTCAGAGTGACTACTTAGGAAAGGCTGCATTATGTCCTTTAAACCAGAAATCCATTATGTGACTTCTTGTCAAAGACTTGCATTAAAAATGGCTAGCAATTTCATGTTATTTCTTGGCACTAAGTTGTTCCAGAAGCCAAGTGCTAGTTAAATGTGGAGTTTATTCTCAATTACAAGAAATAATTGCTGTGGTAACAGTGGAAAGAAATAAAGAAATTAAATAAAGTTCTTAAAACAGGATTCAAAATTGACTGACATACCGGTGGGACATGTTACAATTTGGACAATTTTCACATCATGCCGTGAAGACATGGGACCTGAGCTTATGCTTAATGGTATGTAGTTATGCAGTGATTATGTTCTTCAAAATACCAATGCTCCAAGAAGGTCCTACTTGTTTTAGGTGACCACATGAAGCTTCTGTGGTTTTGATCATCTTTTGATCATCTTTGATCATCTTGGACTTACTAGTATTTTCCTGAATTATAAGTGAATAAGAGTGAGAGATATTAAAAAAATAAAATAAAATAAAATAAAATTGCATTATATGCCACTGGTATATTTGACTCAGCTGTCTGGAAAGACGTTTTAACCGAAAAATAGAAGTGAGTGAAAGATCTTTCTGACATAATGTGATTCTGTTGCCGTTCAGTAACATTACTTATTCATGCAAGTATGTCCCACTCAGCTGAAGCATTTTACTTGCAGTAAATTTGGATAACAGAGCTGTGCTTTTTAAAAAAATGAGTTCATTTGGTAACACTTAAAATGCTATTTCTGTTATGACTAAGGGTTTCAGTGATGCCACTGTGACACTAGTGATTCCCTGGGTATTTTTGAGTAATGCGCTTAACACACGTGTTGAATCTTTCTAACAACTGTACCATATGTGGTGAGACTGTGTACCTGTTATTTGATTTATAGTTTATATCCCACGTACTGATAACTTTGGCCCTGTCTGTTTAGCAAGGTGTGGGAAGGATGCTCAGTTTCCTTGTGTAGCCTTGGAAAACTACTTTTAGTCCACTTTGACACGGTGTAACTACACTTAATATAAAATTATATGTGAATTTACTTAATTTTCAGATACCTGACATTCAAGGTAGATTTTCAAGCTTGTCTGTTAAGTTTCAATAAATCTTCTGACCCACTGTTCTCTAACCATTACACTTTCCCAGGGGCATACTTGCCACTGCTTTTCTTTCCTGTTTCTCCTATGGGAGCAAATTGGCACAACTTATGAATGACCCCAGCCATGCAGAACTATAGAGACCTGCTTTGCACCTCACTCTTTGCCTGGGTAAATCACATACTGAAAAACACACCATATTTTTTATATATCTGTAGGGAAAATACATGAAGACATCCTGCTAGAAGGATAGCAATTCAGGTATAATAATTAAAGGACAGGTATGATAAAGCGCTGAAAACCAAACAATTCTCTTTCAGTGACACCTGCTTTCCCCTCTCATTTAGATTTCTGAACAAGTTAAATGATGGAAGGACTATGTTCTCCCTCTTCCCATATCACAGCAAGATTGGGAAAGATGGTGTCTGTGTTGTTTTGCCTTTCAGTGTTCTTTGTAAAACAACTGGGAAGAGTAAGCCCATCAGAAAAGAAAGCAATGCACCTCTGGTGGACTGTGCTTAACAATTGCTTGTTGTAGGAGCTTTTGAGGAAAGTGCCTTTACCTGTAATAATTCATTGAGTTCTGTGGTGTGGCTCGTAAGGAAAAAGGCATGGATTTCATAAGATGCTTTTGATCTGAGACTTAAAGCATCTAACTTTAATAGCTCTTGTAACTATGAGTAGGCAGTGTTTTTCTTGGGCCAAATATGTTATCCTTGCACAAGTTTTGTAGAGAGTTTCTGTATACAATCGTATTCATATCTGTTTTTCTTCAGTTTGACTAAGTTATTTGCTTCAGTGAACTGCTGCAGCTTCAAGTCTCATGAATTTATTTTACAGGACATAAAAATACAGACATTTTTATATCTCTTTGTATATATATATATGTACACATAGTAACTTTTTCTCACTCAGTGTGTACCATACCGTAGCTGGCCACCATTTAGACAGTGAGGGTTTGGTTTTTCCAGTGTATCTGTGTGTTGTGGGTGTAGAGTCTGTTTGGCATCACTGTGGAGCTAAATGAGTTTGAAGTAGAAACATGTTTTCAGAACGAATATTGGTTTTTTTAGTAAACCTTTGGTAAGCTGAAATTTCACACTGTTATGCTTTGACTTTTAAGTTGTGGGGTTTTTGTTTTGTTACAGTTAGTTTCTAAAATACCATACTCTATAAATATCCTTAAGGTACCTGTGCATGCTACTGAAATGTATTCTAAGATAATACACATCAATCATGTAGGAAAAATTCTACCCTAACACTATTTTATCTATTTTGCAAGCTTACGGAGCTGGAAGTACCATGATACCTACTTGATGTATGCATGAGTGATAAGATTAAACTAGAAGGCCCTGTAACAGGGGCCTAACATCACCTGGAATGTGAGTGAATTCCAGTATTTCTGTGGATTTGTCAGGGGTTATGTGTCAGTGTCCGTGAAGGTAAATACATGCTTGAAAATTGCTTTAAAATGTTGTTTGAGGAAATGTTGACCAGTTGAGCTAAACAGTAGTGTTATATCTCTAATTGTTTTGCCTTTTAAATTGCTCAGTTTTTACTCATCTGACCACTTAGGATTTGTTACAACTGGAAAAAAAAAAAAAAGACAAAATCCAAAACCACACACAAAAAACCTACCCCAACCAACCAAAAAAAACCCCCCAAACCCCACCCAACCCCCCCCCCCCCCAACCAACCAAACCACGAATAAACCCAGAACATTTTAGATGTAGATTAGGGAAATTAGAGGCCCAACTGATTAAATTGCATTCCAGTAAAGTGAATATGGACATTTGAAGGGGCCTTTTTGCATAAAGTAATTTTAGAATATCTACCTCTTGAATAAAGTGGTTATTTTAGTTCTACATATTTTTAAATCTCTCTTTTCTGGGGGGGGGGGAGGGCTGGGAGGGGGCAGAGGGGAAGCAGGCATACTTCAGTACTGATTACAGGTTTCCCCTTATGTATCTGTTTGTTAATAGCAGTATACAAGCTGAAAGACAGTTCTTTTAAGCCTCTCAATGAAACCAGGCTGTTTTTTGAAGATTCATTATATATCATCGTTCTGACCCTGTGCGTATCAGGAATGACAAGTCCAGCAATATTGTCTGAACAAATGGTATTTAGCAGTAAACTTCTAGCTTTTTCAAGAAATCCCCTTTCCCAACAAAGCCTTCTGTGTTTACTTGTCCAAGAATTAGGATGGTGACACATAAGGAGGATGTATCTATCAACACAAAGTGTAGTATCTGCTACTGCCCCATATTTGGAATGTGACATACCTATTACTACAAGTGATGTCCATCATTGGGGATACAAATACCAAGACTTATGCGTGTTCTGCTCTACAGCTGGTGTCCAGCTCGGGTGGAAAGGCACATGGAAGTATCAGAAGTGTGGCTGAGGTGCATAGATTTGGCACTGCTTGTCAGTGAGTTCTGTTTATGGGCCCCAGTGCACGCAGATGTTTTGTTCTGCTCATTCCCCATGTGCAAATCTCTTACTGCTACTAAGTGATTCTGTACATATGCATCCATTTCCTCTGCAGGTGAGTGCATATACATGCTGTTGTTTCATGTACCTGTACCAACTCACATCTATGTTGTTTATAGATCTATGTACAGGGGTAGAAGCAGCAGCAGCTGCATATGTGCTTGTAAAGGGAGTAGGCAAGAAAAGTAGCTGAGGTAGTTGGATGTTAGGAGTGTGTTGTTAGGAAAGGGAAGATGACAGTGGAATAGGTCATGGCACACTTGCTCTTGACCCATCAGCTGTTGCTTGTCCTTTCCAACCTAAGTAGAGTTACCCAGGAGCCTAGGACAAATTGCTGTATTAGCCAACCTGTATCCCTGCTGAAGTGAAAATGCTCACTGCAGCACTTTTAAAACTTCTATCTGTGATCACCTAAAACATGAAGAGGTTTCACAGTATAATGATTTCAATGATGGAGTATCTAAAGAAGGAAGTTTTTATGAAATGTCTCTTTTCTGGTCATCGTCATTTTACTTCTAATCCTTGTGTGTCACACTAGATAGATCTCCTTCTCCACAGAAGTTACATCTATCAAATATTCATGGACGTTCATGCTCACTCTTCACTGTTAGTTAGCACAGCTCCATGTGTTTAACTCTTAATCTTTCCCCATAAATCAGTTTCTTGGTTCTATTCCTGTTGCTCTTCACAGCCTGGTGGTGAATATTACCAGAGCTGCCCATAGCATTTCGAGTGGAATCACAGCTAACAGAACTCATGATTATTGCTTTTCTGCAGTGTGGTTTCATCTCCTGTGATCAGCAGGAAGGCTTTCTAAACCACCAGTAGCACATTGTTCATCTCAGGTGTTGCTTCCTTCTTTGTCTAGTTGGATTCTGGTTTGTTTCCATTTGGCTTAAGTTTAACTACTTAAATGTTAGTGTCTGTCTTTGTCTTTGAACTTCATCTGTGCATAAGTGATTTCACTAATAGTGATTCCTGGCCTACTGCTCTGAGGAGGCACATTGGCTGCAAGGTTCCAAGGTGTTCCTTACAGGAACAAAGGACTTGCACAGTTTTGTTGTTGTTCAAAATGGCATTAAATACCCCCCCCCCCCCCCCCCCCAGGCGTAATAAAACCCCCCCCCCCCTTCCCCAACTGGCATTAAATACCCCCACATCTAAGTATTCCTCATCTAGTTTCAAGAAAATGCTATTGTTATGAGTTTGGAAAGCTTTCCTGTGCATTTGGCAACTTATGGAAGAAAAATACTGTATTATTGTTTGTTGGTTACTTGGTGTCATTTATAGTTAGAAGAAACTCACTGAGGCTTTTGGTGTACTACCTTTAACTCTGTGTGTGTCCACTTTTTTTTAATGGATCATTTCCTCCATAAAAGCTTGCTAATAAAATATTTGTAAACTTGGATTCCATAATGGCCCCATTTTTATCGATACATATATGAAAACATGGAGAAATAAGCAAGCTGGGGTTTTGCTGTTTCTCAGTTGTGAACCAAAGGTGACAGTCATGTCAGGAGGAATTTTAGTGTGCTCCAGATGTTCAGAACTGCTGTGGCTGGGATAATTTTACGTGACATTATGCTGATATGATTGTCCTTGTATCATTCACATTTTTTGGGATGGTACAAATACTGCAATTTGCAGATATAAATCTTGCAATTACTCAAGTTACTCAATCCTGCTTGAGTATCATTCCAGGGCAAGTAAAGAATGACTTCATTTGAAATGCCTTTGTCAATTGGCTTAGTATGTGTTTTGCAGCTGATTGTTTGTGCTTTTAACCTTGATGTTACAACGGATAGAAGAACTCCAGGCTTTATTCATAGTGGCTTCCTCAGTCATGAAATAAGTCAGTTAATATACATCCTTCTCTTTGCGTGCTGCTTTTCACTTAAAACAATAGGATAGTTGTGAAAAAATATTTAAGTTGGGTTTTTTATAACACTTTACAGTGCACAGAAACTTTAGTTGGTAGTTAGTTTTACCTTTCTCTAGGTGTTTTGATATGGTTTTTTACTAATCCTTCCACTTTTAACAAGGCTAAGGAGTAAAATTATGAAACATTAGGGGCAAAGAGTGAATATTTGAGAACTTTTTTCCATCTTTAATGGGTAAAAACCTCTTCTGAAAACTAGGGAGCAGAGAATGCTTATTTGGTCAAGGAAAAGTATATTCTGAACTACATGTCTTTCTGCAGCTCTTGCTTTCAGGAAGGACAGTTATTCCTTTTCATTAATCTCATAAATCATGTGCATATTAGCAATTCTGGCATACCAGGTAAGAAAAGGTAAAATACTCAAAGAAAAGCCATAGTGCTGTAGAAGGCAGAGTGCTGCCAGTCATTAATAGTGCTCTAGAAACTGTTGAAGTGTCACAGTACAACTCTTTAGAGCTGGGAAGAATTCTTTGCAGCATGTATTGAGAGAATTATTTAATGCAACAAGAAGGCTCTGGTTTTGCATGCTACTCAAGCCTTACGTGTACCGTACAATGAGAAATTTAATGAGAAAGTGCTTTCTAGAGTAATCCACCTCAGAACTACGTGAATGGTGTGTAGAAATATGCCAGTTGAGCTATCTAGACCATATCAAATAGACACTGTGCCTTTGGTAACTTTTTTTCCTCGTACAGAATGCAGTCTTTTTCTGAGCTCCACACTACTGACTTGGACAGATGCAGTTTGCAGCTCTGTCTTCAGTAGTTTAAACAGAAGGGCTTGGGCTTGACCTTCAAGAGTGATTGCCTTCCTCATGTAATCTTATGAGTGGGTATGTTGAAGATAGATTCCTTTCAATAAAAAAAGGGAAGAGATGGCAGGCAGGGGATTCTCAGCATTACAGAATTCCATCCCTGCTTCCCTCGGTGTAAAACATTGACCTTTCAGACATGCTGCTAAAGCATGGGACAATATTGGTTTTGTTTCCTTTTTCTTGTTTCGTGATTGTTTTTCAGATAGCTGGTCCACAGCTCACCCATTTATTCCCCAGCAGAGTATGCACGAAGGTGTTTCTGTAAGTGCTGATTCTGTCAGTTCCTTTGAATGTGATGTTAAAAGTTTTCTTCTCTGGTTCTTGGCTTCATTGCAGCTCACTGCAACAGGTGTAAAGAAATTCCTGATCAGAAATTCCTGTATGCTGAGCAGGATTGGTGCACATGGCATCTATCAAAATTTTGGCACCGAAACTCTGGCAAATCTTTATCTTCAAAGTGCACGAGCAATGGAGATAAAAGCTGTTTATTTGTCTTAGTGGCCTGTTGCTGTGTTATTACAAGTCTCAGCTGCAGATCATGTACATGCTTGAAATTTTGAGTATCGATGTGCCAATTTTTTGACATGGAGAAGGCATCTTAGCTTCAAAAATGATTGCATTGTTTCGATTGAAATAAAAAATAAATCTTTTACCTATTCAGACAAGATTGTATACTTCAACCTCAGCAACATGGAGAAAAGTATGTATGCATACTTTTGCATAAAAGTATGTGCAAGGCTGTGTGAAGGTACAAGCTAGTTATGACGAAGGGAAAGGAAGATCTTAAATATTGTCTTTGTAGGTCTGTCTTGTATGTGAAAATAAACTTCAAGCAATAATCAAGGACTCTATTAACTTGGAAGCTGGCAGAACTTTACCAGAAGTTTGTGGCTTGGCAACTTGAATGTCTTTTACTGGTACTTTTCTTTTACGATGCTCACAAAATGCCAGTAAGCAGTGTTGCTTAGGAGACAGGATGGAAGAAGTCGTGGTGTAGAGGTATGTCTGGGATCTAAACTTTGTCTCTTACTTATTGGGGAAAAAAAATAAATCTGTGAACAGAATAGCTTACTCAGTGTAAATATTCAAGAAGCTGGGACATTCCACTTGCTGACAGTTGCTGAATTTAAAAGTTGCCACCTGTTAACAGTACAACAATGCCTAAATATCGCATCTGTTTTTTCTTGTCCGACTTTGAACCTCTGTAGGAAAATCTTGACTCTTCAGTAGCGTGTGGTGAAGATGAGTAGGAGTTCGTCTGGCTGTCTAAATGTGGAAAAACATGCTGGCCTGCTCATTCTTCTTGATCTAGCCTTGGCATTAAAAGAAATTTTCTTTGCATTATGAAGCTTGCTGATGTCAGAAGGAAAAAAAAAAATGAAGCCCAGATGGCATGATGCTAAATAGAGCTGAGTACAAAGTGTGCATGTAAAAAGAGGCCAATCACTTTTTGCTGATCCTTTATATAAGCGTGAGGAAGAAAAATATTTGCTTTTCAATTCGTCTTCCTTAAAGAGACCCAAGTTGTGTGTATGTTATAGCTGAACAGAAACCTGCATGAGAAAAGCTGCTCACTGCTTTTAGCAAGACAGTTCTGTATCTCAGAATTCCCATCCCCGTCATGTTTTAAAACTGGCTGTTACCTGGAAGATTTTCACAGGTAAACAAAGATCAACCCTCTAAAGATAGGAAAAAATGATTAGTTGATGACAAGTATGGAAATTGCTCTTAAGTTGTTGAAATCTTAAAGCAAGCAAAAATTTATGTACACGTGAGTAAGTTGGCTACTGATTCAGCTAGGAAGGGACAAACATGTCTGAATTTCTAACTACTGGATGATTTGTTTTAGAATAAGAACTGTTGATGCCCATGAAATGAAACTTGTAAAAGATTCAAGGAAGAAAATCTTTAGTGTTATTTCTTAACTTTAAAGTGGGAATACAAGGTTCTTTTTCTGTTTTCAGCAGTAATAATTTTCTTGAAAGAAATTGGAAAAAAAAAACCCCAGGTAAGCTGAAATGTCTTATAGGGAGCCGAGTTTGATTTCTTCTATACCATTTGCACTTATTCCAAGATAAGTTTGGGTTAGATTCTGGCTTCTCTGCATATTAAGGATACAAAATAAAAATCATTACTATGTTCTTGTTCACTTACAGAGTAGTTACGTAGCTCTTATTTTGCAGGCTTCTCCATGCAGTAGTGCTAAGCATCAGTGCTCTCTCTCTTTGGCGTGCACTTAGTCTTACATGTCTGTAGCAACAGCTAGAGTTGTGGTTTAGATTTGGATAAGAAAGGTGAAAATGGAGACATACACTTGAATTCTTCTGCAGTAAAATGACTTCCTTGACTAACAGGCTTTTTGCTGTATAAACTTTCAGTTACCCTGCTGATTAAAACTGCCCTGAAATATTTTTTTATATAGGGTCACTTCTTGTAAAGGTCATTGCTTCTTAATAAGAGATGTTTTATCTTTACCTGACATAAAAAAACCCAACCCACGTTTGCGCTACTTAGAATCTTCTTAGTGTGCCTCTTTTTTTTTCTTTTCTCTTTTTATCACTCTAGTGTGATATGGATCTTTCTTGTGATACATATGTGTGTATACTTGTGTGATGTATGTGCTGTTTTTTCATAGAGTACCTGGTATAAAGGTAATTGTGGTCTGAGGCTTCCTCTGCTCCCACCACAAGAAAGTACTCGTCCATATTTGAGCTGGGACAGAACCAATTCTCTGTTGAGTGATTTTAATTTTCAGTTAAGTCTTTTCTAACTGCTCTTCCTGAAGTTAACAGCATATTTTTTGCAGACAGTGTCTGCTTCTAGCTGTGATAATGCTTGATGTTTAGAGTTACTACCAAGGATTGGTGTGCAGAAAGGCTCTTGACCAAGGTCACTGCTAATTCTTATGTAAAACACTGGAGTGTCAAAAGTGAAAGGGTTGTAAGTAAGCAAAAGGTCAGACTTGCAGGGAGGGACAGACAGGACAGGTGACTCTAAACTGACGAATTCTAGCAATTCTTCTCTTGACGTGGTTACTCAGAATTGATCCCCAAGAAACAAAAGCAGAACAAAAGGAACAGGTTGAACCTTGCACTCCAGTGTTCTTTCAGATGATAAGCAAAAAGCCAAAAAAGTCTGGTTTTGTCTGGTGTAGCATTTGCATCTGGAGAATTAATTTAGGCCTGGAAACAGATGATACAATAACCCCTTCTCCCACTCTTGTTTGATTTTTATTAAGAATACTCCAGTCAGGGTCTTAAGTATTGCTTCCTAAAGCTTGTAAAGTCATGGCAGCTGGCTTTTGCAGGTGTTAATTCAGTTTGCTATAGAATTTAGCTTCCTTAATTGTTCTGGTACTTTTCCATCACTTTTTTTTTAGATATTTTTTCCTCACCCTCATCCCCTCCCTACCCCCACTTCTAAGAAAGAAAAAAGTGATAGTGTTTAGAAAATGTCACATACACTAGATTCATTTTGAAACTTTCTCAGTCTGCGGTAGGATGGAATATGACTAAGGAAATATTCTGTATAATACAGTGGAGAAAAATATATTTTGTTGTGACCTTTATGTTGAGCTTTTCTGTTCTGAACCACGATATTTTGCTAAATACAAGGGAACTGGAGCCAGCCTGTGACCTTTTGTTATCATGCAGCTTTGAGAAATGGCAAAAGTCATTCTGATTCTTGGAAGTTCCATTACAGAGATACAGTTCATTTTTTTGCTGTTTTTTTTTAAGAGACAAAAATACTCAACTGAAAAGTAACCTTGAGAAGATTCAGAATTACCCTATACCAGAACAATGTAACTATTTTCATTATTGACATAAATTAAAGCTTCTTCTACAGTGACAGTAACATCTGAAATAAATAGCAATCCATGTTGTCCTCAGCCCTTTTTGATCTTAAAGGTGCTCAATGCCTCTGAGGAATGCATTTACACCTCATCAGTCCTTTCAGGAAAGGAAGCTGCAGTAGAGAACCAAGAAAATTATTTATCCTTAATTTTCTATGGCTTCTGTCAATTTGCATTTGTGGCCCTTTATCTTTGTTCTCATAGGACAGTTCATTTTCAGCTGGAGTCTCATTCATAGCTTGCTAATTGAGAGATACAATGTCCAGAGGAGGCAGAGGTGTGCTTTATTTTAAATATTGATGTTGTAATTTAATCTTCTTCCTTAATCTCTTTTCCCACTTTGCTGCTCAGTGATAAAGGAGACTGATTTGTTCCTGTCACTGAAAGATGTTTTCTCATATTTTCTTCTCATCTTTACTGTGCAGGGTTACCACTGCATGGGGATGACCTTCCCTGGGGTGCCAGAGCCTGCAAATGTGCCACTTGTTCAAGATTTCTCCTTCCTCAGGACTGGAGTGTTGGGGGCTTGCATGCCACTCTACAGTGCTTTGCAAAGCTCTTCTCAGTCACTGTGTGTTGGCATAGATTCAGAGCAATGAAGAATGTTTTGCCTAGAAGCTAGCTGTGATTCAGGATTAACTCTGAAGTGTTCCTTTTATTTGTTTAAGCTAGCAGGCTGCCAAATCAAGCTTCTCCCAGGCTGTCTCCCATGGTTCTCCAGAGTTGATATACCATCTCCTGGAAAATTTTGGTCCTTCGGTGTGTCTTCCTAAAATTAATACTGGTGATTCTTTATGTAGGTATTCCCCTTATCTCCTTTACCAGAGAGGATTTCACCCTTTATGCTCCTGACACTTTTCAGTTCTGATCATTGATCTGGTTATGAACATCTCTCTTCTGGCCCATTTCTTGGTCAGGTTGAGTTGCATTGTAATAAACAGATAAAAGGTTACACTTTTGGGAATGTACTTCTCAAGGAGGTGGACCTCAGCTAGCCCTATGTCTCATTGTTATAAAACTACAATGTGTTTGCCCTGTGCCAGAGCCTCCTTTTCTATCAAGAATTGCTTTCTGGATATCCTTGAGTTTAAATATATTCTTCCAGGTCATGTGCAGATTTAGAATTAGTTGTAAAAACCCGCTGATGAGAACAGGGAATCCAGTGCTTGCTAGCTCTTCAAAACTATAACCAGTGAAAAGCAAATGTTTTTGAAGACAGTGTTACAAGTGAGGCTGTGGAGCTCTATTAGTGACTGATGTTCTGAGAACTATGTTTCAAATTGCATTAAGACTGTGAGACAGAGATCAACATGGGTGTGCTTTGTAGAAGGGAAGGAGCTCAGAAATACTCCTTAACCTTTTAAAGCACAGTCTAAAGATAGAAGTCTTCTGGATAGACAAATGTTAGTGGTAAGGTTGGATCTGGATTCAGTTTGCTACTTGGGCCCACTGTATATTTCCAGCAGATGGTCTCTAAGGGTTTTTAGATGATGAAGATAAATAATGTGCATCCACTTTGTCACTGACAACTGATGCTGTTCTGTTTTTAAGCCTCAGTTCTTTTCATTTACTACTGCAGCTCTCTCATTTTTTGATGCCTGCTTCTTCTTCCCTGGGCTTTTAGGAGGGGTGAAGCACTGCAAATCATTAGCCAGATACCAGTAGGCCCAGCTGAGTTGTTAACCTAGGAGCAGGTAGATTGAGGGACTGGAAAAATAAACAGTCCTAGACTATCAAATCTTCTAGTAGACTACTGACCGGGCAAAATTTGAAACAGCTTGACTAGCCAGACAGTGCTCCTGGCACACACAACACTCAAATAATGCTTGTTTTATAAAGCTGTATTCTGAAAAGGCCCAAGAGATGATGGGGCAAGGCAGCATCATAGCAATTGTAAAAGGGTGGTGGCTTTGGATAACGAAGTGGCTTTACAGTGCTTTTATTCACTTTTAGGGGAGAGAAGTGCATAGAAAAGGAGCAGTGCTACAAAAGTTGGGATACCTGACTGCATGGGACAGTATGGAGGGGCAGGGGGAGGAGTAATCTCTAATGATTAATATTTAATACAGATGTATTCAGGCAATGGAAATGTAATGTTAGGGAAAGTAGTAGTAAAGTGTCAACGGTGCATGATGGCTGGACAATAAAGGAAAATATAAGAAAGTATGTCAGGGATGAAAACACAGGTTTGTTAAAGCTTTTTTAGTTGCTGGGTAAGGGATCAATAACTTATTAGAGAATGTATCTGAAACTTGTGGATGAAGTAATACTTTCTGAGAAGAAAACCGAGAAGCCTCTCTGGTGAGATCCACCATGTGAATGATGAAGAAAGTAGGATATTTGGTGTGCTGTGGAGCACAGCTCCCTGTTCGTATTGATTTAGAGTTGCCTGGTAGCAGTAGCGATGTGCTGCGCTGATACTCATACAAAACCCACCAGGCTTCAACCTGCCTGAACTTTTAGTTCATCGGTTAGTGGAGCTGCTTCAGTCTGTGCTCATTTACTAGCTCCTTCAATTGAAACGTTTTATGAGGACATGAGGTACCTGTCTACTGGTCTGCTTGAATCCAGATGATGCTTGATGTGGAGAGGCCTCCTTTCTTTTACTTGCCATTGCCAGCTCTAAATGTGGCATTAAAAAAATTGCATTTTATGTCTGTAGTCCTGAAACACATGTGAAAGCACAGAAAGCTGTTTTCTACTGATCCCTTTTTGTCTGCTTGCTTTCTTTCTTGATTACTTTATTTCCTCTGACGACAGTAAAAGCCTTGTTTGTGTTGTAAGTGTCTTGCTTTGGTATTGTATAAAATGTAATCTAGAAGGGTTAAGTGAGACCCTGAATAATGAAGGTCTCTTTGCCTAACTGGATTCCTGTCCATAATTTTGAATTTTCATGCTTTTTTTTTTTTTGTGAGACCATGGGAGGAACAATGCAGTTCTATATCACCACATGAGGAGATACATGGATTCCTGTCTGGTGACTGAAGAATACTTACTATAATGATACTAGAGCAATTAATTTTTATGGTTGATGTATAAATCCAAGATCTGCAGCTCACATTTCACGTAATTAATGATGCCTTACTTTTGTTTTCCTTTTGTTTGTTTTAATTTTGTTCAACACATAACAGCAAATTGAACTCTGAATTTTTGTTTAATCAGCGTGGAAAGAGGTGAGGCAAAGATAAGTCCCGTGATAAGTTACTAAAGGTTAGATAAAGTGCTGGGAAAACAAAATACAGGCTCTTCTCATAGACTGCAGTAATGAAGATTAGGTAGGCTCTGTTCAAAGTATTAAGTTTTGGATTTTGTTTCTAAAATTAGTAACTACCTGGCACTGAAAGGGTTTCCCTGTTTTATCAGAGCAGGCAGTAAATCACTCATGGACTACAGGGCCTGTTTTTGCTGTTTGTTTGCTCCTGTGCCACTTCCTGTTGTTTGGGTTGTTTCAGCATATTGCATCATCCTGTCCAGAGCTCATGCAGAAATGTTAGCAATTCATCTTAGCATTTTCCCTGTGTCAGCTGAGGTTGCAAACCAAACCAACATCATTTTTCACAATGCCACTTGAGGTGGCAAAGACCTGAATCCTGTAGTCCTTACTCAGCCAGAAAGGGGGGGAATAAAAAAAAGAACAAAATCTCATGTTTGCTGGTTTAAAAGTACAGAATCAAACTCAACTATCTATAGAATTAGTGTTCTAGAGTTTACCACTGATTTTAGTTACTGTTTTATGCTACTATTAAGAACAAACTGCATTACACTATAGATTGTTTGGGTTAGTTTTTGGTTTTGTTTTTTTTTTCCGGTGTTTTTTTTGTGTTGTTGTTTTTGGGGTTTTTTTATATGCTTGTCATACGGTAACGTGAGATGTGGTAACTTGGGAATGGTAACTTGAGACGTGAAATTTTACATGCTTAGGTACAGGTTTTAATTCCAAAATTGACTTGGAAATGTTACAAGCAGTAACACTCTTGACTTATTAGTGGTTATAAGTTCATTCTTGAGTACTTTCTCATATCTGTCAGGATTTTATGGGATTTTCTTTAACCTGCAATCCTAAGGTAACCAGAACCTTGACTGAATTGTTAGGGAACTGAGGGTTTGGTGGGAGCTCAGCCCTATTGTTTACCACGGAATTCTCAAAGGAAAATTTACTAATAATGACCCACAATTTTTAGCTAGTGTACTGTAATAGAAGTCAGAGGATGTAATCCCTAATACATCATGCCTTTTTCATTGGTTTCTCTGCTTTAGTCATGGGAGAGGTTATGCTTTTTACAACTGAGGAGATCTGAAAATGGCTTGTGTGCTTAAAACACTGTAGCTCTTTCAGTGTGATCAGTTGATCTAACCAAGATATTACCACGGTGTGAAAACCTTGTCTTGCTTCATTATAATGAAGTTAAAAATATCATCAAGTGTGAGACACAAAACTATAGAAGAAGTGGATGTTACTAGTTTCTGCTCAGACTTACTTGTTTTATTTATAAATTTATAACAAATATTATAAATATATATTTATATAATTATATATAAAAATATATATTATTTATTTACAAATTTTATTTATAAAGATATATATTCTATATTTCTATCATACTTATTGACAAGTAATGCAATTTCATAGTTTTCTTAATGAAAGGAAAGGCTTTGAGGTTGTAGGAAATGCCTCCATGTCTATGGATAAAAAAAAAGTATTTTTAGAATTGTCTGACACTTCCATACTGTCACAAGCAGTAATTAATCTTTGTTCACCAGTTATCAGAATGACTCCCCTCATTTTATAGATTGATAAAAATAGAAAGGTCAGAAAATTTAGGAGTTAATTTTGGCAGACTGTACTACGATATCAATTTTGTTCGGAGACACAGTGGTTTTGAGTGAATCCCCTGACTGTTTCCCCACCTACTATTGTGGGTTTTGTTTGAAGGTCAGTTTTGAGGTTCACTAGATACATTCCTTTTCTGAAAGGAGTCTTCTGAACATCTCAATTAAATAATAGATTAGTATATGATGGAATTGAAACAGCCAGAGTCCTAGATGGATTTGGGCAGAGTCAATCAGGTGCTACTGCTCAGCTGCCACCTTACTATGTAGGTTCTTGTTTCTGCTGTCACTCATGTCTAGAGGACTCTCTCAACTTATCAGGCCATGCACTACTATACCTCATGCTGAAACCTGAGGTAGGATTCATGAACTCTGAATGTATTTTGGTCAAATCCCCAGCCAAAGGATAGTTTAGAGACTAACGTTCACATTTGATGTGCAACCCTGTGGTTTGATGGAGGGTCAAAACTTGGCATGTAAGAGACGAAACAGAAACATGTACTGAATTTTCCACATTCCAGGTGGATGCTTTAAACACCAATTCAAGGCATGTAATGGGACATGGGTTCTTGTTATCTAGTATTAGTTTTCCTTTGCTTTAAAGTTTTTAAAAAAATATTTAGTAGGGCAGCATCTTGTGTCTTTTTTTTTAATGCCTTAGAGAGTTTCTGGCTATGAAACTAGTATGATGGAGTCTCTTTGGCCACTTTATATAGATCAGAGGCCATACTTTATTGTGTGGTATAGTTGTTCCCCTTAACTCATGAGTTTCAACAGACAAAAAGCTTTTCCTGATTTTGATTTCCAAGCAAAGATGAATAGGCTGACTTTTTTTTTTCTTAATAAAAAGAACAAAATGAAAGCAAAGTTCTGCATTTTCACTGAAAGCAGAATGTTGGATGAAACTAATCCTTTTTGTCAGGAAAGCAATTCAGTGGTTGTAGGTCTTTACTTAGAAGGGTCTGCTGGTTTAAGGGAGTTTAACAAAGCAACACTGATTGTCCACAGACATCAAATGAGAATGCATTATTCTGAAGGTATGTAAAACATTTAAAAGTGGTGTTTCATTTACTGCATACTTTAGCCAAGGCATATTGATGTCTCATTAAAGAAATGAACAGAAAGAAAGAGAAAACAGGAAACTGAAAATGTGTGAACTGAAAATGCTACGTGAGGAGTCTCTCTTAGTAGATGGTCCCAATAAGTTGCTAGTAGTGAGCCATGGGAGAACACCTTATGACTGGATTTATCCACAAAAATGCTATCTAGTCAGTCATATTTAATATCATTTTAAGGATAAAATTGCTGGGCTCAGTAACACTGAGCTTAAGAAATCTATAGCTAAGGTGGAAATAAAAGGAATATGTTTTCTGCAAAACCTTTGTGGTGTATCTCTAAGCGAAGTGCTGGATCTAGGATTTTGCAAGTATATGGTTACTCTTTTCTACTACTGCCTGTACAGAAATTGAAGCAGATAAATATTTTCCAGTTGGTAAAGAGAAACAAAAGTCCTAATGCTTCAGAACAGTCTAATCAATTAATAAATTAGCATGAAGCAGCATCTGTTTCCTGCCCAAGACTGCTGTCTGATCACATGCTTGGTCTATAAGGGAAGTGTATTTGGTCCAACAGGTGTCTTACTGGAAAATTAAAGGGAAGGACTGATCCAAATATTTGAAGTTAGGTTCCTCAAAGGGAGTGTGTGTTCTCAAAATTTACAATAGTAACTTAGTAAATTAGCTATGGAAATGGTTTAAGTGATACCTAAATACGTGAATATTAGTGTGGTCAACAGATTTTGAGGTTTTTCTGAAGTGTAGAGTAGGTAGAGCTTTTCCACTGCACAATAATAAACATTCAAAGGGCTGCAGGGTCTAAAAGTCCCTATACTCTATAGATGTTCCCTTTCACTTTAGCCATCCTTTCTTCAGTTTTGTTATCATATATGCTGTAATTCTTTCTATAGTACATCTGGGGGAATGACTCATTTGAGGATCATAAGGACTCCAGTTTTGTATTGGTGGCATTATGAAATTGTGACAGTGAGAATAATTTGATATCTGTCACTGACCTTATCCAAAGATATTTTGTGTATGACTTCAGCTATTGGAATAATTCCTTGATTAATACTGTGCAGATACTGAAATGGGTGAATCAAGTCCTAAGAGAGATGTTTAGAAACTGATCAGCAGGTGTGCATCAGCCTCAAGTAGTTCAGTTTGGAAGTTCAGTTCAGATCATTGTGTTATCAGAAAAATGGAGGATGAGCTAAAAGCAAGAGATGTGAAAACTCGCAAAATCCTGTGCCTGGTTTGCTTGTGTCTGCTTCTTTCTGTTATTGCCAAGCTTTTTCTTCAGTCCTTCTGTCTCAGATCTCACCACTTCTCTAAAGTAGTGACTTTGCTCCAGTAACTTGAACAGTATCTAGTAAAACTTGATGTTCTATGGAAATTAAATAATAAAAAATTATTAAAATGACCTAGAGTGTTCATTTACATTGTTAGACACCCGAGTTTCTTACTGTGTTTGTCTGTGCTTTGTTGTTTCCTTAGCTTAGGGTTACATGTACGAGGTAAATAAAAGGATAAGGATTATTTACATCTAGTGACACTAAATTAAAGTTACAGACAAAGCTATTACTTTCTGCCTTTCCTTTCTGCCTTCAGAATAGAGGTATTTTCTGTTTTCCTGCTTATCCCCTCTATGGGATGGGTAGATTATCTTTGCTGGCCTTATATGAATCCCAGAGATGTGTCTGCCAGCTACTACAACTGAAGTTAGTCTTGGCTTTCTGTAAATTCCAGGTCTCTTGGGACTTAATTTCGTAGTGAAGAGAAGAATAGAAGAAAGAATAATGATAATCTGTCATGCTTTAGGATGGCTGCTTCTTCCAGATATGCGCAGAATATTTTCAGCTATTTGAGTTGCAGTAGCTGTTCCCTTTGGTGCCATATGATGATGTGAACTCTTCACTTGAAGATATTGTCCTAGGTACCCTTCTGACATGAGGTTATATTCAAAGTTCTGATTCTTCTCTTCAAAGCACCTAGCAGCAGTATGTCTAAGGAGGCACTGCTTTGTTGTAATATCTGACATAAAATTCAGCATTAGATCATGACAAAAACATCAAATCTCTGAAGAGGACAGTTGATGAGTTTTAGTGCTGGCACGGTTTTGGGCAGCTGCAGATTCACTAAGTTCAGGATCCTAGTAAAAACATCACTTCTCTTCTAATATTATTTTTCCAGTGACAGTGTATAATAAAAAGAAATTCTAAATGTGTGCTCCTGTCTTAACTCTAAGGAAAAAGGAATAGCAACTTGTCAACAGTATTACTAATGTGTGCGGGATGAACCTGGCATCATACCTGAATAGACAAACTAAAATGTACACAACTCCTCCAGGGTATAAAGAAAGCCAGGATCTATTTCACATCTTCCAAAAGAGGAAGAAGAATTCTGTATCTTCTGTAAATGTTGCAAGACTGAGTATTTCAGAATTTTGTTATAGAAGAAAAGAAAACGTTAAGTCAAGAATTTGCTAAACTTTGGCACTAAACCCCTAATCTTTCAGCAGATAATTGACTGCAATTTGCTGATTCCATTCTCTGTACAGCCAAAGTATTCTGTGGTGCAGCTTGTGGTTCTCATCTTCCAGTCCTTTTTTTGGTGGCTTTTGGACACAATTCAGCACTCCCTCTGGGTGCAGACCGAGAGATGCTGGGAAATACTGTGAAGCTTTTTGCTCCTCTTGCCTGGCATTAGGATTGGGAGAGCACTCAGAGATCAAGTGCTGATTTCCAAATGTAAGCTCAGTCAAAGTGGGACTGTTAAATATTCTTACAGTGTGAAAACCTGATAAATGGAATTTTCCCTGAAGATTAGATGTATCCTTCCCACATATTGGTCAGTGATGGAGTCAAATTGACAAGCAAGTGGTTCTGGGTTTGGTTTTTTTTGGTATGTGGTCTTTACAGAGGAGTTAAAATGTGTAATGTAGGGTCATATAATGTTAAAAGTGGTTATGGAACAGATTCTGCCTCAGAGCATGCAAGGGTCAAGTAAGCATCTGGAGAAGGTTACGGTCACTCTGTAGTGAATACATGACTTTGCTCTGAACATGGTACCTGAAAGCTTAGAAATCTTTATCTTTTGGTCCTTGACTTTTTTTTTTCTCCTTTCTGGGCTTTTTCTGGTGCACTATGTCTTATTTTTTCCTAGCTAGCATCTGCATTCCTTCTGATTTGATTACTAGTAAGTTTTTTTTCATCATATCTAAAACCAAATGACTGTAGCACCATTTATGTTCCACAGCCTCCTTAATTTTAATTTACTTGTAAGAAACATAAAGTGCTACAAAAGGACAAATGTGAAATATAGGTGGGCAACAAAAAAATGACAAGGAGCCAAAAAAAGAAAAAAGGAATGTTATCAGTAAATAAATTGCCCCAACACATCTCTGCTGACTTCTGTAAAACTTCTGTATTTTTTTACACTTTGCTCAGTATTTATCAGTTTCATCAGCCTTGAAATGGGAACTACAATTGCTTTGAAAAAATAGATTCAGGTAATTTAGTTTTGCTTTACTCTCTATAAGCAGCAACGTGTCTTCTGCTGTTTGTAATTTCCAGGAAGATTCTTAACAAATTATAGAATTATTATGTCTGGTAAGGACCTCTAGGATCATCAAGTCCAACCTTCATTCCAACATCTCCCTAACCACTAGACCATAGCCTCAAGTACTATATCTACTCCTTTTTTAAACACCTCCCGGGATGGTGACTCCACCACCTCTCTGTGCAGTCTGTTCCATTGCCCAACCACTCTCTCAGTAAAGAATTTCTTTGTTATTCAATCTAAACCTCCCATGATGCAACTTGAGGCCATTTCCTCTCATTCAATCATTGGGAATTTGGGAGAAGAGACCAACACCAGCCTCACTACAACTTCCTTTTAGGTAGTTGATGACCTATACCCACTCCATCCCATGAAAATAGTGAGAAGGGGGTGGTTTTATAGCAGACCAATACTTTCAAAATATAATCATATCAAGCCTTTCTTTCCTTAGAGGAACATGGAGTCAAAGTTGTAACTGCTTTTGTCTTGCAGCACAAAGGTTGGTATAATCTCAACCTTGTTTGGTAGAAATTAAAATTTGGATCCAAATTTTCAGCTGAGGGGTAAATAACTTATTTTCCCTTTCTCATAGCAAGATGCTTATCTTCTGTTCCTCCTGTGTGTGAAAGAGCATTTGTTGAGGGGTTTGTAGCATGGATATGATATATGAATGCCACGTGTTCCTAGCAGTATGGATGAACGTTTAAGGAACACTAGGCAGTCCAATGTTTTGGTCTGTTAATGTTATTAGCTTTCAGTTAAACGTAACTAACAAACTTGACGAGGCTTGATGGACAGGCTTTGTGCAATAAAATCTATCATATTTGGAAGGTAACTTGGAGCCATGCCACAAATGTGATTCTGAGCCTGCTGACACATCCTCCTGTGCTCACTCTGTTTTGGTAAATCTCAGCCTTTTCCCTTACCTGCTCTGCATGCCCTGCTCCATGCTTGTTTCTTTAGAGCTAATGTAGAGGCTATCCATGTTTTATATGAAATACTCTATAGTTTTTAAATTTTTTAACAGTACTGAAATAAAAAGTATAGAGAAACAATTCTTAAATAGGAACTTGGGCCATGATAATGGTTTTTGACAGTTATCAGCAATGGTTTTGCAAACCTGCCATGTGAAGGATTGTGTCTGAGTTCACCTGACATTGGGTAAATTTCTGAGTCTGCTTTCTTGTTGGGATCCCAACGTCAGAATCATAAATTATTATGAGAGTTTAAAATGTAAAAAATGATAACTGCAATGGAGTTAAAGAATGCGATATTGAATATATTTTTGGACATATGTGATATTGTTTGTATATATGACCAATCCCATTTATCATGCAAATTAAACATGTTTAAATATTCAGGTGTCTTTTTTTAGACAGGAAACTCTACAAACTTGTTTAGATTTGTTCCATCTTACTGTTCTTTTCCAAGTAGTTCTGTAGTGACAGCATAATACCTACTGTTCTGATCAAGCACCTGTATCCTAAATATTAGTTTTTTGTCTTTGGTCTGGGAGTCTACCTACTCTTTCAATCCATTTTTATATTACAAAATAGTAAAGTTTTGCATGACATTTATCATCTTCTAGCTGAAGGAAGAAAATCCATTACTGGCAATAAACGGATACAGCCATACTGCTATCACTGAAATAACATCTGCTTATGTGGAGGGAACTTTGGTCCAATATATATATATACATTTTTTTTTTTTCTTACATCAGTAGGATTACATTGAGAACCATTTTTTTTCTTTTTCTTTTTTCCTACATAATAATGATAAATATTCTCAGCAATTGAAAATCAGTAACATTTTATAAATTAACATATCCTATAAACACAACTATGTATTCCTTTGGACCTTTAAATCCTGCTTTCAGCATAAAGACAGATTGTTGGTGTAGTAAATTAAAGCTGCCTTACTGCAGCTATTTTGTCCAATGTTCTGTCACAGACCCATATTAATATTTTATCCCCTTTAATATTATTACATGATGCAGACTTTATTTAAATGGATTTGACGGGCCTCTTGGTTGGCTTGACAACCAGAGGGAAAAATTGATGTTCTGCATTTAATCTCAGCTCAAGGTGCTAAATTATTTTGGAGGTCGAAGCTGCCATGCATATCATGCTAAATTATTGAATGTAATAACTATTAGCCTGTTGTCTATTTATAGATTTTATTTTTTTTAATTGTTTACTTCATGCATCTTCAGCTAATTTTGAAAGGAATATCTCTTAAATTTTCCTCATCCAGTACAGTGCTACTGTATCTTTTACAGATACAGCACTGGAGGTTATTTAACAAGCAATAGAAAAGGAGATGGAGTCAGCAGTCTTTAAAGTTGTAGAAATAAAATGGCTTTCACGCTGATGAATTGCATGGTGTACACAGTCTGTGTAACATATGCAGTATTAACTACTTCAAAACTACTACAAACGTATTTAACTTTAAAAGTTCATAAAGGGAAGACTTATTTCCTTGTTTTTACTGTTATTGAAGAGATGTAGATCCTAAGAACTGCTAAGCATGAGACTTAGAAATCCAGATGTAAAGTTTAAGGACAATGACTTGTTACCTTAAGAGTACCATATGCTTTAAGATATACATAATGCAGGATAGACTGACCTATAAAATGTTATTAGCAACTGTTCAAAGAATACTACAATAGGAATTGTCACATTAAGCTTGAGATAATACAGTTATTCTCACTGATATTGGTACATGTTTTCATGGCTTTGTATCTCCCCTGCTGTCTTAATCTGCCTTGCTAAACAATATCAAGATGTGTGATAATGTATATACTTTAGAACACTCTTAGGCTTACAGGCCTGTCTGTATTGAGAGCTCTGAGGAAAACCAGTTTCTAGAAGCACGTACGACACATCACTGTCTTCTGAATTGCCTCTTCTCTCTTCTGGTGTAAGAACCAGTTTTTTATGTCTGTGTTTTATTCTTATCTTTTGATGAAAATCAGAGGTACTTTATCTGTATCATTTAATGGCAATCCCACTATGATGCTCTATGAAGTCACGCTTCTGTAACCGTTTCCTTTGAAGCAGCATCAATTGTGACCAATGGATTATAAGGAAGCACTGACATCTGGAAGACTGTCTTGCTTGAAGTAAGTAGTGATAGATCAAAAACTAATTCAAACAGTGCATGGTTATCACAAATAAAGGTGGAGATAACTGCACTGGTTGTCTATCAGTTGGCATGTGTTTTTTTTTGTTCAGATGTATGAGAGAGTCTTCCTACTGTATATCTTGAGGGATCCATTGCTTCAATATTAGAACAGTTAATGTAATAAACCAACTCCTTGAAGGCATTGGTATAACCAGAGCAACTTCAATGTTGCATTGTCATTCTGGCAAAAAAAAATTAAATGCATCCTTGTATGAAGGTCCACAAAAGTATTTTTGATGTGTGTTACTTTGAACCAAATCAGCATGAACAAACACCTTTTTTTACATATGTAATTTAAATAATTCTGCTGTTCACTGTTTTAACAGCAGTAGAAGATGCAAGTTTTCTTAGAGTTCAATTTTCCATTTTTTCTTTTAATGTACCTGCTAAACTCCAGCCCACACCCATCTCCCACTAACTCTTCAAAGGCTGCAAGTTCGTTGTTGTGACATGGTCCTTGAAACTTCCCTGTAGCAGGCTGTATTGAGTAGCTTGAATTATAAATAGAAATGGATAGAGAAAATAATTGCCGTGAGATCAGTTTTCTTTTCTCTTGACCCCTCGCCTCTTATTCCCCCCCCCCCCCTTTTTTTTTTTAATCCTGGTAGTTGTAAGTGGAGAAAATAACCCTAATGGTGACATTAATCCTCTAAATCCTGTATGGATTTGTTCCTGCTTTCCTTCAAAAGATATTGCAGAAGGAGACGAAAGATAGAGGGCAGGATTTTCTGATGCAGCACTAAATCCATAGTCCATTTAGCATCCCCAGTATTATGTCTCTGATGGTAATGAGTGTTTGGTACTTCAGAAAGTTTCTTTGTAAAAAAAAAACCAAAACAAAACAGCAACAACCAAACAAAACAAACCCACAAAACCCTTGTGATGATTGCTTTGTAGTAACACCATAACTTTTACTTTTTGCAATATTGCAGTTTTTGTACAGTCTTCTTCTCATTTTTGCATTCTAAAGCTATGTCCTTACATTTCAGTTACAGAAATAAAGGAGACTATTTTCTCTAGTTCTGTATGAGTTTGTCTTTTCCACTTAAGTTCAACCTCAGCGTCTTTTAAGTGAAGTGGATCTGGTTTTGAGTTTGTCTTTTCCACTTAAGTTCAACCTCAACGTCTTTTAAGTGAAGTGGATCTGTTTTTTTTGTGTGGTGGTTAGTTGTTTTTTCACCAAAGGTATTTGGTAGTCATGGACTTGAAAGTTAGCATTTTAAGCTTTTTTTTGTTTTCTCCTAGTGAAGATTTCTTTGCATAATATTCACGTCTCTATACTGGATGGATGAACAGACAAAATTATCAGAAGACTCCTGAATTTAGTGCATATATATATATATATGTATGTGGGCTTTGTACTGTGGTTTAGGTATGTGCCAGCATTACCTCTATTTTTGACCCCTGCCACACACCCTCCTACATTGCCTCCTACACTGGCAGGGAAATGGAAAATCCATTGCTCAGGGTTCTAGGACCAGTGCTATGACCTTACAATGTCTTTGTTACTGAAACATGCTGTTTTCCAGAGCTTTTGCTTACTGTTTTGCATACTTAATGGACTAGAGAGAATTGAAGATAGGTATTTCTGTCTTTTTGCAAAAAGACAAAGTACAGCTGGTAGAGGAGACATGCAGATCCAGACCAATGGTAGGAACCTGTGTATACTTCGGTTGCTTCTTCACTATTTTTTTTTCTTTTCTTTGGCCTGAATAATCTAAAATATTTACTATCTTTTTTTTCTTCTTGCATGTGGTTTCTCCTCCAAGTCAGTAGCCTTCCCTGCTAAAATTGCTCGGTATTTAACTATAAATAGAACAACACAGAATTTTAGGTACCTCCTCGGGTTTATTAATATTACTAATTTTACCAGATTACTACTTAGTTGTATCTTATATATTTTTTTCTTAAAGCTAATCTTTAAGTTCATGATCCAAAATAGAGATACAAAGGCAGTGCACTAACTCTGTAAGTGAAGTAAGAGTTGTAGTTTTAAAAGTGCAGAAAATTCAGTCTTAAATCAAAATTATAAATAGTCCACGGATTCCCTTATTCATCACAACTTGTGTTTTGCTGTGCACTGTGAAATGCTGATATCCCCCCCCCCCCCCCCAAAAAAAAAAAAGGTATGGCTGTATAGTAAAATAGAGTAGTTTTCTGGTTGCAGCATATAAGTCATAGCTTTATGTGCTGTGTTTCTGTCACTTTCTCTTCCAGTGAATTTAAATGACATGGCACTGTTCAACAGAGTATGTCATCGTAGGCAAGTAGGAGTCTGTCCTTCAATCTTGTGAGCTCAACTGAATGAACTTAATATGATTAAATAGTCTCCTCTTCAATTTGGTCAACTAACATGGCTTTAGATTTTCTAGCCTTCTCCTAAAGACTGTTTTTTGATCATATCACGCTTGTTCAGTTAAGTTAACATGACTTAAAAAAAACACTTTCAGGTTTTTTTTTTTCATAGAGAACCAGCCTTAAAGAAATGAGTTGGGAAAGGGCCTGAGGATGCCAAGTTCAACCTTATTTACTTTAAAGTCAATGGTAGCTTTGCTGTTAACTTCCCCAGGATCGCAAATATAGCCTGAGAAATCACATTCTTATACTATTTCACTAATTAAAAATTGATTTTTGGCTTTTTGCGGATTAAAGCTCCTAGATAAAAAGTTGTAGGTGGTTTAATGTTTCCCGCTGTAAGCACAGTTGACATACAGTTCTTATAAGTACTGAGCAAGAAATAATGGTAAAACTAATTCTGCTTTAAAAACAACAACAAATACTTCTGACAACTGTGTACAACAAATGTATTCACAAATGTCTGGTACCTGCAGAATTTCACTGACTTTAGTACTTAATAGAACTGTCAGAATAAGTGTTAGCTACATTTTTGTTTCTCCTTCCCCCAAGGTAAAATCCAAGTTTTGATTGTATATCACTCCCCTCCTCCCCCTAAAATTCTGTGGAGCTTATGAGGTTTTTAAGATTGCTAGTTTTCACTGTCCATGATGCTTTAAATTAGTTATCCCCAAAGCAAAGCAACAAATGCATTCTGGATTTAGTTATTTATTCCTCATGTGGAAGAATCTTCCAGTTGACAAGAGTCTACTGTATAGAACCGCTGCTGTGGGATGTCTCCCTGCATCTATCCAGCAGCATTTGGAGTCTGAGTAGATTCATTCTAATTCTGAGCTGCTCCAGTAAAAATTTCTAAGAACTTTTTTTCATGAGCTGTTTTTAGCTTGAATAATGCTTTGATGCTCATAGCTGTACTGAGAGGAAGGTCCATCTGTACTATAAACTTGTATTACCATTTCACTAGTGAACAATTCTAGTTACTACTTTAGTAGATTCTCAGGAATTAATTATCTTCATATTCTATTTTTTTAAAAATAGCTTTTGATTTTGCTTTGGCCAGGCAAATGAAGGCTAGCATATATACAAAAAGCCTACCATCTGCAACACGAGTGAAGCATGTTAAGTGTGACACTTACATGTGTAGTCACTTACTGTACTATGGACCTCGACACTAAGGCTGCTTAAATGACATTAAATGAAGTTTTCTTGCTGAGTTAAGTGGGGAATTCTCTAATCTAAGCACTTACACTTAGAGCTTCATCCAATGCATCCCAGTCTGTTTTCCCCTCATTGTGAGTTACACTGTAGTGAGGAGAATTTAAGTTAAAGAGGATGAGCTTTCTGGTTGTAAGCTGTGAAACAAAGGGATAGACTGTCTGGGGAAGCTCTGAATCCTTAGGACATGTAAGAGGTTAGACATGCATCTCAGAATGGTTCAGGTATTTTTGATCCTGGTTTAGGTCAAGGATGTGGACTAGATGCTCCATCTAAAGCCCTGCCAATGCTATTTTCTGATAGTTCTGGCTTAGCCATGCTATAGCTTATAGTGAGCATGTCAGTATGGGTGTGTGCAATGTAACAAGGAAGAGAACTTGAACTTAATAGAATGCACTTAAACCAGTAAAATAGGGGTTTTTTTGGGTTTTTTATGTCATTCCAGAGGTAGGAAATCCATGTGTTTAACTTACTACTGTTGTGGATATAAAATTAGAGGTTGCACTTGCTCAGATTATACCATTCAACTGGAAAAAAACAAAACAATTCGCTGGAAATGGTACTGCTGTCTCCTTATAACACACACAAATCTAAAGCATAGTGATATTTGGAGTTATTCAGTATCATTAAGTCGTTGACCGTAAGCAGTAATTGCTTAACTGCATGTCCCTGGTGTAGCAGTATAAAGTGTGGGTGTCCAGAAATGTGCCACAGTTGTTTTGATGTTGAAGAGATATAGCACACACAGTCCCTTTAACTCTCTAGCTTTTAATACTGTTTTTAATGATTCTGTGCTTAGTGACTGGGACTCTTGGCTTAAATAATTAAATAGCAGTAGAATGTACAGGTTAACTTCTATCGTTTGTTCCTAGGTGAAAGCTGATGAGAATCCTTCTCATTTTGCAATATTTCCTGGGGAAGGGGAGAATATTTTTCACATTTCCTAGAGCAGACAGCCTCTTTTCGATGTTGCTGTTCAACAGGCTGAACTAAGTTCTCAGATCAGCAAAAAAGGTGTTTGAACAACAGTAGACTATTAAAAAGGATTAAAAAAAAAAGTAGCTAGTTACGCATTTTAATAGAATAGATATTTTAATGGTGAAACATTCCTGTATAAGCAGTTCTGGATTGAAAGACCACAGCCTTTTAAAGCTTCTTTCATTATTTTCTATAATTTCACATCATATTTACAGTTACCTAGAATTCAGAAATACCAGTGCATAACGTGGAGTCTGCTTTCATTTCTTCAGTGATCCTCCTATGCAATCATACCTTCCGTTGACCTACATTTGAAGTGCAGCTCTGTGCTGAAAAGCTTCAACAGTGTGTTGAAAAGCATTGTGTAAAATGAACTTACTGCTCCACATCCCCTCTTGGAGTGAAAAGTCAGCAAGAAAATACCAATCCTGTTTTTTCCTGTGAGTGATTTGGAGGCAATAGTCTTGAAAAGAAATACAGGAAATTTGTGTTGCGTATCATTCAAGAATTGGTTAAGAAAGAGTAGTATAATCGCAGGAGATGTGATGGTAGCAGTTGCATGGGCCCCAGCAAAGTGGAGTAGGAGAGTTTGTGGCAGCAGAAAGCCTCTCCTCAGATGGTTAAGATCTGCTGAGAGGCAAATCAGACACATTCATTTTTTCATGCTGCATAAGCAGTGCTGGTGAGTAGCATTGGAACAGGGCCTGAAAGATGTACCAGATATTTTAGCTTTCCTGGCTGGCTGGCTTTTTAAAGGAAGCTTATTTGAATGTGGTATTTATGTATGTAGTGCCTGGCGAGGAACATTCTGGATTAAAACACTTAGCAGCTGTGTGGCTAGAGACATTAATTTATCTTATGCTTTTCTTTCTGAATGTTAGTTTCCCTATAAAAGCTCCTCTTTGGTATCAGTTCTGACTCGGAGTATTCTTTACCCATTATGAGGGTTGCAAGTAGGAATAGTGTGGTAGGAAGAGAATGGAATAACTAACTTCAGCATATCTTAATTGAGAATCATTGCAGACAGTTGAAAAGTGATCAAGGATATAAATGATCCCTCAAATCAGCGAAGTTATGGAATTGGATTTATTTAATAGTAGAGTGACATGCAATTTAATTATCAAACTGTGGTAAACTGTGCTATGCTTTGCGGAAATAACTTTGAGGAATCTCAGAAATTGCAAATGTTTGGAAAGATTTGGAAACTCTGGGAATATTTTGAAAGATCTGAGACTTATTGAATTATGTTTTTTTTGAGGCTAGGGGAACCCCTAACTGAAACCATGGTATAATGGAGCACCATGCTAAGAAAAGGCTGCCAGAACATCCTGGTGGGATGTGGAAAAACAATGAGAATTTGCCTGCTGCAGAGAGAGATCAGACTGTAAACTTGGACGAAAAATGTTATCCTTGAACCTAAGAAGGAGCTTATAATGTAATAAAAAGAAGTTTGTAAGAAATAGTGCAGAAGATTTAACAAATTGTGAAAGAAAACCTGGTCTTAATCCATGTCCCTTTTTGGACAGATCATTGTGAGAGGTGTGCCAAAGCCTGGAAGTAAGAACAAAAAATACCTGAGGCGAAGCAGAGAAAAGTAATTGTGGGAAGTTTTCCTTGGACCTTTCTATCTAGGGATTAAATTATCACCTTGAACACAAATGAAACTTATATGCTTATAAATTTGCCCAGTCATGCAGAAAACAATACACTGTAGCTAAAGCTATCATAAAGAATATATGACCCAGTCACATTGAATGTAGACTGGTGTTTGTGTCTTAGCTTGTGCAGGGGGGAACATGCTTACTGATGATGTCTGTGAGCTAGATGAGATTGCATGAAATTACATATTCTAGGGCTGAAAATATGCCCTCCAGAAATATTCAGAAACACCTACTATTGTAGAGTAACAGAAACTCCTTTTGATAGTGCTGAGAAAAAAGCCCAGCTAAGTGAAAGTATGGAAGTACTCTTGGACAGGCATGATTTAGTGTCTGACAAAGAATATTATTACATGTTAACATGCTTAAGGAAAGGTAAAGGCCTCAGTCTAAAACTGGAGAGTTGGTGCATCCTGTAACATAACCATATGAAGCATCATAGAGTAATCATTTCCAAAGTCTAGAAATAACATGTCAGAGTGCCACTCCTAAGCATGTAATTTGATCTGTAAATTCTGCACTGAATATTAAATGAGACAATTGCCTATAATAGATCTGTTTGATAGTTAGGACTTGCCTTACCAAAATACAGGGCATCCAGGGACTGTTCTAGTGTGTGGTGCTGTCAGTGGAAATGCTGCTGCTTAGAAAACATGGTATGAGTTTCTTGACTGTGTAATCACTCTCATTACAATAGCAGAAACCCCAACCAGATCATATGCTACCCTGAGGGTTGATGTGACCTACTTACCAGAACCTGAGGCCACTAGGTAGACTAGGACATGTTAGTGACTTCTTGCAACTGGAAATGTTACAGAGGAGTATCTGGAATTTCAGCAACCCACCAGAGCATTATCCCCATGGGGGAACCAAGTAACAGCAGTATGAAGGGCTGAACAAAACACAGACTAAAACTGCCATGGTACACCTTCTCCTATGGATGGTTATATCACAGACTGTCTGACAACTTTAATTGGCATGTTGTTTTATCAAGACTTTTTCCTCCTTTCAAAAAGGGAATGATTTGGGCTAGATCAGTGTTAGAGCCTGACAGATGGAGATCCTCCCCTGCTTCTCATATGTTGCCTTTTTAAAAGTGATTTTGGTTTATGTACCAAATAAAAATATATAAAAATCATAGCTATAAGGTCACACTGAGTGTTCTCCTTGATTGTTTTTACGTAAAATACTGCAGGAGGTTATTTGTAAGGCTGGTATCTAATATTGCAGTGCTAATTGGATATGTACTTCTCTCATCTGTATTTCCTCCTACATATCAACAAAGAGTTTTAAAACGTAGGATATCAAATGTCAGAACTTCTCTTCCATACTTTTTCTAATTAAAAAATCCCCAACCAACTAACAAAAAAACCCCAAACAATTTTCTGCTGCATCCACTATTCCTAAATCAGCTATTTCTGCTCCTATAAATAAGATGGTTATAAGCAAACTCTCAAGAGACAGGTGTGAAATCTTTCTTCCTGGTGCCTAGTTCTCTCGTCATTCCTGTTAATTATCATGGCAGTTCCATGGACCTGTCCATGTCCAGAAGGCTGTTTTGGCCTCAGAGGAAATTGGCTTGTGTGTTGCTGTGCTTAACGACAAATACCAAGCTAATTTCTAGGAGAGAAGTTTGAAGCTGTGTAGTTTGGCATACTCAAACACTTCGAAGTCTCCAGTTTGGAATCGAATTTGTCCTGGTGCATGAGGAAAAGCCTTGAGTTCTTGAGTATTACATCCCTGTTTCATTGATCCTCTAAACATATAGCTCTGAATCTGGCTCACTAAATGCTTTTTGTCCAGTGGTAGCATATATAAATACAGAATCCCTCAACTTCAGGTTCATGTAACTCAGCTGAGGTTTAAACTTCTATTTTATGGCTTCTCTGTGCAAAACTTTCAGGTTCTGATGAGAAGCATCTCATGATCCACTTTTTATTGCAAATCCTCTACATTGCAACAGGTTAAAATAAGCTACATAGATACTTAGCACCTAAAGCTTTTCAGATCTTTACCATTGTCACTTCTGGAATTTTTTGGAAACAGAATCCTAAGTTGTCAAAAGGAAACCTGTGACTTTCCATGTCATTGTGGTGGCACATCAGGAATACCAGGTTTTCCTACAAATTTTGAACTATGATAAATTGATTTTATGGAGGAAGAATCTTCAGACTGCTAAACTGTTAGTATGTTTTTATATGTTGAAAGCTGTTCTTTAAGCACACATTACTGCACTTTAGGCTGTTGGAAAAAAATTTAGACAAGTTTTTTTTGTTCTGAGAAGGTGGTGGTTTATTCACTGAGAAGCTTTATGAACTAGCATCAATGGAGGAAATGTACTAGAAGATGAATTTAAAGAGTAAATCTCAAGGACTCTGAAATATATTTGAGCCTCTGGATACATGATTTGTTGTGACCATGGATGTAGCAGAATGCCTCTCTCCAGGGAAAATAAATGCAATGTGATGGTTCACTCACTTTGGGACAGGGGATATGACAGATAATGGAGAATGTCCTTACCTGCTGATTCACATCAGCTCATAACTTACTTTCATTAGCAATGATCCAGTCAGATCCTTTCATCACACTTCTAATTCAGTGACCTGTGAAATCAGAAATGTCCAAGTCATTGTCATAAAAATATGTACCTTATAACTGCATATTACAGTTGATAGTATTCAGTTCAAGCTGAAAATAAAAGGTGAATTTCATCTTCTAAGAAGTGTTTGAAAGGATGTTTTAAGAAAAGTGATATGCAAATATGATTGAGGTTGGTAATTAGCTATAAATGCTTGTCTTCTGCAAAAGTGGAGTAGCAACCAGAATGCCAAAGTCTGTCCCCCTCTAACCTACCCCAAAAGGTTATAAAACATTAGTATTCTGAGATACCAATTGCTGGTATTTTTGGCTTTCGTAGAGATTAGTTGATTTAATTATATTTAATTTTTTGATTGGAATCAATTTGGTTGATTTAATTATATTTAATTATAGTACTCAGTTTCTTCTTTAGAGTACTTGTGATTTATTAACAATTGTTGAAAATATTTGTCATACTCAAGATGAAATTCTGTCCACAGAGATGAGTGGCAGTACTGCCATGGACTTTAAAACAAAGTGATCTCTTGTTGACTGGACCCTGCTGCAAGCAATAATTATATTGCATTAAAACAAGAAGTCATTGAGCCAAATTTTCAGCAGAAGGGTGAAATACTATTTAGTTCAGACCTTGGCTCAGTAATATGTTAACAGCATGGTTGGCTTTAAAATAATGTTAAGTTTGCTCAGTTAAGGATTCAGAAGCCAGGAAATGGCAAATCTTGGTCTTGTGGATATGTAACATCACAACTTCTAATTAGATTAATGTGCACTGTTTCTCAGATCATGCCATATGATGTTTAACAGGCTAATTTATTCATTAGATTGTGATTTCAAGCCTTTGTTCTTTGTATAATTTGAAATTCATGGTTACATACAAAGATTATCTAACAAACATAAAGAATTCAAATAAATTAAGATGACAAATCTTTCTTACAGGGAAAAATGTAGCTTATCTCTAGAGATATCTTTTTATAAACTGCCTGCAAATGAATCTTTTAATTTCCTAGAAACTTTATAATGGTGCTACTACCTAGCTCTATGCTTTTTGGTTTTTTACAGAAAATGATTAAAGAGAATGATTTGGATTAAATTACAAAGATTGACACTTACTCTATAATGGATTTGCTTTGATAGTTTTCTCTATTCCTGCAATCCTGCACTAGTGTTTTTTGTGATCTCCAATATCTGAAGGGAGCAGAGAGTAAAGGTGGGAATAATTTGCTAACAAAGTATGATTTTATGGTGCCAGACTTCCATCAAGTGGTATCTAATACTCCTGGAGTGTGTGGCCCCTCTCCCCACAAGACGATTGCCTTTCCCAGTTCTGTTATTGCACTGATGTGGGTTCCTTAGTGGTCACAATTCTAGTTTATTTGTAGGGGTTTTTTGAGGGCATCTAAAACAGAGAGAGAACTCGGATTTTCTTACTGTGTAGTTCAGAAATTTAAAAAAATATGTCTGATTGGAAGCCACAGACACATTATTTGGAAGAAGAATAACACTACTGTTTTAGGTAGGTTCATGCCTGTGATTAAAAGCTTTTTACATCTGCATCCATCTCCTTTAGCTGTTCTGCTGCCTTTGTTTGAGAATAACAGTGCTATCAAAGTGACAAAAGGCTAGGTTGTACTCCTAAGGGAAGTAATTATATCAGCACAGAGCAGAAGGTAAAATTATCATTTGTTTGCTATTTTATAATGCAGTACCAAATATTTATCATAGTATTAGTAAAACAGCCATAAACTTTATGTAGATTGTAGAATATAACAATAAATGAACTCGTACTGCAATGAAAAGTTAGATTTTCATGAGAGCTGAAAGAAATTTGTTCTAACAATGGTTTCATCACAGTACAAAATATTCAGGATGCAATATTCTGTTCTCATGTTTTATATATTAAAAAAGGAGGTAGTTTTATCTATGGCTATTGTTACAAGTTTGGATAGACTGTTCTCAGGCTAAATTCTAACTGTCAGGTCTTATCAGAAGGGAGGTGTCACATGTATGTCAAAGGTAGGCAATGTTCTTCATGTTCTGGAAAAAGGTATCTGAAGGATGGTATCAAAATCTGTATGTTCACCTGAGGTATCAATGTAAAGGAATATTTTGCTAATCTGTCACTCTCTGGGATAGTCTGGAGTGTGGCAGTAAAATATAATTAATATGTTAATACTTGTGGAACTAAATGTCTGTTGGTCCAGGGCAGGCAGTGGGACAGGTGGTTCAGTGATCTGACACACATGCATCACGGGGGCAATATGCAGGTTTTGTGACCAACTGGTGTAGGAGAGCAGCCCAAGGCTTGCCTGCCCATGTGGTGGGACAGAAACCATCCCCCTGTGGAACAAGGTAGATGTGACCTGCTCTGACAGCCACCCTCTGTCCTGTAATGCATTTACTAGAACTCTGTGGGGATGTGTGTGTGTGTGTGCATCCCCAGGTTCAGCAAGAGGAAGGTTAATGGGAAGGTAATGTTTCACATGACCAGGTGTCCTCTAGCAGTGAATGGTTGTTCTGGTGAATGAAGGTCAAATATAAGAAACGTTTTTCTATGGAAAAGTCACTTATCTTCTGCTATGCAGTCATGTGTAGATGCTGAAGAGCTCAGGTTAATGTGACTTGGTGAAGGCTGCATTGAATTTATTCTTCTGTTCTACATTCCTTTGAAATCTTGTCTGATGGCTCATAAAACCTTGAGGTGTAGCATACCAGCCCTTCAATGTGATTTCAGTAGAGACATTTAAAAACCTCAACCTGGGATTGTTCTGCTGTATGCTACAGATACTTGTGCCTCTGTTGGTAACATATATGGCCCTTAAAGTGATGCAAGGCAGGGAAAACAAGTCATTAATAGATATAAGCATGTAGGTTCATATGCAACATTATGATCCTTATATTGATACATTAATTGATAAATTGCAATCTTTAGTATAATGCCAGCTATTCAAGAGTCATGCTTATACACTAAAGCTAAAAAAAAAATAGGATTTAACTGCCTTTTGCCTGCACATGAGAATAGTGCTCAACTCTGTAGCCCATTAATGACTTGATTGATGCATTGATTAAATTTGGTATATTATGCTAATGCAGATTACAAAAAAATAAATCAACAGAAATATGTTTTTGTATTGATTATACATTGAAATTCTACATATTTTATCAAATGTGATTGCTTTGTGTGCTTTTTACCTGCTTCTGATATTACCTTACAGAAGAATTATGTTGAAAGAATCTATTTTCAATAAAATTTGGGAGTGTATTTAGCATCACATATTGGTAACACGCTCCAAAGTACATTTATCTTACACTTAATCATCATGTGTATATCCAGTAAGAGAAATCTTGATTTTTCAGATGACTGAGTTTGAGCACTTCTCTATAAATTAAAATCTTTTTGAGCCATAAAGCGTTTTTCAAGTATGTCATACTGGATGGTTCACTTCTAGTAATATCAGTACAATTAATACATTTCAGGTAGGGTAAAGTAAGTGCTGTTAAGTAGTAGATTCCAGGTTGTACTCCCAGATGGGGGCAGCATTGCTTTAAAAAGAAAAACAAGAACCAGGCAGTCCTGGACTGGTTATTAAACTATTTACTCTGAGGAAATAAGTAGGATTCCAAATCCGACTACTAAATCTGTGGGTTAGTAACACATTAGTCAGATTAGTGCGCCCCATAATCACTGCTGTTGATCCACTCCTCTGTCTTTACACAATAAATTGATTTTAACTAAGGATTCATCGGATGAAACACTCATAAGAAGAAAAATTAAAAGAAAAATAGGAAAACCAACCATGCTTCTTTCTTTTCTTAGCCCTAGAGGATAATTTCTCCTTAAAACTCTGCTGATATTGCTAATCCTGTTGGGAAATAAATTCTTGGCATTGCCGCTTAAAACACTCTTCACATGTCACTCTGTGTTTCCCCAGTAGGGAATAATGGCAGCAGGCAATATTTCTGGCCAGCAGGTTGAGGGAGGATCTCCTCCCCCCCTACTCTGTGCTAGTGAGGCCACATCTGGGGTACTGTGTCCAGTTCTGGGCTGCCCAGTTCAAGAGACACAAGGAACTACTGGAGAGAGCCCAGTGGAGGGCTACAAAGATGATGAAGGGACTGGAACATCTCTCTTATGAGGATAGGCTGAGAGCCCTGGGGCTGTTTAGCCTGGAGAAGGTGGAGAGGGGATCTTTTCGATGCTTATCAATAGCTAAGGGTGGGTGTCAAGAAGATGGGGCCAGACTCTTTTCAGTGGTGCCCAACCACGGGGCAAGGGGCAATGGGCACAAATTGGAACACAGAAGTTTCATGTGAACATGAGGGGAAAACTTCTTTACTATGAGGGTATCAGAGCACTGGAGTAGGCTGCCCAGAGATTGGCAGATTTATTTATTTATTTTGATGGAGTCTAATTCTCTGAAACTACTCAGAAGTTGCCTGGACGCAACTTTGTGCAACCTGCTCTAGATGAACCTGATATAGCAGGTGGGTTGGACTACGTGGTCCCCAGAGGTCCCTTCCAACCCCTACCATTCAGTGGTTCTGTGAATTGATGATGCAAAAAATGACAAGAAGCGAGGCTGGTGCTGTGGAGATTGAAGGTGAGTGAGTTTACTGCCAAGAGCCTGGAAAAACATTGGCTTCTGAGCTTTGTCCCTGGTGGTGCATTTCTGGGTTTTCCATAGCCAGAGAGGAATTCCTTCTCCTTTGGTCAGACAGGTGTTTATGCACACTCACCTCCCCTGTCTCAGAGGACCACTGCAGCAGATGGAAAATAATCTTTACTAATCTGGAAAATGGGGAAAATATTGAACAAATGGCAGTTTTCTCAATAAAGGAAAAAAAAAAAAATTGAGCAATTAAATTATATTTAGGGTATGCTACAGGTATGGCTTGGAGTAATTTCAAAGTCTGGCACTTACTTGCTTTGGAACTAGATCATAATCATTTTTCTTCAGTTCATAAAGTTTAGTTGCATTGTCAGTGTTTCTGTAGTATGAAGATAAAAGCTGCAAAAAAAATTAATGAATTTCTCTGCGCAATCTGAGGGGATTTTTTTTATTTTTTATTTTTTTTGGTGGCTTGCTTTTCTGTGGCTAGAGCAAAGGATAGAGTGAGAGGAGTCATTCCACTACTGCTCCTGCAGAACTGACTGTCTTGAAACCTGCTGTCAATTGCTTGCCTGTTTGTTAACTCGAGCAATCCATCCCTCAGTCTGAAAATGGAGGCGTGGCAATCACACAATTTGCATCTTCACTTTTATTACGAAGAATGGTGATGAAAGCCTTGTAAAAATAAACTGGTGACACTTGCTGTAGAAAATGTTTTCTTTCAAGCAGGGTAACTGTCAGTTATAAAGTCCCCTTCTGGGAGGAATGCAATCTGGAGAGAGATACCTGTAAAACTTTGAACTTGCGTGCATAAAGGTTTTGTGGAAGTGTATCTAGGGTATATTGGCATAGATATATTTAATAAGCATCTCATTTGGATGTACAAAAGCTTGCAGAAGTGTGTTACAACAGGGATGATGTTATGATAATGACCAGTAGGAAAATTACACATTTTCCCTTAAACAGAGATACTTTCATAATTTTTGTTACGTGGTAATGTTTGTATGCGAAGAATCCCACCAAAGTGCTCATAGCAATGGCTTTCAGGAATGTTGTGAGGAGAGACAAGGTCAACAGAGCAAACACTCTTCTCTTTCTCCCCAAATTTTAGCCTTAATAATTGATAAATGTGTGTCTTTGTCTGAGAACTCCTGTGTTGCATGTTATTTGCACCACGTGTCCATTGGCTGATTGAATGTTGTGCAGGTTCAGAAATGCCACCGTGTGCTCTGGGCCACTTCACGGAACGAAAACATCTGTGCCTTTGGTACGTTGAAGGGGACTGAGGTTGAGATAAGATTGAATAAGGCTGAAATTTTTCTGGATGACTGAGCAAATTAACTGTTGGATACACAGGATTGCCTGCAGCAGGTGTAAAATTACATTATGTTCAACCTTTGTGTGAGAATTGCAAGAAGAGTAGTTTTGAGGTGCAATTAGATGAAGAATAAATCAAAATACTTCCTAGGGAGAAAAAAGCTGGAGGCAAATTGTGTGGGGAGCATGTTCTCTTGGCTCGTTTCATATCTGTATCTGCATTGCAGTGAGAGCTGTAATTATAGCACGCAAAGGCATACCTGAGCAGTCTTCACCCAAGAACACTGATGCCTTAAGGCCATGGTAATACTGACTTCAGAAAGAGGGGGAGCATCCAAAGGGATTAGTGACTTCCTTTTTACGAAAAGTAAGTCTGAAACTGTAAGGATGGGGTATGGAAAATGCAAACTAATGTTCTTCACACTACTACAACTGACATTAAACTTGAAAACCATCTCCCTAGATGGGCATTCACGTATGCATATTATCCCTAATATGGCTTAATAATTGCACTGTTCATGTGGTTGCTGATAGAAATGTTCTCAAATTCAGAGAAATTACTTGTATAGTAACAGATGTCTGAATTGATAGCATTTATTGTTTTACCCGATTATGGCAGATAGGCTAAGGTTGTAGGGACAGTTTATAAGCCTAATACTTTAAAATTTTTTAACTTTTTTAAAAGTTTATTTAAGCACACAAAAAAAGCCCCTGATCTACTTCATTTTGTGTTGGCTTCAGGAATATGCTTATGAAACAAAGAAACAAAAATGCTGCAGATCTTTCAAGAGATTGTGTGGCAATGCAGATCTGTAAAAAATCAAGGACATAGCAGAGCACTAAATAATACAGTACACAAGAACAGTATTTTCTTGCTCTTTCCTTTTCATGGCAGATTCTTTTAATTGGAAAAAATAAGGTATTAGACATGATTGTTTTGATTACTCAAAATATTCCCAATGTTTTATGCATGCAAGTTGATTGCAAATGTATCATGACTAATTTATTTCTCAATTAATGTTAGTCCATTAACTAAAATATTTGTCTGCTTGCACATATTTTTTAAGATAGTAAAAGAATTCTAGTTCTGTGCAGCAGCATTTCAGTTTCTGCACTGATGCTTTGTCAAACTGTTTCTCAGTTTGTAAGAAAAGATATGTCTGAGATATACTTTTTTTTATTTGATCAATTTCTAGCATTTTGGTTAAAAAAAAAATGAAGCAACATTTTATTATATTCATCTTCATTTTACTGTTGTGATCTTAATTTTCCATCTTCCTCAAATTATAGCAAGGCTTTGCAAGACTGGGAGAAGAATGGAGTGAAGATTATGTCAGGAGTATCTCTTTTACTTCTCTTTCTCTCTTGGAAACCTCCAACAGCATTACCATTTTGTGGTTTGACTTGATTTAAGAGTGAGGTAGAGAGCAAATTTCTTAAGCAGCTTCTTTTCAAAGAATCTGAATTTAACATTTAACATTTAGCAAAGAATTTAACATTTCTATGCCACAAAGATGAGAACTTGAAAAACAGTCTGGAATGTTACAGGATAACTTTTCTAATAGGGATAAACATCAGATGTGGAGCAGGGAATTTCTTTTACCTTTGATGGTCCTTGCTATATACATGAAGATGTTTAACTCAGTGGCAGTCTGTGTAATGCATCATTAAATAGTTCTGGGGTCTCGCTGGATTTTTATGGTTTCATAAAGAATCTAATTAAATTTCTTTTTTTTAAATGTAAATCTGCACCTCTCTATATACATATAATATAAAAAGGGAAGACGAAAATGTAGAGTTCAGAAATGACATGACTTGCTAGCAAAAAAAGCAGCTATTTAAAATGACAGGATCATAGCTTCATAAATGAATGTCATAGTAGGAACATCGTTATCCGAAGACCTTCAAGATTTTATTTTCTTATTTCATTTTTATTGGTGAAGATAAAAACGAGCTGAATATCTTCTATGTGAAAAAATGTGCTGCTCCAAGTTAATCTCCTTATATAAGGACATTTAAGTACAACTTGAATCTTCAGTTTTGAAAGAGGCTCAGTTCTGAAGTATGGTCTTTTATAAGCTTTTAACGGGGCATGTACTACTGTATAGCAGCACATGAAGAAATAAGCTTATATGATGCCTTGGAAATGGTGGGGTGGGGGTGGTGAGGGAAGGAATATTAAGGAGTTGCTTTAACGTTTGTCAGGATAAATTTGTGCAAGGTGGGTGGCTGTGAAATTTGACCCACTGATGGAGCCAATTGGAGTCTTAACGAACGTATGTCTGCATTTCTTGTGGTGTTGAGCGTATCTGGAATTACAACAAGGAGATCAAGCAAAAGTTCTTTCCATCCTTTCTCTTCCACTCTGTTGATCCTTAAGATGGCTCTTACAGCTATGAGGGCAGGCTTTCTGGTGAGCCTGATATGGGCAGTGCTCTACTTTATGCCTTGGATGTTGCATTCTCACCTTACTGATTTTATTCTTCATAATGAAAACAAACTACTTCTCCAGAAATGACAAATTTTTGATGTTTTAAGGAGCACTTGGATGCTTTTTGCTGTGTTCTGTTTGTTTCTTGTACTCGTTACTTCTCATGTGTCCTTCCTTTTACTTTCTTGAGTGCAGGAATGAACCCAGTGGCTCTTGCAGGTTAAGGGTGTTGTCAGTGCAGATCAGAGTCATCCTGGTAATGGTGTGTGTTACTAAGCAGAGACTACATGGCTAGTGAGAGTATAAAGATGAGACTCAAAGATTTCACATGTGTTACTTTTCAGAATATGTGTGCTTGCATCCCATGTTTTTTGGCTGTCTTTTCTGACCCTCTGAGTCTTATTTAATGACTCTTGTAATCGTTAATGAAAAGTCAAAATGCTTGGCTTACTGGATGAATGATTTAGAAGAAAAAACCCTGTATTTCCATGCTTACAGTGTTTGAAATTACTGTGACTTAACTTCACCACATAGGAGTAAGGGACAAGCAGAAAGAGCAACTTAACCCAAATCCAAAACCCTACTGTTTTAAAAAATTTATGAAGCCTTATGCATCACGTTGTACACACACACTCCTTGGTGTTTGTATGTGTTTTATGGCAGGTGTGCCCCCAGGTACACTGGAAAGATGAAATCAGCCTGGGTTCCTAACTTGACATCCCTTTCTGTTTTTAATTGTATTTAGAACAAGCATGAATTTGTGCCTCGAACTGCAGGAATGATACAGCTGTTTGGAGACCCAGGTGAAAGGTAGCTTTGGGTTCCAGCAAGGGCATGTAATAGAGCAGGCAATACAGCAAGCCTACTCTCATCTAGCAATAGGCCCTAAGCAAAATTAAAAAAAAAAAAAAAAGGCATTCCACAGTAGTTTTCCCCATAAACCACAATAATTGATTATGACTTCCCTGATAGTTCCAGGGCCTCCAAAGCTCTATTAAACCCGTTGCTTATAGAGAAATATGCTTTATAGAATTCCACTTAGAAAGGTCTGCTGTTGCAAAAATGTTATCCTCTGTTGTTTTAGATATTATACAGTACTGGAAATTATGTATGAAATGGATCATATGCAATTGATGCAATACTGTGCTGCTGCTCCATGCAGCTAGGGGCAGCTAGTGTTCCTTAGATAAGCTTTGTGAGAGTGAAGTAGGTGATTTTTAACAGAATCTTCTGGATGAGTCATTGTTAATAGTTTGGGAGCCCAAAAAAATTCAAGGGAAGAAGCCTCTAGGAAAACAATTGCCAGCTGTTAAAGTATTATAGTACCAAAGTTATTAATAAACTTGGTGTCTGCCTAATTATTCATAATGTCACACTCCAAGAGGAAAATGGAAGGGGAGGTAAAGCAGACTATTACAGTAAATGTTGGGAGTTAGTGGAGGAATTGTTCTGTTTCTGTCTTTGCTGTAGACTTTCTGTGTATTGATGCCTTGCTGCTGCTCTACAGAGCCACAGAATTCAGTTGTGTAAATGAGGTTGTCAGGTTTTTTACCTGAAAATGAATGTACAGGGCCTTCACGGGTGTTCATTAAGATCTTGAAGTGAGAGAGTCATATCTGTGTATTGCTTCATGACACCACAAAATAAATGGATTAATAATGTAAATAATAAAAGACTGGATAGGAAGTCTTGTTTTGAATAAGAAATAAGAATAAGAAAAGTCAATTTTTCTTCAACAGTGATGTCTGAAAGCAGCCTGTTGTACCTGAGTTTAACGAGATGCTGAGAACCTCATGTAACATCATATGTTGGGTGTGCCATGATATCCACAGCCTTAGGGCTGAGCTGAAGAATGAATGCCTACTGTGATTACAGTTTTCTTGCTTTTGATGATTTGCACCAGGTTTAACCTCTCCTGAACTGTATTTCTGCATTTGCTTTTTAGGTTAGTATATGAAAAATGGATGTAGTGTATACTTAGACTTTACTTTTATGAATGTTAGTTATACCTTCCATACTATTGCAATCATAGCCCAATCCATTTTTGTTAGAAAACATAGGTAGATTGTATTCTAGAAGCAGGGAAATCACATTTAGTACTGAATAAGCTGCCTTCCCACTGAAGTATCAAATGTAACTTATTTGAGCAAAAACTCAGACGTAGAATTTGATCATGGTTCTGAATTGATCAAACATTTAAACCTATTAAATTTCCTATCTCTCTCTCTAAGAGACAGTCACTAAAGATGGTGTTAAAATGCGAATGAATCTGACATAGGCTTTTTTTAAAACTTCTCACCATTCTGCTCATGTGTTTTACAGTCAATATTACTGCAGCTGCCTCTTCTCATTGAGTCTTAAAGGCAAACAAAGTTCCGAGGGAATTCACCCTTGGGATGGAGTACACTAAATCAGAGGCTGGAGAAATTAGAAAAGGAGAGTAAAAATGTGGAAAAAAACCAACAGTGTAAGTGAAGACATGGTAATTGCAGGCTACATAAAGAAGCAAGTACTTGCAGCCTTGGTTACTAACTGTCACAAAAAGACAAAACACAGCTTAATGGTCCAGTTTCCAGAAATAAGAGCTCTTTACTGAGTGCACACGGTTGCCGATGCTAAACTAGTTATGCAGGCAGACGCTTGCCTGCACGTGGCCATTGAGATACCCTAATACCTAAACAGCATTCATCATCACAGCAGAAGTCTACAGTGTGATTTCAGGGAAATGGAATGGAAAAGATGCTTTATCAGAACACATAAAACTTCAAATTTTTTTTTTTTAAATTTGCCTTGAAGCAGCAAATTATGACAATAACACTTTTGCCTTTTTATCTCTTATCTTAATTCTAGAAATAAGTATCTGCATTTATACAATTGTATCTCAGATGTTTTAAGATCGTTTCTCCCTTGTACACAAGGAAAATTGCATTGCAACGAACACGTCTGTTGCATTAAAGATTGGCTTTAGTGATGGGTTTGAGAAAATATGTGGTAAATGTTTGTCCATGTGAATTAAATTCTCTTGCAGTTTTTAGAATTGGTATTTTGCATAGTCTTTTCTTGGGTTGTTTGTTGGTTTTGTTTTTGGTTGGGTTTTTTTTACACTTTCTAGGAGATATTGATGTGAATGGAAGATAAAGCTGTTAAAACTAGTGTAGTCTATGACTCCAGCAATCTGGGGAGTAACTAGCTTTAACACCACAAAATGATTACAGCTCTACATGCTTGCCACTTTCCTTTCAAACTTTGTGCTTGCTGTTGGGTGGGGATAAGAGCAACCTAAGTCTGAGTTACTGAAGCTAGAATGTGGTAAACAAACCTTATGCTACTGTGAATATTTGGGTTAAACCGTGCACTTGCGCTTGGAGTTTCTGCCAGCAGAATGAGCATGTTTTAAGCAAGTTACTGCCCCTTCACTGCATTCTTATGTTCACAATGACATAAAGCTGGCTATTGTAATATTGTGGTGATGGTTCACAAGTTGGTTTAGGGACGAGGGATGTCAGGCAGTCAGAAGTCAGAACTGTGGAAGACATGGTTCTTGGCAGGGAACAATGGGTAGCAGTCAACAGAAGTAGCTTCCTCAAAGCAGGTCAATGGGCTCACTGTTGGGGCACTGTTAGACTTTCTACTAACCCTAAACCTAATCATTGATGAACCACACACAGATAATCCAACAGCCATCACCCAGATGGAAAATTTTGCCGTGGTGGAATTGTTTTGAGAATTTTTTTCATTTTGGCAGTTTCTGGGGCTTCTGTAATGTTCAGCCTTAGGGGAGGACAAAGGACAGTGCAGGTTGCAGCAAGGTTCTGGCTGTGTTTGGGAGGTGGCTGTGATGTTTGTTGTGTAAGGCTCTGCCCGTGCTTATGGTGGAGAGAAAGCTCTGAGTCTTGAGTCTTGGTGGTAGTGGGGCTCAACAGATGCTGTTCAATAACTAATGTAATGTCTTTCTTTCCAAATTGGTCAGGTTTTGAGAGGAAGTAGTAAAGAGAAAGCAGGGGAGTCAAACACAGATTCTGTTCTAGAGAAGTAGGGCAGGTTTTATCTCCTTGTTCCATCATAACTGTGTTGAGTTTTGTGGGTTTTGCCTGAAGTTTCTAGATACTGTATGGAAAAAGGGTAGAAATGGGTTTTTTGGAAGAGAAGGGTGTACATTCAGAAGTCTGTTTCTGATACACTCTTCCTTTCCTATTCTTGGTTTTGTCTGTACTTGTGATTTTGAAAGGTTCTGAATATAATGTTCTTGGTTCAGATGGGATTTCTAATTTTTTTTCCTTTTTTTTATGCTGCATCTCTGATCTCAGCTGGAGCCTGAGATGTGAATGTGACTGACAACATCCCTTAGGCAAGGGACGGTGAGTGAGAAAGAACTGATGACCTTCACATTATTGTCTGATAATTAAAGCTCTGATCTAATTAACCCTCACTGCCATCACATGGTGATTCTGAGAAAATAATTTCTTAGTGGAGTTCCCTTGCTTAATCAAATTGCAAGGAGGTGGATAATTTGAGACTAGAACTTAACTAAATGCTTTTAAAACTCTTCCACTCTGGTACCGCTAAGTGACATCATCTTCATTACCTCTAATATTACTGGCTTTATGTAACTGTCATCCTAAATTTACACTGGAATTACATATTCACATTGGAAATACAAAGCCATTTATGTCCTCTGAAATTCGCTTTGCTTAGAAAGAGAGATTTTTAATGCCTGAAATGAGATGAAGGCAGGGAGAATTTAGGAAATGCATTCATGACTTAGAACAACTGAGCTCACTAATGTGATTGTAGTGAATCTTTTCTTGCTTTACTTCTATTGCAGCTGACAGGATTCAAGATGATGTGATGCTTCCCTTACTGAGTCCACTGTTGTCCTCCCATATATTTTTTGGTGTTTTCTCAAGGATTTAAAGAGGCAAAGAAGGGATTAATCTTTAATGATACCCTTTATTCAGACCGCAGCACTCTTTTCTAATTTAGGACAGCTTCCCAGAATCCTTCTTAGCTAAGTTCTGAAGTGCCAGCTTTAGGTTTAGTGTCAGTAGTCAGGAAAATGACTCGGAGTAACTCAACACCACTGATCCTCAGCTTGGCAGAGCTCAATACTAGGGCTTCCAAAGCAGGAGGAAGAAAGCTTCAGTGTATCTAGTTTTTAGGGGGGGAGTGAAAGGAGGAATAGAAAATGAAGCAGAATCATGTGAAAATGACACTTGCACATTTTCAAGTGATCAAAATAGAATTTCTTTATTGTGTAAAAGCAAACAGGAGAACATGGAAAGCATGGTCTTCCTATTACTAAACTGTTCCTAAGCATATTTTTTTCTGTACAACAATGCAGACTCATCCAGGCAAAGGCTGTGCCTTATTTTGATTTTATAAACCACTACATACAAATATTTAATGGAAAAAAAAATCCAGTAACCTCTCCCAAGGAGTGTTGATATTGTCAGTTATAGTACTGTGAATTCTAAAGACGTGTTTGTTGTGTTTTTGTCTTGTATACAGTATTTAAATAGAGAAGTATATGTAATGATTATGATCATGGTACCTTTCTACCTCCCTGTTAAAGATAAGAAGAACAAAAGAGTTTAGCTAGCTGTGTATGAACTGTATAAAGTAAAATCAGCTGTATAAAATGAAGATTACAGTGATACATTTGAACTCTGAAAAGGGATGATCTTACAGCCTTTTTCCATTCCAGTAATGCCAGAAGGGACCTGAAAGATACTAAATCATTATGACCTGCATCGAGCAAAGCTTTTTAAAGACATGCTTTGTTTTAATCCAGAGATTTTATTTCCATAGTGCGTTAGGGATTGCTCTTAGTACAGAAAATAGAACTGCAAGCAGAAAGTAGAACCTGAACCTGTCCTCTATGGAGCAGGTGGAGCTGAAGGAGCTCAGCTGAGGTGCCTCCAGGTGAGCATGGCAGGCAAGGCTAAATAGGTTGCACTATTCCTCTCGATGCCTCTCTCATAGATTGATGTGAATACACTGATATAACAGGCCTAGTGTTGACATTTTGGCTAACAGGCTCAGCACAGCTGGATCTTCCTTTGTACTAAACCTTGCGGGACTGAGCTTCTTGTGATGATGTTAAAAAAGCATAGGAAAAAAAAAATAGTTGCAGGGAAAAATATACCTTATAAGAACTATGCAATGCCAACCACTTAGAGTTCCAGATAATTCAGTCACGGCATCCTGACTCGCAAGAATATAAATTCTGCTCAGTTTTAGTAAAGAAAAAGAGTAATCTTCCCTCTAAGATCACAGAACCATAGATTTGTTTTGGCTGGAAGAGACATTTTAAGATCATCAAGTCCAATTGTTAACCCAGCACTGATAGGTCACCCCTAAACCATGTCCCTAAGTGCGACATCTACATGTCTTTTAAATATCTCCAGGTATGGTGACTCTACCACTTCCCTGGGCAGCCTGTTCCAGTGTTTCCCTACCCTTTCAGGAAAGAATTATTTCCTAATATCCAATCTAAGACTCCCCTGACACAACTTGAGACCATTTCCTCTTCTTCTGTCACTTGTTACTAGGGAGAATAGACCAACCCTCACCTTGCTACAACCTCCTTTCAAGTAGTTGCTGAGAGAGATAAGGTCTTCCCTGAGTCTCCTTTTCTCCAGACTAAACCACCCCACTTCCCTCAGACAGTTTTCCAAGTCTTGTGCTCTAGACCCTGCATCAGCTCCATTGCCCTTCTTTGGACACGTTGAGCACCTCAGTGTCCTTCTTGGAGTGAAGGGTCCAAAACTGAACACAGTCTTCTAGGTGTGGCCACAGCAGTGTTGACTGCAGAGGTATGATCACTTACCTGCTGGCCACACTGTTTCTGATACATTCACATCCAATAAAGGATGGAGATTCTCCCTGGTTCTTTTTTTGTTAACATATTTGTAAAAATGCTTTTTATTATCTTTTGCAGAGGTGGTCAGGCTGAGTTCTAGCTAAGCATTTGCCCCACTAATGTTCTTTCTACATGACCTAACTAAATCCCTATACTTTTTCTGAGTAGCCTGCCTCTTCTTCCAAAGGTGGTAGACACTCCTCTTTCTCCTAAGTCCCAGCAAAAGCTCCCTGTTCAGACAGGTCAGTCATTTTCCCCCCTAGTTTGTCTTAGGACAGGTGGGGACAACCTGCTCTTATGCCCTGAAGAGTTCCTTCTTGCAAGGTGTCCAGCCTTCCTGGACCCCTTTGCCTTCTAGGACTGTACACCGAGGGACTTTCTCAACCAGTGATATAAACAGATTGAAGTCTGCCTGTCAGAAGTCCGTGGTAATAGTTTTGCTGCCCCTCCTCCTTACTTGTCCAAGAATCAATAATTCTATCATTTCATGGTTGCTAAGCCCCAGGCGGCTTCTGACCACCACATCACCCACCAATGCTTCTCTGTTTTTAAATAGCAAAAGATGCCAAGCAAGGCATCTCCCCTGGTGGGCTCACTTACCAGCTGATTCCCCTCATCCAGATCATTGATAAATTCAAGAGAACTGGCCCCAGTACTGAGCCCTGGGGAACACTACTTGTGACCAGTCACCAACTGGATTTATCTCCCCTTCCCACCACTTTCTGATTCCAGCCGTCCTGACAGTTTTTTCAGCCAGTGAAGCATGCTCACTCCAAGCCATGAGCAGACAATTTTTCCAGAAGAATGCTGTTGGAAACCGTGTCAAAAACTTTACTAAAGTCCAGGTAGACAACATCCACAGCCTTTCCCTCATCCACTAAGTGGGTCCTCTTGTCATAGGAGATCAGTTGAGTTACACGGGGAGCTGCCTCTCATAAACCCACGCTGACTGGGACTGATCATTTGGTTGTCCTGTAAGTGCCACATGATGGCAATCAAGATGATTTACTCCATAACCTTCCCCAGCACTGAGGTCAGACTGTGACAGGCCTGTAGTTCCCAAAATCCTACTTCTGACACTTCCTGCAGACATGTCACATTTGCTAACCTCCAGTCAACTGGGATCTCCTTGGTTAGCCAGGACTGCAGAAAAATGATGGAAAGTGGCTCGGTGAGCACTTCCACCTTCTCCCTCAGTACCCTTGGGTGGATTCCATCTGTCCCCACAGATCTGTGTGTGTCTAAGTGGTGTGGTAGGTCACTGAACACTTCCCCTTGGATTATGGGGGCTTCATTCTGCTCCCTGGCCCTGTCATCCAGCTCAGGGGGCTGGACACTTGGAGAACAACTGATCTTACTGTTAAAGATTGAGACAAAGAAGGGATTCAGTACCTCAGCATTTTCCTCATCCTTGGTCACTGTTTCCCCAGTATCCAACAGAGGATGGAGATTCTCCTTAGTCCTCCTTTTTCTGTGAATGTATTTCTAGAAATATTTCTTTATTGTTTTTCATGGAAGTAGCCAAGATAAACTGATTGAATGCAATATCTGATATATTTTATTTGATCATCTCCAAAGTTTTTTTAAGTTGAAGCAATTTTAATCTTGTGTGACATTCTTCTATATTCTGATGCTTGTGATGTCCTTAGGGATTTGTAGCATACAACTATTTACAATTTAAATTAGATTTTAATAGGAAACATTTAATAGTTGTTTACATATCTTTAGGACTAAAAGAAGTGTTGGGTAACTGCCACAATGGGAAATTTTAAAATACATTAGACGATGTATTTATTCCTTTGAAATTTTTCTCTAAATAAATTTTAGTTCTTGTGGCTGCAGCATATGACTAATCCTTCCTTGCTTCTTGCCTCTGCCAAGGAGATCTGCTGTAATCAAAAAACTTAAAGAAAAAAAAATCTCTTAAAGGATTTAAAAAATCTGAACACATGGGAGGAATGTGCTCTTTTCCTCTAATTTTTATGGTTAACTTAGATATAAATTGTTGAGAAAACTTTCAGATTTTTATATGTTTAAATTTATATCTGTATGCTAGAAAACCAGTATTCTTGTCTTGTCTTCCATCTTTCCTCAGTGGTACTAACACTTTTAAAGGACTGTGTTAGCCTGTTGAGTCCCTGCTGTTTTGTTATGGGAGATCAAAGTAATACTGTAAGTATTCCTTTAGGACTGCCTCTTACAATTGCTGATGTTAGTAGCAACTTAGACTATGCAAGGAGGACAGGACAAATCTGAACAGTGTTAGGAATGGTGTTTAAATTTTCTTGCCTTGGCCTATAATTCATCAGCATTCATTACTTAGAGGCAATAACATGCTCTTGCTTTCCTGATCTTGGCGTTTTGATTTTCATTGCAACCTTAGTGCATGTCTCTAGGAACAAAGAATGAATTGCATGGGTGTAATGTTGCACGTGAGCTGACTTCCCTACATCTGTTGCAAATGGAATTTCTCTTTCAGCAGCATATTTTATTATTTTGAGGCTAGCAATAAAAAGTTGAACTACTGCTAATCACACAAGAAGTTTTAATAAAGAAGAAGCTATTTGTAGTTTCACATTGAGAACTAGCTTTCTTACTGATACAACTCATCATGGTGATTTTTAGCTGAGAATGTGTTCTCATGTGACAAAATTGTTAATGCAAATTCACCCTTAAAGGAGTTTTGTTCTCATGACAGCCAAGCATGGCAGAAGACCTGTGTGTTATGTGCTCTGATTCTGGGTTTGAAACATTGCTCTTCTCTCTTGTACAGATACCAAAAAGAAGCTTCTCTGACATTTAGTGGTTGTAGGAGTGGTTTGAAGAACAATCCAAATAATTGTCAGTAGATCTGGGAGGGCAGTGAGGACAAGGGAATAAAGATATCAAGATTGCACATCTAAAATTAGGTGTCCTCAGCAAGCCCATTTGGGTGCTGTAATTGACTCTCTGCCTACCTTTAGGAATATAGATGTCTTTACCTTAGTTTGGCTGGAGGAATAATCCCGTGTTTGCCAAGAATATTTCAATGAACAGATATTCATTTCATGACAAACCTGGCTCTGTTAGGCTAATAAAACTTTGGATAGTAATGGTAATCCATAATGAGATTATGGTACGTTGTTAGTAAAGCTAATGTTATTAAGACTTAGAATCTGAGTGAGACCAAGGAGTGCTGAAGGTACTTTTCAAAGCACTGCTGCACTAGTATAGTAGAAGAGAGGTAAGTGAGGAGGTGGTGTTGAAGAAATTCCTTCCTGTCATTTTATATTCAAATATATGAGCAGGAATCCCATCCAGTCACAAGAAGGGAAGCTCAGACAGCCAATTGAATCTGTGCCCTTGACCTGGCTCTACTGAGATTTTTTTTTCTTTACTCAACTTTATTCTCATGCTTGTGGGGAAAAGATTATCCTCACAAGAGTCCTTTATTAGAATTTATTTACTGGGGAGGAGAGAGGTTAGAAAATAATCTCGTTATTCTATAGGGACTTTATAAACTATTTATTATAATTGTCTTAACACAGAAGATCATGATCATTTTGGGTAAAATGAACAACCTGTTATCTGAAGGGGCCCAACAGAGACTGGAATAGAGATTCCCAAGCAGGCCAAAGGCTATCCCAGGAACAAGTATAACTCTGTGTGTGTGGAAATAAAATAGTGGAAAAAAAAAATCTTCTTTAAAAATGGTAAACCCACCATCTCACACTATTAATTTTCACTATTCATTTAGAAAGTTTCCACTTTTTGCAGATTAATGCAGTTTAACTTCAATTGCTAGTTTTTGTTTTCTTGTTAGTAAAAGCTAAATACATCATCTACCTCCAGTAATGACAGAACTTTTTCCTCCCCACATAATTTAATATGAAGCAATAATGAGCTTACAACTTTCTCTTGCAGAGTGGAAAATGGACCTGAGTTAAAAAGGTGTGTGTTTGTTGTTGTTTTTTCCTTGGAAAGCTTTCTACCAGATGCTAAAAACTATGACTGATGAGCCCCTATATTTCTGTTATCTTGAACAAACATTTATTTGCTTAACATTTAGCTATCCAATTTTGCAAATGCTGATACAAAAGCGGTCCTCTTTTGTGCTTCTCATGTAATGTTTGCAAAAGATTTTTGCCTTACTTGGGCGTGATACAATTTGGGATATGTTACATTTCTAAGGAGTATTAATGAGAATGATCTGCTATATTTCTAAAACAAACTCTGAAAAAGTTTTGAAAGCAATTCAAGACTTTAACTCAGCGTCCTCATTACTTCATTATTTTTCATGATCTTGTCAGTGTGGTAGTTGTACTCTGTATATATGGATGCAAGAAAAAAATTGAAAGGCTTTGTTAAAAGAGGCACTGGAAAACATTTCAGTTATTTATTTAGCAATCTCTAGTGTGAGCTCCTAGCTGGGAGTAACTGGTAACCAGAGAACCTGTATTAATGAGATTGCAGCTTGCAGTTGTTATCTGGAAATTGCAATTAATGTTCTAAAAGCATACTGTTAAAACGCTGTTCTCCCATGTCTCTGAACAGTCTGAAATTTGTACTTTTAAATATAATGATTGAGACAAACTCAGCTTTTGATGCATGCAGTCAACCTAAAATGTACTCAGCTTAGAAACAATGTCAAACCATATCAGAGATGGTATCTGCTGCTGTTTTGACTATATGCTACAGCACTTTTTCTCTTTCCTCCATTATTGTGAGGAAGGAGACAGTGACCAATAAGCAGGTTCTGTAAGAAACAAGCTATCTAGTCAAATACAGAGCAGATGAATAGTCTCACTGAAATCAGTGGGACTACTTGGTAGCTGAAAAGAAAATGTTCAGTTCTGAACAATTTAGGGTTTTTTTCTTCTTCCTATTATAGTCTATTTCTTGATATTGCTTATGCTTAAATCAGAGGAATTTTTCCTCAGATAAGTGTCTAAGCAATCACTACAGGGAAACTAAATAAAATTTGGAATTCTGTAACAATATCATCTTATGGGTTATTTCAAATGTTCCTAGTGAAATTTTGGAACCTTCTTTGCTTGAAGTTATTAAAACTGGTTTTGCTTTATGGGTCTAGATTTATATTCCTAGTATATCAAGATGCTGTTGATAATGTGTCTTAACTGAAAGAACTTTAGATGGTGAGTTGTGTGCATATCACTATACTAGTTCTAGAATCAAAAATATAAGCCTTTTGACAAGAGGAGATGTTTTGGTCTCCTTACTAGGCCATATATTCAAGATAGTATTTTAAATTAAGAGATATACTTGCAGAGCTGAGTGGTAATACTATTTGCTAATAACTCCTAAGACTTGATTCTTGGTGCTAAATGTGCCACGTGTGCTCCTAGCAATATAGTTCAGTGTTTTTCCTAATATATATATATAAAAAAAATACCTTTTATATATATATAATATATATATACACATATATTTGTCTGCCTAACATTCTAAATATCGGTGCAGGAATCACAGAGAAATACTGATTTGTCTCTTTACCTTGACAGGAGATTAGTCAGTGCTTTGCTTAGTGTAATTGTGATACAGAGTCTAGTGTTGATGAGCTTATCATCATGATGTGCCTCCAAATGGCTTTTAGTTTACAAGAGGTTCTGTATTATCTCTTAAACTCGTTGAAGAATGGATTCAGCCACCAAACTGCCCCCTAGAAAAGTAAACACAGATTTTTTTCATAGAATGGCTGAATTAAATTAAGTAATTTACTTTCATATTTTTTGTTTCTAACTTGTGAATATGAGATCTTCTCGTGTAACTAGATGTTTATTCTCTGCCTTCCTTCTTATTGAAGTAGAATGAAGCTAGGATGCCTGACAAAGAGGAGAAGCAGCTACAAGGGCCTTAATGAAACAGATATGGTAGTCAAAGGAAGAAAAAAAAAATGTAGTCCTTTTGCCTGTGTAGGTTATTAAATTCAGGACAGCAGTGCATAAATAATCTTCTGCCACTATTGACTGCCTTTTGACAGGTTAACTAAAGTGAATATGAAGTTATCAGCAAGCCCTTTTAAACAAGGATGAAGCCTAAGGCATCATCCTTGACATAAATGGCAACTGCTGGGCAGTTTCACAGCCCTGGCTTTTAGATATCTTCGCACTGTTGGTTGATATACTGGGAGGAAACTGTCTTTGGACCTTTGTTCACTTTTACTTACATTTCCGAGGATAATGTGAAATGCAGTAATTTGTACTACATGGGGTACAAGGATAGATAAAGGAGTAATTTGCCATTTATAGCAGATTAAATCAGGCTTTTAGTTCAATCAAAACAGCTTGCAGCTGAATGTTATAATCGGATTACCTGACATTGGGAGAAAATTGAAGCTCCCAAAAAGGCCTCCTCAGGTTGTCTTAATGAAATAGAATTTTCAGTTTCTCCCAGTTGCTGAATGGTTTCAGATTTATTTAAAATATCATCTTCTCCCCCCAGCTACCTCAAAGTTACATATTGAAACTTAATAAAACCATTAGTATAATGCAGTAGAATGCTGCTGCTGCTATTCTATTAAAATCAGTAAGGCATTTGGTCAACATGTAGATAAAGAGCAGGAAGGGATACTTCTGATAATTATATGTTGAAAATTTAATAAAGTGTTCTTGTAATGTTATTTAGCTGAAAGTATCTGGCAGGAGAGTTATGTATTTAAAAATGCTGTATTTTGATTTTTTTTTGGCAAAAATTAGAAAGAATTTGTCTGCTCATACTTGATTTCTTATTTTACAATTTTGACCTTGGCCGTTGAATGTATGCCTACTTGCTTTCTCTTGGGTTTATAATATTGTGGTTTCCTAATTAATCTCCAAGTCCAATTTCTTCTGCTGCCACATTTCCGCAGTCCGTTCATGCTGACTGGCTTGCAAAGTTATCAAAACTCTTTTATTGGATGTCTTTCATAGCAGCAATTGTTGCCTGTGTGACTATGTAATTTTATTAAAATATATTAATTCTGAACTCTTGCTCCTTGCACAGCAAGCTGACAGTTTTCAAGTGACAGATCTGCTGAATGGCTTTGCAAATGGAAAAAGAATTTCAAGTAACTGAATAATTGCTTCAGAGCACCTTTTGTGTCAATAGGAGTCTTTTCATAGAGTGCCATAATCTTTGGATCCAGCCTATATAGCCCATTAAATGCATTTAAAATATTGTAAGGGCATAATTAAGTCTTGCCATATTCCTATATTCCTTGACAATATCTCCCTTTAAAGTCATAACATCCTATTATCTGAAGTAAGTTCAAGTAGTAGACAATCTTGATGTGCTATTAAAAATGGGTTTTGTCCTATGGGAACAGTGGGCCAGTCATGTCAAAACCTTTTATCATTAGCAGTTACAAGTGCTTTCTAAAACTATCTCGGATTCAGTAACCTAAAAGATGAGTCTGTCATCTTAAAAAGAGTCTCTCTGTTAACTGCCCTTTTCTCTCCCTCCCAGTCTGGGATTATAGGAGAAGAGAGTATTCAGACTGATACAGTTTTTTTTCTCTTTTTACTTTGTTTGATGTCAAATATGATGTAGTCAATGTCACTTATTATGCTGTAGCTGTACTGCAGTTCTAGAGGTGACAAAATCAGAGGGATACTGTTGTGAAACTAGCTAGAATAGAGTCTAGCTATACTGGGTGGGAAAGGACAGGAGAGGCAGGGGTAGGGTGATGTGGTAGCTCACTTTGAATCACTTTGGATGAGGAGTGTGAGCTTTTCTTTTGAGATTTTTGTGCAGCAACAGGGTAAGAAAACCTCTCTAGGTGTAGAAAATAAATTTTTTGTGCAAAGACTGAACATTCTTTGAGCGTAACATGGTTAGGTCACCTTTTAAATAGACTTAAGTCTGGTATTTTTAAAATATAGCTGAGTGGGCTCTCTTACAGTATACCAAGCAACTTTTTGGAGGTTGTCCTTTGCGTGTAGGAACTGTTCTCTAGTTCTACAAAACATTTTCCTAGAGATACAGGGAAATCCTTCTTTTTTGTAGTAATTTCTGCTAAGCTCTGTGGAGATCTTTTGAATGCAGAAGAAAACAAAACCTAAGTTAGTCATAGTGAGCTAAAGTCAAAACAAAACTGCAAAGCTGGTGTCGATGGCCAGGCTTTTAAGGGTAGCATCAGTTCAAGTGGCTATCTAAAGGATTGTAAAAAAGGTGTTATAAAAAGGTTAAAATAAGCATGGTATTTTAAAATAAGCAGATATACTGATATCAAATTCTTGATGTGGCCTATGATTTGAAGAGGATTGGAAGTAAGAGTGTTTAAAACATAGAAAAAGCAGTTATTTACAGAAATAGAAAAAAAATACAGTTGCGAATCGATAGTCACAAGTCTCACTAGACATCAGTTCTAAGGAACTGCTACTGAATTATTAAACTGCTCTGTGGCCTTGAAAATCAATTTATTTTTATTTTTTTAAAAGAGAATAGGGAAAATGTCACCTTTTGAATGATCTGAAATAAATGTGACAGTCATCCATTTAGCATTGTGAGGATACTAGGAAGATACTGATTCATATATTTCTACATAAATTACATAGTTTAAAGTAAATGTAGATGTTCCTAATTAGTTCATCGTCCAGCTACCAGGGTAATTTTGTTATAGTATGCTTTTTCATATTATGCTTTTGGTCTGTGATAGAATGTGTGATTACTGATAGAGACTTAGGGAAATAATTTGAAATTCATTGAATGACTTGAAAATAATTATGTGCTAAATGGCATTTATCTTGGGACTAGAACCGAGCAAAGAGCACATGGTGAAAATATTTTTCTGAATGTTATGGTTTATTTTGTGTTTGATTGTTCTCCATGAAAGACTTAGAAAAGTTTTATTGATTTGGAGAATAAAATGCTAATGCACTCCTTTAAGGAAACTCAGACACTTGGAGCATGCATGTAGCTGAAAACCAAAGCACATAGACACACCCTTGCATTGTGTATGCTCTTTTGCCTCTCAACAGTTGCACTGATAAGATACCAGTGTCTGAAATAGTATTTCCATACACGTGTCGCTTTCCATCTGTATATGTTTAATCTGAATTTGTTTTCTCTGACCTTGAAATAAGAAGATAAAACATACCCCAGTGCAAGGTTTGAATAGGAAAAAATAACAAAGTTTCTTGAGGAGACTGTAGTTGCACCATCAACGGGAACAAAATTACTGGGGTGGTTCTACAGAGAGAAGGATGTCTTATTTCTCCAAGGAGGTAGCTGGAGATCAAAGAGTATCCTTATCTTCACATAAAAGTGAGCAAAGGCAGGCAGGGAAGCAAGTAAAGACCACCTGAGGGAGAGAGAATAATTACATGGGTATCAAGTTATGCTGCTTCTCCTTTAAAACGATAGAAATTACTTGAGTTCATGGGGATAGAAAGTCTGAGAAAACTCTGCAAGCAATCCTGATAACTGTTTATTTGATGCCTAAATAAAACTACTCTGTTTTTTGGAGAGGCTTGAGTTACTATGTCACTTGCATTGTAATTCTTACCTGAATGTGCACCTATGATGTGTTAACACTGGTTGGAATTGCCTTGCATATGGAATTTAATAAAAGAGGTAATTGTAATCCCATGGCTCCTCTGCTGGGAGAAGCACTATATAGTTCTTAAAAAAATTAAAGCATGGAATCCCAGGCTTGTCACAGATAAGAGTACAAATATACAGCTTTCTCTGTAATTATGATATTCTTTAAACTCAGGTCACATGTTCCTCACGATGACTTTGTTTATTCCAAATCCTTTAGAGAAGCCACAGAGAATATCAGCACACCCAAATTTAAGTCTAAAATTAACAGAACAGAATGCTGGCTAATATTCAACTAACTTGGGTTTGATCTTCTTTCACAAAGCATCTTCGTGATGAACGTTTCAGCTGAGGTGATAGCATTTCAATTTCTGTCTTCTGATTTATATGACTAAAGTAATTGTTTTATCTTTCTGAGGGGGGAAAAAACATGTCCACTGTCAGTGAAAAAGCCTATGTTCTCCTTCTAACAGGGATAAATGCCTGCACTGAAAGAGCAAGAAAGGCCAGGCCTTCTCCTGTACTTTCTGGTTATAATATGTACTTTTCCATTTACACACAGCAAATCTAGATTCCTTCTTGTTTGTTTGGTTTGACTTTTGTGGTGTGTTTTTTTTTTTCCTTTTTAGATGAACAACAGCTGTATTTGATAGGAATACAGGAAAGTTTAAATACCATTGAAAGTATGTTATTTTTAAGATTGTAACCAAAATTGTGAGACCAACTGGTGAGCTTACAATGCCACTGACTCTGTTAGTCTTTCTCAACAGCATAACTCAGCATATTATGCAGTAAGATGCTTGTGCTGCAAAGTAATCTGTGGCATGCAGGTATCTAACTGTGTGAGGGTCTATAGCATTGGGGACTAAGGATGCTGTGTTTCCTATAAACTAGTTCCACGTTCCCCAATATTTGCATTTTGGATGTGTCTAATACTTCAAATACTGTGTGGTATTCATAACATTTGCTTTATATACCCTTGATAGTGTAGAAATATGTATTACAGTACTTCACTTATCTATAAATAGCTGTGTCCTGTGGTTAAAAAAGGAGATATTTCCTTAAGTTTTTTTTCTGGCTTAAAAAAAAGCAGTGAAAGATGAATAACTGATTTCAGGTTCCATATAGTTCCTTATATTTGTGCTGTGAATAAAAATAATTCCTTTAAAGGACTCTGCCTGCTGCACAAACTCTGATTTCCTGGCAAAGACTTTTCTGTATTACACAAAGCAGCAAGGATTTGTAGACTTCTCCTTTCCTGGAATGTGTGGCAGCACTGGAACATATAATGAGGATAAAACCCCTCCAAAGTGATTGCCTGCTAGTCCCTGTTGTTTTGCATTTCACATTGTATAAAACATAAACAATCTCAAGCATGTTTTCTGAAACTGCATATTTCCAAAGTAGTTGTAGTCATGCTTGGAGTAGCTTAGGGAATTCCCCTGCAGACCTCCTTCTGTACTTATCTTTCACTACATCTGGTCAAAGTAGGAAAATGTTGCACTCACTTTAGTCTCTTATTTTTCATTGACAGATGCTTTTGTTTGGTTGGGTTTTTTTTTTTTTTTTGGTAGCAAAATCTCCATTTAATTGAGTGTTTCAAAATACAACTTAGTTACTGAGAGGTATTCAGGTTTGTGTCAGGGCAGACTTGGTCTGTCTTCTACGAATGCCAGCAGAGAGGTCAGACTCTCAGCCAGTGCAAACTGAAATGCTTCACTGAATTCCACAGGGCTTTCTTCACTAACTCCAGTATTTCCTACCTCCTGTCTCACATATTACAAGCAAAGGGTTAAAAAGAAAATAGTGATATGTCTGTGTCCACACACCTTCTACCCCCCACCATACTTACTGCAATAGAAAATAGAAATAAATGTAAACCCTTTTCTAAGCAAGGTTCTTTCAGTTGCTCAGTACAAGGTAATAAAATTATTTCCAGGTTTATTCCAATATAACTAGTGTAAAACTTCTTCCTAAATTACCTAGCTCCATTATGCTTGTACAGATGGGACTATAGTCTGATAACCATGAACATTTGTAAGAATTGGAAGATTTGGAGTAGATGAGGTAGTTCACTAAAATCATGCAAAAAATGTTCCATCGTTTTAATCATCTTTGTGGTTTGGTGGTAAATAGTGCCAGAAGTCTAGCAGAAACTCCCAAGTAGGCACTTTTCTTTACATCATACAATATACACGGAAATTCTTCCTTTTGGTCTTTAAATTATTTTTAACTTGTCTCTGAGAGTTGTCTTAGAAGTATGAAAACATGAGTTATTCATCCAGGTTTTCAGGTAGGTACACTGCACCAATTACATATGTTTGCTTTTGCTGTGTTAATCCTGCTAGTCATTGCATGCTGAATTTTCCCTTTCCTAACATTCCTGTTCCTGACAGCATGGATTAACAAGTAAGAAAATGTTGATAAACAAGTAGGAATGAGCAAGCACCTCTGTCTTCTTCAGGGAGATAGTCAGTCCTACTGTGAACTAGCTGGACAATCTAGATGTTACTCTGTAACTTTCTTTGGAAGTTATTTTTTGGTTATTTTTTGTTCACTGCATTAGGGAGAACGTAGCTATGAAATTTCAGCTGAGATGTCTGAATGCTGAATTCTACATATCCAAATATGCAGTTAATTCACACAGGTGGAAATTTTCACTAGAAATTAAATTTTCTATAGATCATTCTGACACAAGATATCAGTGTATTTTTAATCTAAATATTGATTTGGAGTGCAGCAATGCATGCAGAATTGTATTTTAGATGATGATTGTAAAAAGAAAATTGTGCTGAATGTTCTAAGCTCACTCCTTTTGGTCTATACAGTGGGAAGGTCCCCTTCAGCACTGCTGTCATCCCTGATTCTCAAGGCTATTAAAAGGCAGAAGGAACTAGTTAGTGTCTTCCTGAATGTTCAGAGCTTGCTGTATGCATACATTTATGCACACTTTTTCTCAACAAATTCTTGAATGAATTTTCAGTACTGTTACCAGAGTAAATGTTGTCATAGTCATGTGTACTTGTCCTTATCTCTGTATCCTTTCTACCTTTGAAACTTATTATTGCAGGATGAAGTTAGAATTGGTAGACCAGCGAGACCAAAAGCCTTATGTGCTATCTTTTAGCTTTCCTTTGCTTTCATTTGCAATTCAAAATTTTACTAGATCAGCTGTAATGCAGAAGTATCCAAGACTCTTCTTTTTTTCAGGTGTTAGCAACTATAACTGCAGTACCAACGAAAGGAAATTGTTGAGCGAGTTCACAGACTGTAATTACTGCAAATAGAATGAGTCTTATGTGTTTATCATTTTTCACCTTGGGTTTTGATGTACTCAGGATCATTCTTGCTGGATAGATTATAGAAAAAGACTGATTAGTCTGACTTTATAAATGATGCACAGGAGTTGCCTTCCCCCTGGTGTGTCCTAGGTAATATTATTTAAAAAAAAAAGTCGATTTTAGAAATACCAGTAACAGAAAAATCAACTGCTTGTATAGGAAAACCATCCTAAAAGCCTGCATCACTGGGTCTAGTGATATTTTGTTTTTTCCTATTGTGTTGTAGAGTTCACTGTCCAAGTTGTATTCCACTTTTTATTTAGTATTTCCTTAACTAATTTTTTGATTTTTCTCCTGCCATCTTCTGTAATGTCTGCTTTCTAGTACTAGAATTGTTCCTTGTGGATCATCTCTGAACTCTTTTTTATGAACACTAATTTATGAACTTTAACACCGTAAAATACTTTTTTTTTTTCTCCCAGTATTGATCACATTGCAAAAGTTACCTCGTTGCTTTGACTTGGTTCCTTTACTTCCCCTCACAGACTGCAGTAATTTTATGGTGCAAGGACTTGGTCTCTTTCTGTGTCTGATGGGAGATAGTGGTGCCTCTTTCACGATTGCTCTGATTGGGCTGTATTTTTAACAAGTTATCTAGCTATAACCACATGATTACTAAAGTCAGTGCAATCATTCATATGCTTAAACACCTAAAGGATCTGTGCATTAGCTGTACTTTCCTCTAATGACTGTGGCTTTGTGGTATTTGAAATACTATACCTCTTTGGTTTTTTCTTCCTATTTAGTGCTGGTTTTGTTTCTAGCTTTATTCTTTTACACTTTTTGTTATAAATCCCTTCTCCTGGATTCTCCTTGACCCTCATCATTTTACATTTATGGGCTTTCTAGTTTCTCCTTTACAAATCATCTTGTATTTTTTAATAGCTTGAAGAACTTTATCCAAAGTGCCATTTTTAATCTCATTTTCTGTTTCCAGCATGCGTTTTAGTAATCCTCTTTTCCTATACTACTTGCAACTAATGTATCCCCTTAGTGTCCCAGACTATCAATGTTTCATTTTCTCAAAGGATTAATGTCAAAAAATGTATTAGCACTGGTACATAGTAAATGAGAGGGATTCCACTTAACACCTTTGACTTCCACATGCTCAGGGGAAACAAGGATGTTGGCTTTACCTGGAGTCCTAACTAGAATGAGTATAAAATATAACTTAGGACTGTTTCCTAATACATGGGTCTTCTCAAACATTTCACTAAAACTCATTTCCAGTAGTAGGCAATATTCTCCTGCAGCCTGTTGTGAATCCTCTTGTGGTTGTGTAGTGATGGGAGTGGGTGAAAAAAGTGCAGCTAGGCTGTTCTCAGTTTGTCTCAGAGACAATGAGCACCAAGTGAAATACAAAAAAATTCCTAAGAAGGAGCTTTTTGTTTTACTGTGAAGGTGATCAAACAGCTAGGGCTATTCATACTTTCCTTTCAGTTACCAACACTTGATGCTTTGCCTTGTTTAGAAATATTTATTGCAAAACTGTTTCTTAAATAAATTTGAGATAGGTAAGAACTTTACACTTGAGTGAATGTCATGATACCTAATTTTTGGGAGCAGATTCTCAGCAAGTTTTAGTTCCTGTGTCTGTCTGGAATTGACGGACAAGTACCACTTTCCATATATTGGGAATTTGGACTT
>JANVCC010000035.1:3400715-3479283 GCA_025345505.1 Todiramphus chloris collaris
TTTCAAACAAGGTCAGTATACTTCTGTGTTTCTTCCTTATACGTGCAGTGGCAGAAAGAAAGTATCTAATAGAGAATTTAGATTTACAGGCAAAGCAACAACAATACATAGCAGAATTTCATTTGTAGGTATTAAATACACCAGAGCTTTGTTCTATGTTGGTCTAGAAATTTTATGTCAGTATCAGTATTGCACCTTTGCTGCAGAATATATTTTTCCTTAAAATCTATGTGTATACATATGTATGTGTGCACAGACATGCTTTCATCTGAAAAACAGTACAATTCCAAAGACATCTGATCATAAAAGCAAAAAAATTATTCCTACTGGTATATAGTTTTTGGACAAGACACTGATATGGAGTAAAAAGACATAACAGAACCTGACTGCTTGGTCTTCTTCTCTGCAGTGTGTAGCTGTTTCATGGCTCCTGTGAAAAAAATTGCATGTCTACTGAACTTGATAGTTTAGCTATACAAAAGCACAGACACTGGTTTGTGTAGCAGAGAACATGTTGTGAATTCTGGGATAAGAAATGGAAGACACATCAACCTTTGAATTCACAGCTCAGATGTTACAACTATTGAGACTGGCTTTTTTTTGTCCTAAATTTCTATACAATACCTATGTTTTTCAGTTGATTTGTAACAATTTATTTTCCAACTGCTGGTAATTTACCCTGAAAGTCTGTTCTCCCACTTGTCTTAGTTAAGTGTTCCACTGTAAATAGTTGATATTTTGTTAGGTGTAGGCATAAATACACAATCTAGTCATGGAGTCTTTTCATACCAGAATAATCTATATAAGAAGCTACATTTATTACTTGTGTGCTTTTAAGTTATTGCTTATGACAGGACAATTTCATGTCAGAAAAATCAACAAAGAACACATTAAAAACACATAGGTGTTTTATATATATACACTATAATACTATTATATATAATACAATATTGTTATATATTATATATATAACTATATATAATCCTATAAAGGATTAGATATAATGCAATAATATGCTATATTCCTGTACAAGTTAAATTTTTAAGTTCTTGATATCCAGGCTGCTGGTAGATAAAAATTCTTTTGGGCTTGGGCAAATGTAGCTTGATCTTTACGATGAATGTAGTGCAAATCGTTGTCAAGAGACAGTTCAAGAAGTTCCTATGTCTTGATGTATCATCACTGCAGACTCTTCTCTACTGTCAGTTATTGAACATTGTGGGAATCTCTCCTGTACATTTTAATGCCTTTCCAAAGCCACACTTAGCAAATCAGATTCTTCATTCCTCTGGTCCATTTATTAATTTCACAGTTTAGGGTCAGGGCAGCCCCTTAGACCTGTAACAGACGCTCTCTGTTAACCCCCTCCCTCTCCGAAGGGAAAGGGAATAAGGGAGAGAGACTTAGCGATTAAAAAAGGAAACTAGAACAACATTAATGAAAATAATAGTAGTATAAATGGAATATATACAAATACATACAAAACCAGTATCACACCCAACCGCCCTGATGGTAATGACATCACCATCACCACTGATGCTGTGGAGCAGGCACCGGGGCAGTCCCAGACTGGGCCCCACAGCAGATGGGAGCTGTGTTCAGGATCTGGATTCTGGTACCGGGTTCAGGAACACGCAGATCGGATCGAAGGCAGAATGGACAGAGGCCTCCTTGGGTGCTCCAAGGAAGGAACTGAAAGAGGACCTGAGACAAGCCAAGCAGAACTGGCAAAATGGTCGAAGAGGGGAGAAGAGCCAAAGACCATTTGGAACCCTCAGCTCTATGCCAAATATGACATATATGGGATGGAATACCTCACTGGTCAGTTTAGGGTAACTTGTTCTGTCTGCTCCTCCCTGCAGGTGCAGCCTTTCACTTCCTGCACCCCCCAATGTGGTGCACAAGATCCAGCAGTGGCCTTGGTCTGCACACCAATCCTTGGTAGTAACTCCAAACATGGGGTGTTATCACTGCTAGAAGCAGACACTGTCTGTGAAAACAGCCTGCTGACTTCAGAAAGTGCAGTCAGCTAGAAGAGCTGAGCTGAAAAGTAAAATCACTGAACAGAATTCATTTTATTCTCTCTCAAAACAGGACAATCAATGATCTGTCTGAGCTGCAGTGTTGTTTTGTCTATGAATATTTTGTTTTATGTCCAATGGTCAGATCAAAAGTTGACACTGTGTCTATTAATGGTTTGCCCTAAAAAGTGTTTATTGACCTGGATGAGCAACAGCAGCCATTCTATTAGATGCAGGAAAAGTGAACCAAATATATGTAAATGTATAATATGGAACAGGATGGGCTATGTAGCTTCTGTTTTGAAACCTGTGTGGACTTTGCACTGGTAATTCTGGCAACCACAGCCATAGTCTAAAGTGGCTTGATGTGATCTGAATGCAGGGAAAGGGGAAGAGATGCTAGGAAGCTGCAAGCATTCTCTTCTTTACAAGAAAGAAAGACACAAACTCTGACAGTATTCCAAAATAATGGCTTCCATGGCCTCCATTTACAATAGTTCCCAAAGTCCTTAGAAGTTTGAGTTTTGGACGTTGTCCTACATTTATTACAGATGTAATCAGACATTGGTGCTAATATTTCAGATGTCTGTGAAAAGTAATTTGAGCAAAATAAAACTACCATCTGTAATTACATTACCCGAATAAATTTGAATAAAGATAGTCTGTCTAACCTTGTAGTCTAGTTATAGCACAAAAATCTCAGTATCTGTACAGCACTAAAAATGCTGCTTTTCAAATATCAAAGTGAAGCTTGAGGCTAAAAGACCTCTTGCTTATTTCCAATTTACATCCATATGCCTTCCTGACTCTTACAATAAGAAACACTATATTCCTCCATCCCTGTGGCTCTCTTGTAATTTATTTACCTGGGGAAGATCTGCTTTTAGATGCAGCATCTGGTTTTCAATGATTTCCTGCTTTTAGCCAGTTGAATTGACTGAACCAGAAGGGGGTCAAGTCTGTTGCCTGAGGTCACACATTGAGTGAATGCCTGAGCTTGGATTTAAAGTTAGATCTGGAGTATTCCCTCTTGGTTCTTTGCTGCTTGCAATAAATACTTATTTTCAAATGTCAGGTCTATTTGGGAATAATCAATCTGCATTATATGCAAGCAGAAAATTATAATGCTTAGCCTGGTACTTACTGAGTACATACATAGTTCTTGCAAATGTCTGTCAAAGCAGCTAGAAAGCAGGAAAAGGGTAGAAAGTTTTACACTTAAACAATGTAAACATACCTAAAGCAATTGAAAAACACTCCAAACTGGTAATAGAGGAGACACTTTTTAAAAAATTTGTTAATTATTTGTGTTAATGGCAAATTTAGCACAATGCTATTTAATTTGATGGTAATCAGGTGAGAAGAAAATGTGTTTTCTAGCCCTGTTCTCAATAATAAAGTACACTGCGTGCATCTTTATGGGAATCTAAATTACAGGATCTTGGGCCTCTGTGTATAATTTTTATGATATTCTGCTTGCATAATTACTTTTTTAAAAGTAATATTAATGGAAGAAGTTATATCAGGAATGGGAGAAATTCAGTCTACATGATTGTACAGCAAAATGTTAGTCATGATTAATGGCATGGGAAAATGAGTTTATCTCTGTAGTTCATGGATATGAAAATGTTTGTGATAGATGAAATATAATTTGTAAAGGATTTTTCCTGTTCCTTCTGTGAGGAAAAAACCCAGAACAAAACAACAAAATCTGTCTACAGAGATGCTCTATTCAATTCAGAAAAAAAGCCGTTGATATTGTCAACAGGACTTTTTATGTCTTTATTCAATCAAAATCTGAGTTACTATTTTGGGTAAAACCTGAAATATTTCTCTCTGTTTTGAATTTTTCTGGTTGAAAAAGTACTGTCATAGTTTTGTGCAATTATAACTGCAGTTTCTGGATGGAAACAGTTTATCCGAAAAAGGACTGACTTTTCTGGCTACCGTGAATTTGGATGGCCATAAAGCACCTAGGAGAGTAGTTGAACTGACAATCCAGTCTAAACAGTGTAGGAATAATTATGCTCCCAGGTCTTCTTGAAATGAACCTCACAGTCGGTCAGCAATAGCAATTATCCATAATAGTAGTTTAAACAGCTCCTGGGAATGTTAACAAGTCCTCTCCTGTCATGCAGAGGCTGAAAGAGGAAAGAAGCTAGGTCAGTCAGGAGAAGAGACACAATTCAATGAAAATAAAAAAGCCTCAAAAGCTATTATTTTGACCCATGACACTTTATTCTTTCCTTTTACCTTCTGACCTTATTTCTGGAGATAATGAAAGGGGCCCTTAGAAAACATGTGTGAGAAGTGTTGTCTTTTCTTGATTGTGGAAACAGTGTCATTTTAGGAGTCCTACAAACAGACAAGCAGAGCCTAAAATGACCTGGTATTTGTGGACTAAAATGATCTGTGTATTTGTGCAATTGGAGGGGGTGGGAGGGGTGGGAGTTGAAGAAGCCACTCTCTTGTTTCATGGAGGTCTGTCAGGAAAACACAATCGTTTTTGCTTGGGGACCTCGTGTTTTTTCCACAAAATGTCCCCAGGAAGGCTAAGATAACTCTCCTTTACTGTAGCATCCCAGGAGTGTGTGAGTAGAGACCAAGGAATGAGATCCTGCTGGGAAGATAAGATATGGTGGAGGAGGGACAGGAAAAACAAAGGCAGGGCTCTAGAGTTAATGGCAAGGGGATCTGTGCAGCCTATGAGGCAGAAACCATCTGAGTTAGTGTTTGGAATAAATAGGTTTTGAATTTAGAGACTCTTCAGGCCATCTTTTATCTTATGAAATACATGGAGGAAAGTTCTAAGTTGTTCCTCCTGCACTTAATCTGACTATGTTTTTACCTTGGTTCTGCTAAAGGACTGTATCATGAATCAAGCTGTTGCAGTCAGTAGCTAATTTTCTTGCTTGGATTTAAAATGCAAAAAAAAAAAAAGAATGAATTTGAAAAAGTCAGTCACATTACTGATAGAATAGTTAGACTAGTTAGGAAAAGACTTCTAAAAATCTGTATTGGAACAGGGAAAAGCGTTTTTTCTTGGCCTCAGTATTGTTTAGAAGAGATGGATTTTTTGACACATTGAATTTTATTTAATGTATCGAATCTTTCCAATTAATTTCAGATAGTCTTCCTTCTTATCACTTCACTGAAAATGCTTGAATTTATAGGAGATCATTTAGTAAACAAGAGCTACTGCTTAAGGTAGAAGGTATTCTGCTTGGCAATGTTAAAGAACTCTTAAGTCGTTCAGAAGAGAAGTACAGGTGTTCCCTGTTCTTCATTTGGACACAATGTGGAAATATTTGTATCCTCTTTACATTATCATGCTTCAACTCTGCTATCCATCAAACACAGGAGATAAAGCTGGAGATAGGTGTAATAAAAAGAAGGAGCAGAACAAATAAATGATTGCTGTTGGTTAAAAATGACAGTCCAGTTACAAAAAAATACACTATTCAGATATTTCAAAGGTGTTTTGAAAAAGATGTTTTAATTGTATAATAATGCTGCACTGTTTTTGAAATTACTGTTAGTAGTATATTGCAAAACATACACTGCCTATATATATATACTGACCCTATCATCATATAACCTATAAAACGGTATTGACTTCCAGTATGAGCTGACTTGGATCTCTTTATAAATTAAACATTCCATAAGTACAGTATTCAAACACTGTATTTCTCCCTACTTTATGTATATAAAATAGTATTTATTGTCTTTTTTTGTAAAGCTCCTTTTGAGGGTAGATTTTGCAATTGCTGCTTTTTTAAGGTCACTGCAAGTTTCAGACTTCAAATACCAAGTTTTCTGTATGACATTTACTTAAAGAAGTCCCTCTCTTCACTACTTCAGATGCACAAAAATCATATGCTGTATATATAATTTGGAGGAATGCCAGGAGTGGTTGGATATGCTTACCTGTAGTGCTCTGAGTGATGCTTACACAGGAGCACCAAGTTCTTGCTGGGCAGTGATGTACTGTTTAAAGGCACAGTGGAGATCAGTGCCTGCTGCAAAATCTACTTGGAAAAACAGAAGATTTGTTAGGTTTCTGTTACCGTGGCTACAATGACAGTAGGTATCAATTAGCTTTTAGTTATATTGGCAAAAACTCTTCCTCTAACTTCGAGCATAACTAAGCCCTGATGAACTCTTTCAGACCTGTTCCTTTCTTAGAGGTATGATCTGTTTTGAAGTAGTCATAGCTCAGCTGAAAATCTTTTCTGGTGTGTACTATGGAGTGTAAATGGTCCTAGAATTGTCCAATGCTGATGCTAGGCAGACCGAGTCAGAAAGCCTCTTGATCTTTTCCTGCAGTGTGGTGTCACATTGGTTAGATTTCCATCTGCTTGTTAATTGGCAGATTTCAACAACTGAAACATTCCTGTCATCATAAAATATACAGTTGTGAGAAAAAGCTCTGGGCTGGTGGAGTAAAAATGTTTCGCTGTCATCCATAATATTAGTAAATAGAAGGATCATAGCTTTTCATTGTCTACTTTTTTTTAAAACATTATCCTTATCCCTCTATCTTCTCATTTTGGAGTGTAATGAAATTTTTGAGGCCTTGTGAAATCATGCATACTAGTAGTAGTTTCTCCTTTAAAATTCTTCACTCAACACAGTAAGCTGCTATACTTTTGAGAGCTGCTTTTGCTGGCATTTTTTTTGCAGCACACTCTATTGTGGTGTGCTTTGAATATTCAAGTTATTGTTCCTTCAAGCTTTTACAGGGATAAACTTGTACTCCAAGCATTCTATGGTTATCTGGCTTGAAGGAAGCAAATTGCTTTATGGAATAATTTCTTTCTACAATAATTATTTAAGCATCTCCAGCAGGTGGATTTAGGGACTATTGTTTGATATACATAGGAAGAACTAAAACAAAGACAGTCTCTGCTTCATAGAGCTTAACATTTCAGATCTCAATGACATCTATCTGCAAGATGTGCATTCTGAGCCCAGGTTTGAATTCTGTTATATTTTTGCATTTGTTTTCTATTTCATAAGACATTGCTTTGCAAACAGGTTTCTTATACACAGGCTTGCACCATCAGAAAAATACTGCATTGTAATTTACATTTTTTTTTTCAGTTCCTTGAAACCACTCACTTCATTTAAACTTCCATCAATTCAAAATTTCCTCTTTCCCTTGAGCACATTTTTTCTATATTTTTTCACTCAAAGTAGTATTAATACTTTCTGATTATTCAGCAGAAAACTAAAAATGTCTCTTGAGCCACTCAACCTGATTTAATTGGTTTCAGTGTATGGCAAGCTAAATTCAGATCTCCATTTATCAAACCCCAAGTCTCTCCTCCCCTGTAAAACTGAGCAGTGCTCAGGTGAAAAAAAAATCATGAGGCAAAAAAGTCTGTTTGGGACTGTGTATAAAAGATTTTCTAACATTCACAAGGTCACTGCAGTGCATAAATTAAAGGAAGGTTGATTGCTTGCATCATCCCCCTTTTCCCTCCTGACTTCAGTGCTTCTTTCTGCCCCTAGACAGTTATTCCTGACAGTTTTGAAGTTTCTCTGAATTGGTTTGAAGTCATATTTTTACTTTGTTCTTTGTTTCTCCATTTTTTACTTACTCTGGCACAAAGAAAAAGGCATGGGAGAGCGCATGAGAATATAAAATATTCTTTTCTTGCGTATCAAAGACAAGCAGTGTATTCAGCAGGTCAAAGATCCTTTTTTTTTTTTTTTCCTGAAGAATTTCAGTTCTTAGGCCCCATGAGGTATGTGCAGTTGAATAAGTATTGCCTTAAAAACTTCATCTTTCTATTGAAATTTCATATGCTTTCCCACAGTTGTCCTCCAACCCCTCTAAATTCTACCTGATTACTGTAAACTTGTTGAACTACAGAACAATACATAAAACAAAACTTGAAAACGAATTACAAGACACTAGGAAGAAATGAATTAAGTCAATTTCAAGTTCTTTACATGCTTAAATAAAAGATCTGACATGCATGTTTGTTCTCATTTTGACTATATGGCAATTGTGTAATGGTTTGCAGTTTTAGGAATGAACTTTATTTCAATTCCATGCTGTTGTAGTTCTTCTAACAGTGGGTACAAGAGGAAATGTCTGCTTATTTGGAAGCTAATTCAAGCACCATGTGTCAGGATTAGGAGTAACACGGACTACTTTGCCTTCATTTGGCATAAAAAAAGGAATGTAAAGAACCAATTATAGCTAACCTTGCCATGTGTGACTTTATACCTGTGTGTGAAGAAAAGACAGGGATTCAGGACTCTTAAATTTCTTCCTTCTCATCTTACTGAAAATCTTGATTTCTCCTCTCTACAGTCTAAGAGCATCTTGCCACAGAATCAAGCCAACAAAATACTCCTACATACAGGTGAAGGAGGTTAGTCTGTGTGTGTACAGATAAACTCTTTCTATCAGTCTCTGCATACGTAGGTCTGTGTTCTGCAAGCAAAATGCATCTTGAGTAATTGTTCTTACGTAAAGCCTTGGTATTCATTGAGTTTGCTGATAATTTGCTCTCCAAAAGCTCAGTGGTGCCAGAAGCTACACAGGACAGGTGTAAAAGTTCCTGGGGTGATGTAGTTTTGATGAAGAAGTTGGGTTTGTCTCCCTGTGAGGTTGATACATTAGAGCACTGGAAATGTAGGCATGATCTAACATTTAAGTATGAACACTGCCAAACTGTTTCCTGATAAGGTCAGTAGTATAGAAGAGAGATAAAGTTTTGGTAAACCTCTTAGTCATATACAGTTGCATAAAGTCTAGAATCATCTGTCTGTGCTGATTGCCACCATGGCTACACCAAAAAAATAATCTTCTTCTATTTTTATGAAAATGATTTTTTGGGGTGGACTGACAGAGTTAATAGTTGGAAAGTCTGCAATTTATTTGAAAATGGAGGGGGGTGTTATTTATAAGATATTGGCCAAAGCTTTTCATTGAAAATTAGTAAGAACAAAAATGCTGACGTGAATAACGGAAAAGTCAAACCAACTGTTAACAGGCTGAGTCTGAAAGGAAGAAATAAAGGGCAAATGTTCTTTCTAGCAAAAACTCATGAGCAGAAACCCTGGAGGGGTCTGGGAAAATACTTCTATATTCCACTTAAAATATACTGTTTGTTTATAGATGGGACTGTGCTGTATGTTTCTATCTGAAAATTGCAGGCCTGACTGCTGTGTATGCAGTGGAAATTTTGAGAGAAGGAAGGGAGACACATGAACAGAGCTCCTGCACATTCAACCAATCTAATTTTGGAACAATGTTCAGTTATGGCAAAGGCACAGCAGACTAAAAAACGTCCTTGCAGTGGTTGTGTGTACAATAAGTGGAAGGTGGAAAATCTTTGTACGGTGGTTGCTAGCACGGAGTGAGAAGCATCTCAAGTCAATCAAATGCTGGTGATAAATCAAGAGAATTAGTGGCTCAGCTAAGTGGTTTTAAAACTACTGAGTAAACTTGGACTGAAATGCCCCTTGGTAAAATTAAAGAGGCTGCAGTGAAATTGAGCAAAGGTGAATCAGGCTCTGAATCTGAAGATCATTATGCTATTCAGATTTCTGGGAGATTGTGGAAAATAACTGAAATAATTGCTGGGGTAATATGTGGATCTGTGAAGGTAAATCTTAAAAGATTCAGTAGGCTAAGCCCGTTTGCAGGAAGACTATGGTATGGGAGCACTATCTTAAACTGAGTTACATGAAACAGAGATTTGCCCCAATAACTGGTGTTTTGGTTAAGTCAGTGGGTTGGAGATAAGTGGGTAAGCTTAACTGACTGGAATATCCTCCCACTCACTTGCTGTGCTTGGTTCATATGCCCAAGTTGGGTCTGCTTTAAAGATCCCACATGGGAAGCTATACTGTCAGGCTCTTGTGAGTGGGCAGATGCATCCCCATACAGTAAAACGACACCAAGCTGCTTAAGGACCAACAGGTTGCTGGAGACAGAGAAAGAAGGTTGGTTGACTGAAGGTTATGATTTCTGGTTATGGCCCCCGTGTGTGGTACAAGCAGTATTTAGTGTAACTTGAGGACGTTGACAGAGAGAAATTGCTGTGTCAAGGTATGTTTGGCCAGCAGCTTTGAAAATGGCAGCAACACAATTGTGCCTCCTTGCCTTTTTGGGCACTTAAGTGTGGCATAGAAGACCATCGAGCCACAGATGTGTGCAATTCTGAGTATTCCCATATAGGTCAGAGGCATTCTCTAACACTTTGTCTCGTAGAGGAAACCCTTACATGTAATTTAAATATTTATCAATTTCAGGATCTGTGGCAATACTGGGGGATGAGAGGCTGGGTGGGAGGTTCAGTAAAACGTGGCTTTAATTCATCAAGTTATTAGAGTTCATAAATCCTAAGACAGTAAAAGAACGAAAAGGAGAACAACAATTAGGTCAATGAATAGACTTTCTCTGATTCACATTAGAGCAGCAAACTTAATTGAATGGTTGTTTTATGTTATTTGCAAACATCATCATATAGGCTCTGCTTAATTGTGCATCTGTTTTGCCAGTGTCAAGGGAATACCCAGAGTGCAGCTGATCTCCATCTCTGGAATGCTGCTATTCAGTAGTCTTCTGTGTTATTTTTAATTAATAATAAAGACAATCATTACAGATTTCTTTCATCTTAAATTTTTTGATTTGCTGGCTAAGACATTCTGATTGACATCTCCACCATCTGCCTGTCTGCTCCCTTTCTGGGCAACAGGAGGTAGAGTCACTTGGCAGTGCCTGGGGCAAAGCAGAGGGGAGAAGCTGGATTTGCAGGGTCTGTTCTCTGATCTGCTCCTGACTCCCATTTTTGGGTACCTGATCTCCAAAGAAGTCACAGTCCACAGCCCCATTTGGCTCTCTAAACAATATCAGGAAAAATACGCTATTAGGAAAATACATTTATGAAGGGAGAGCCAGTCCTCACTGCCTACAGGCTAAATACTGGCTTTAAATACAGCCCCAAGCAAGTGAAACACTGTGCTCCTCCTAAGTAACATCAGGAAGCACTGACTGCCAAACACAACACCACAACACAATCCTTCCCCCATTTACTTTCACCCTGGAGGCCAGTACCTCAATATTAGCTTTTATCAGCAATATATTACTACTTTCTATTGCTTCAGTTTCAGCTGCTCTGCACTTTTTGAGTGAAGATGACATCTGCCTTGTGCCCCTCACTTCTTGCTGTAACAAACAAATGTATGCAATATTGTGCTGGGCTATGTTGTTACTGCTTAAGTGCAAAAGCACTGCACAGCTGCAATGCTGGGATTAAGAGTTTACAGTAAAATTCCTCATAAAATGAGCAGAGACAGTAAGAGCAGAAAGGGCTGCCTTTGTTTAAAGTGGCTAGAGGAGACATGCCCTCTTGGTATCAACACTGCCTTGGCTTCACCTAACCTAATATTTGCACTGATACTGAGTTATCAGTATTAATTTTCCTACTGCTGAAAAGGCCATAGTGATCAAGTGACTTAAATGGGTTTGTAATCCTGGGTGTGCTGCTTAGAATAAAAAAATAAGCATGAGGAGTCAGTTTCTTCATGACATCAAGTACTCATGAAAAATTAGTAGTTAAACTCTATAAATGATTAGAGATTTTTAGGAATATAGATCAATTTGTTTGGTGCACTTTCAAGAAATTTGCCAAAAATGTTATTGGGACATCACTCCCCCCCCGTGTTCACCACTTCTCACATCAACTGTTGATATAGATGTCACTGATGCCCAAATTTTAGTTTCAGGGCTTCAAAAGTTTTAAAGAATAGAAGGACCAGTGCAAAATGTGAGAGAAACAACTGCGTGGCCTTATCTTCTCTAGCAACATGAAGTAAAGATACCTCTTTATTAGTACAGAAACTCCACTTGAATGAGGCTGCCATACCACAGTTTGCTTACTCATGTGGCCCATTAGTTGTGGAGAATGCCTAGAAAAAGCACCTGCAGCTCAAATGGCTTGCACGTATGGATCCTTTCATGAACTTTTTTAGAGAACTCATTCTACTGATTAAATAAGACTTAAATATTTAAACCCCTCTTCTCTTGGAAATAATCCAAATCATCCAGGTATTTCATTTAGTATGTGTTTTCACCCATAATTTAATTATTAGCAGAAATGTACGTTCCAGAAATTTAGAAGAGGATGCAATCCTTCCTGAAATATCCAATTCATGTCCCTGGAGTGTTTTACAAAAGTTACTTTTTGAGGGGTCGGGTACATAGGCAGGCTATCACAGGCCAAACCAAGGGTGGCTTCTGATACCATATGCACATAGGTGGTTCTGGTTTGCCAATGCTGTATGATAAAATTATATCCTAATTTAACTTCTTGTAGCTGGTTTGTCTGCCCATACTTAGAGAATTTATAGGACAAAAAGTCTCTTTTCTAAGTATCTGCAAATTTTTAACATAGTTGTGTAACAACCTTATCTAAACAAAGAGTGAGCATATTGGTGCAAGACAAGGAAAGAAGTGTATGAAAATCAGTGTGACTAGCACAGGAGGACATTCCCATCCATTCAGTTGAATATTCAATTGAACACTGCTTTTGTTGTCCTGTAATTGATTTTACTATAACATCTTATATAGCTAACTTGTTAGCACAGCAGCAAAAGCCTGAAGAAGATACTGTTTCGATATGGAAATGGCGTAAGAGTTGTGGGATGAATGCACAAGTAAGGAATAAGTCATTAAATATTTTGGCACAGTGGGTGTTGTAATAAGAGAGAGCAATTATGCAGCATTAGGAATGGCCTTGAAAACAAGAGAACAAGTTTTGAAATTTATATACCTGGAAGAGGGGAGCAATGGTGTGAATGTCAATGGAGTGACAATTAAAACAGTGGGGACTGGGAAACAACAGCCCTGTGGAAACTGCGTTTAGTTTGAACTCTATAAAGGTAAGTTAAGGGTCAGACTTGTATATGGCAAGTTTTGGCAGTAAAAATGTGAGTTTTAGATACATACCAAATACTTGGATGTTCATGTTCTGGGTCTCTGAGGAGAGTGGGTCAGGGATGTCAAAGATGTGTGCACTGGGGTGGTAGGAAGGTCATTGATGTTGTGAGAGAATATATACAGTAGAGAATATACACAGTAGAGGGAGTCTAAGTGGCAAGATAAGTATTTCAAATAAGGACAGACTGCGACCCCAACATGATTGTGTTTCAGAAGCACATGAAATGCAGAATAGTAGGATTGGAAAAGTAATTCTTCAAGGGATCATCTACAAGAAATGTAGGGAGAGAAGCGTGAGATGCTTTAGAATAACAGTGTGGTACTGTTTCAAATCATACCTTAAGTCTTTGGGTCTCTCACCTCTGTCTGAGAGTCAAAATCTTTTCATGCTTTGTGTTCACTATGGTGTCATCATGGTCAAAGAGTGACTGGACTAAATATGCCTGAAGATCAAAGTCTGTTGGTCATGTACACTTAGCAGTGTATAAACCATAATATTAACAATATAAGACATATATTGGGACTGTTTTTCACATTTATATCACAGGCCCAAAGAACTGAGACTGTTCCTGAAAGCCACGGGGCAAAAACATTGCTGTGATGTTCAAAGAAGGAAGGACTTTGAATAAAAATCACATAATTTATCAAGATTTTGTCTCAAGTCTTGCTGAAATAAGTGTAATTGAAAATGATACTTCATTGCTGTAGTATGGAGATGGAGTGTGATTCTTTTTTTTTTTTATTCTTTTTTATTTTTTGTATGAGTTGATGGCATTTTTTTCCTGCTAGTATATATTTTTCTTGCTACTTGTAGACTTCGTTTGTCACAGATTTTGCCATTATGCTGCAATACTGTCTACCTTTGCTCATAAAATGCATTTTTGGTAGACTTATTTTCCTTAATGGTGGTGAATAGGGAAATTAAACAAGCTAACATATTCAATTTTAGTTAGGTCAGTGGACTTGAAAAAGAGTGTCAAAGAGCCTCAGCCAATTGGTTGGGTTAGCCAAAAATACAGGTGTTAAATCAAGAAATAACTCTAGCTAAATGCACAAGTAATTGTGGTTTTTTTTCACTGATTTTTTTTTTAATGATACTGTTACAGTATCTAAGACTGAATTAACTAAGAAATCATCCAATTCCAGTGAGATAGGATGAAAACTTCCGTACTAAAAAACTTGTTAGCCTGTTATACCTGAAACTGTGAGTGTGCTGTTGTGTGGCTATTGCAGGCTGTTTCATGAAGTGTAACCCAATACTGTACAATAATGGGTCCATCCTGATTGAAACCTGATGGTCCTGAGGCAGGGGGGAAATGAATGTACTGTATTCTTTCAGATCTCATTTCTAACATTTTGGGCTCCTTGCAGATGGTCAGAAGTGAAGTATTGTTGCAACGTTTTCAAGTATAGCATCTATAAATGAATCTCACATTCAAAATGAAAGCACTTGTGCTGGCAAGCCACACTTCTTAAAATAGCATCTTGGAGATTTTTGATGATTTTGCCTGGAGTGGGAGTAGAGATGACAAGCACTCTATCTCAAAAAAAAAAAACCCCAAACAAACAAAAAAACCAAAAAAAACCAACCAACCAAACAAAAAAATTGTGGCGTGTCTGTCATAACGACTACAAGAGTCTACCTAAAAAGAGCTTAACATTTTAAAGAAGAACATTTCTTGCAAAATAAAATTTAACAGTACTTCCAAACATGGGAGAACACCAACCAGTTAACACATGCAGCATAATGTTTCCTCCCCTCTAAATTCTGCTTCCCAAATTCTGCTCCCCTCCAAATTCAGCTTCCCAAAGTGCAGTGAGAAATGTTGAGACGTTAAAAATTGCCCTGTGTCCTAAACAGAAAGTGGGATGCAAGAGTACAATAATAAAGAGAAGAAAGTAATGCCCTAGGTATTCTGAAGAACAAGAAACTCCTGACAGTAAGGCTAAGAACTGGAAAAATTGTTGAAATAGAGGATGACCAAGAAATGATACGAAAAGTGTGGGAAATGCAAGTAGAAGCTATTAGTTAGTGTGCTACTGAAATGGGTACTTCATTTGGATCCCTAGTACTTTTTTTTTTTTTCTTGGGCAAAAATAAGGAGGTGCAAGTCATGGGCTTGATTTTTTTTGTGTTAATAGAAAAGATATATCAAATATCATTTGGGATCTTCACTTGTCTCAAACTCTATTTTCATTGTTGCCTTCTTCCAAAAGATTTCTATTAACTTTATCGTATTTTAAACATCACATGAATATGAAAAATTTGGGAATTAATTAACATAATGTAATAGATCTAGTTTTGTATGTTAAGCTTAGAGGACTGTTGCTCTGTTTTATACCTGCAAGTTACTATACAAGTACTGATCTTAAAAATAATTGTGAAGTTATTTTACTTATCTCTAAGTTATCTTAGGGACAAAATAACTTCACCATCATGGAGGAAAAAAAAAAAGGAAATCTCACCAGTGTTATTTTAATATTGCTTTATTTATCTGAGGTCTCTTCAGAGTTTTTCAGAGAGATGAGGTGCATGAGACAGAAGAAAGAGACCAATTAATTAAAAGCACCCTGTTGTCATAGTCTGTGATACTGACTGTTCAGGTTTGGTCTCTGAAAATTGGGGAAAAGCTGAAGACATTATAAAAAATGTATTGGTTTGTGGCGTGGTTCTGGTTAGGGATTTAGTTTTTTGTTTGTTTTGTGTATGTGTTTTGGTTTTTTGCTTGTGGTGGGCTGTGTGGGTTTGTTTTGTTTGGTTTTGTTTGTTTGATGGTTTTAGTTTGTTTTTGTTTGGGTTTTTTTGTTTGTTTTTGTAAATGTTTTCTTACAGATGCTCTGGTGGTCAAAAGAATTAGTATCTACATAGCACTGAATGTTTGCTTTAAGGCTGGAATGGAATACTTTCTGAAGCCAAACTTCTTAAGAAGGAAAGATGAGGCAATTATATTCTAAAGACCACATACTAAGCCCATACTTGGTCTCAGACAAGGCTAAGATAAAAATGTTACCTTCCTTATTGTTTTTAATTTTTTTCTGTAGTATGTGAATACAGAGTATAATTACATACCAGTCACATAATTTTTTCATTGTTATTAAAAGGATGTGTGAATGTGTTTGGTAATTCTGTAGTGTTTAGTACACAGATTTCTTACTGTCATGGGAAGTGTCATGCTTTTCCTTCATAACCAGACAGTGTATGTTTTCAATGAAATCTTATTTAGGAGGTATGACACATTCATCCTTGATACTTAAGAAAATTCACATTGCAGAATGATTAATTGCATTCAGCCTTTTCATCCACTTCTAATTTTTCAGGGGACATAATTAGATGCAAATTGGCCAGTGTTAATCATTAGATACCACTAATTAAAAACAGAAGCTGCAGGTAATGGTATGATTATTGGTAGAAATAAATGAAGCAGATCAGGTACCACTTTTCTTCAGGGACTCATGACTTGTGCCTGATCCTCATTAAATTCCAACATGTGAAGGTGCCCTGCTGATAGAGGCTGCAGGAGAGATGTATTTATAAATAACTTAAAAGTAACATAGGAGGGCAGTATCTGAAAAAAAAAGAGGTGGGGAACATTCCTGTGGCTCAAGGACTCAGCAGTTTAATAAATTAGGAACTTTAAAAAAGCAATTTAATTAGGTAGAAACTGGTTTTGCATAATGAAAAGCCATCTGAAAGAGAAACTAAGGACAGTTCTTTTCTAACCATGTTTCTGAAGCATACCGAAATACCATCTTCTGAAAACAGAGTTTTGAATGCAAACAATTAATTTCATACTTTGTCTTTTAAAAATGACTGTGATGTTAGATGACCTGTAGGCTGAGTAAGGTGGAGGCTTGCTGGAAAAACTGTGATCATGAAATCAAATAGATTACAGTGTTTTGTGCGTATGTTCAGAGGATATAATTTTTTCATGCAGAATCTTCTGAGTTAACTTCTAAATTATTTTCAAAATACACTGACAACTGATGAACTGCTGTGCATAACTGCAGTATGTACATGTACCACATTGAATTGTTTTGATAATGGCTGCTATTATATATGCTTAGAATTGCAACTACTACTGTGGTATCCGTACATTACCACTACTCATCCATAAACATAAATGATGGCTTCAGCATAAAAAGTTATGCTGAAAATAGATATTTTAAATTTGTTTGTTACAGTTTTAATGACTTAAAGTTTATAATCTCCAGTCAGGTTTTTATCTACACAAAGAGCTTTCTTTTTGTGCCAACATTCTTATGTCTGAAGGAAGTATTTTAAATGGCAGGATTCTCATCGTATCTGAACAAATGCTGTGTTAGTGGCAGCAGTACCAGAAAATATGCACCAAAGAATGTGAGTGTAAGTACAGTTTCTAGGACTAGCATGAAATCACAAAAGTATAATTTTACACTTCATAGCTGCTGAATTCACAAAATAGAGGCCCTGAGAAATATAGGTCTCTGCATATTGCTACATATGATCTCAAAACACTGGGAAAGTTTCATAATGGAAGTATAAGCCAGTAAGGCTTGTTGTGAGTAATCTTTCTTCTAACACATGAAGGTTATCTAAAGTGAATTAAGTTTTACTGAACTGTAAGGCTGTATGATTTATTGTTAATATGGCTCTTTATATATGAATGTGAAACAACAAATACATCATCGAGGTATTTTTAAGCAAAAATACCATCCTCTGAAATAGTCAATAGAGCAGATATACTGAAAAGTCTACAGTTGAATTGCCAAGTGTAAATCCAAAGTCTAAACATTCTTCTACATTCCTTTTCTCTTCCTAATTTCTTCTAAAACTTCCCTTCCTTTCTGAAAGGGCACTAACTGGAAAACTGGCAAGTATATATATATATGGATGTATCAGATGCATAAGACAGAAGATACTTGCCTACTGCAATATTACAAGGTACTTTTATTTCTAATTACACCTTCCATCTGAATCTATTTAACAGAAAACAAGAAATACAGAATCATTTATTGACAGCTATCCTGAGAATGATCTAGGTGTTACGAATGACAAGCGAGCATGAACATTTTGGAAGGCTGTGTGCAGGTAAGGTTTTAGCTACATGGGGATGGTATCCTGTTTTGGACTCAGCTATGTGAAAGAGATTAACTAATTGGGATTGCTGAGAGGAGGAGAGCAGTAAAAATGATCAGAGATTGGAAAGATATTGCTGTCCTGGAAAGACTAGGTGTGTTGGAGTAGGATGTGTTCTAGTGAGAAGAAGAGGGAACAGGTAGAGGTCTTTAAGTCTTCAGGTGAGGTGCATACAGGGTTGTGACAAAGAAATTGTAGAAGATTTATGTGCTATGAGTTGGAGAGCAGATTGAGTAGTGGACTTTTACTTCACACATATGATTAGATGATAGCAAATCCCTTTTTCAAATCAAGAGTTAAAGTAAACTGCACTGGAGATTTTTAAGAGCAAGTTGTGTCTTTAAGGGCTGATATAACTGAATCTGTCTTTAGGGAAGGGACTGAAATAGGTCAGACTATGACAGCTTGACTATTGATAGTCTTTATAACATCAGGAAGTAGTTCAGAAAAATGACTGTGCAACATTGCATCTATATAGAAGAACATCTGTCTGTATAGAAGAACATCAGGCCTGTCAGCCTGACTTCAGTACTTGGAAAGATCATGGAGAGGATTATCTTGAGTGAGCTCTCATGGCAATTTCAGGGAAGCCAAGGGATCAGGGCCAGCTAGCATGGGTTTATGAAAAGGAGATCTTGCTTAACAAACCTGATCTCTTTCTATGACCATGTGGCTCGCCTTTTGGATGTGGGGAGGGCTGTGCATGTTACCTACTTGGACTTTAGTAAGGCCTTTGACACAGTCTCCCACAGCATTCTCCTGGAGAAACTGGCAAATCATGGTATAGACAAATATACTCTTCACTAGGTTAAAAGCTGGCTGGTCTGAAGTTGCAGCAGGGGAGGTTTAGATTAGATATTAGGAAGAAATTCTTTACTGAGAGAGTGGTGAGGCACTGGAATAGCCTGCCCAGGGGGGTGGTTGGCTCACCATCCCTGGAGGTATTTAAGAAATGAGTTGACATGGTGCTTCACGACATGCTCTAGGGGCAGGCATGCAGGGGGCTTGTTGTTTTGTTTTGTTTTTTTTTTTTTTTCCTAATGGTCAGGTATTTAGGTGTTTAGGTGATTCTGTGATCTTAGACAAGTGCACACATATGGATGTCTGAACTAGGAAATTGAAAAATGGGGGAAACCAAAAGTCATCAGCATTCAGAATTTAATCCAGTATTAACTCAGCTGTCATGAGAAGCAGCAGTGGCTAGCTTCACAAAAAATATAGGTCCTCTCATGGATTAGATAACCGTTATTTCTAATTTGATTATTGGAAGTCTATTTAATACTTTAAAATAACTTCTTTATAAACATATAGAGAATATAATTTTTAAAAGCCTGCTAAAATTCAAAGCTCTGCACAGGGAAGCAACCAGCACCATAGTGAAAAATATGACCTCACTTAACATGTCTGTTAACTATTTATTAACATTTTTTGCTCATTCTGCTTATATAAATGCAAATAAGTGTACTGGTACTATGAAATCATTGGTAATACCGGAGGATACTTAATCTTGTGAATATGTAAGTTACAAGGAGGTGTTAACCAAGTTGCACTACTGTAGTATTTATCTAATCCTTCTTTATACTGAATACAAATTCAGAGCCTTTTCCTGTCAAGGTAGCTTCGTGGTCCATGCTGAGTTTGTAGGCTGGGGGCAGTGTGGAGTGTGTGAACAAGGTGGTTGCAGCAGGGCTTTGTGTGGGATGGTGCTGTCATCCTAATAAAAGCTGGATCTGCTACCTGGGCTTGCTGCTTCTAGGGGTGTGTGGGAAAGTGTGTGGAAGAGTGGAACCTTGGTGGTGTGTGTCTTAGGTAGAGGCTGGTCAGACCATGTGAAAGGGTGTCTGCCAGGGTTACCCTTTTAGAAACATGTGCATGTTACGTTTCACGTGTTTGTGCCAAACTGTGGGGGGCACCGTGCTGTCAGATAGCTTTGTTTCTTATCCAGAAGTATTCTTGGCAGCTTTTGCTTTATGTACTACAGTTGCCATTAGATACTGTGAGTTGAAGAGCTGACAAATACCTCTTCTTTTGCTGTGCAAATGAATAAATTAGGGGTCTATTAGGCTGTCCTAGTGATTGGACACATTATAGCAATGCAAAAGATGTGTGTATCATGGTCATGAGGTAGCAAGGGACCATTGACACACAAGCAAGCTGAAAACACTATCCTTTCAGTTTCTCCCAGCAAGCTTGTCAGTTAAGCTCTGTCCATAGGCAGCTATCTCTGCCTATGAAGAAAATCCATTTTCACTTTAATTTACATCCCAAGTTAAAGGCAGTAAGTAAGCATGCACCGTCCAAGTGATACTGATCAGTTGTTCAGCATGCAACCTCAGTGCTGTCACTGCAATGGAACATTTCAGGTTTAAACAAAACTATAAGTGTGTTTTATATCTACACTGTGTAAGAGCTGTCACTTTGCAGGTGACTGTCTAAAGCTCAACACTTTAATGAGTCAATCCGTCATCATTAGAAATCAATGGAAAGGCTTCCATTGAGTTAGTGAATAGCCTCATCAACTGTCATTGTAGCAGATTTTCTTGACCTGTGCATTCAGAGTAGCAAAATAATGAGCACTGAGAGCTCTCCTTCAAGCACTGGAACGGGACTGAGTGGAACAGGTCCTACAGTACTGGCCTTACAAAGTGAGGGATGAAGATTCTGGATGCTTTCCGTGAAACTCTGCCAGTTCCCATGTACCAAGCTGTGCAATGGTTATTCTTTTTTTCTTTCTCCTCGGTGACATGTGCTTCTTGGACAACTGTTGTGGTTTGGTTTTTGGTTGTTGTTTGTTTGTGGGTTTTTGTGTGCATGTGGGGTTTTTAAATTTGTTTTTGTTTGTTAGTGGCTTTGTTTTGTTTGGGGTTTTGTTTGTTTTGTTTGGTTTTGTTTTTTTCTTTTAAGTACAGTGCTTAATGTTCAGTTTTTACAGAAATCTTAAAAAAAAAAAAAAAGTAGTAGCTCCTTATGTTGAGAGATAATCAGAATGATGGACAAAGTCATGTGTTTGATTTTCCAAGCAGGAACATAGGTGTACTCCACGCAGACTTTAAGCTTCATGAAGCTATTTTACTGTAATTTGTTTTGGATTATAGCACTGCTGAACAGAAGTACTATTGAATCCTTGTGACTGTCACTCAATCTCTATTTCAGACCTCTGTTGCTACTCTCTAATAGAAAATGAATATTAACTAATATTTATTTTTGTGCTAGTAACTGTATATGTTTTTTCTGTAACTGTAAAGAACATTCTTCTGGGTTTTATGAGTGATGACGAATATTCACTACAGTTCATTTGCAGGTGGTTTTCTAGAATGCACTGACAATTTCCTGTCAGCTGTGCCTTTACACCAACTAAGGCAGTATTACTTTTCTCAAAGGTCATCAGCTTCTATCATCTTGTGTGCTCAACGTCTGAGTTTTTCTGTAAAAAAAACCAAACCTGCAGTGGCAGTACGGTGGCATGAAACATTTAATTCCACTTGGATGTGACGCATGCATTTATGGACCTTGCCATTCTTGCTTAACATGTATGAAGGTGTTATGTGTGGCAGTATCATAAAGGGCCTACCTTGTTTTATTATGACCTGAAAGTTGACACATCTCATTCCAGTAGCAGGTCTGATTCAATTCTTTGTGCACTTTGCAGAGGTTTTATTTTCACTTTGTAAACTGTTAGAAGAATAATGCAGTTCTTTGAACTCTCGTCACTACTGCTTCTATAACACAATTTCAGACTTGTTCAGACACAAGAGAGAAGAGAAAGACTGTGCCAGTGTTTTATGCCAAACGTAATTTTTACCTCCTTCTCCTTTCTCATCCCACTTGCATCAATAATTGTCTTTATTACAAATGGCATTGGAAGACTTTCTGGCATTGCAGTGGCTGAAGTCAAGAGAAACCACAGGAGCAAAAGGCCTGTGCAAAAGCACTGAAGCCCTAAAGTGACTAGAAGCTGGCAATCTGGTGTGTGAATCCTTCATGTCCTGCTTTTCCCTGCATTATTCTTGTCTCCATCCAAACCAAGGAGAGGGAGAAATAAAGGAATATGGTTCTTTGCCCCAAAATTCTTGTTTTTAACATATTCATAGTTGCATATCATGATTGATATGAACATACGCATTGATGGAGTTAAACCTGAAAGCATATGTTAAAAAAGGAAAACATGTAGGAGAACAAAATAAAGTGTCAAAGTATGTCTTCAAGAAAATGTGCCTAGCATTTCAGTGTTGAAAACCCACCACATAACTTGAACTTCCTCAAAATGAGAGTTTACTGATGATTAAGCTAAAATCATATTACGTTTAGGGGCTTGCATATATTGACATATTTTTTTCTGCAAATGATATTCTGAGTACTACACAATCTAGAGCCCTTCTTTTGTGAAAATGTCATGTTTTTGAAGTGCAAATAGTGGCGATTGCTTTGCTTTATCCATAGTAATTAAGAGGGCTGCTTTGCCCTGCTGTATGTACATCCTCTATTTTATCTTTCAGTAAATCTAGTTTACTGCAATAGCCTTGTAATTGGGAATCTGTGCTTATCTACCCCATGACCTTCTTTTGTGATGATTGAAATATTTAATGTTTGAGGTTGTTACACTACATTGAAATTTGTATCTATGGATAAACGTGAGCCTGAATATTCCAGCCTTTTTTTTAAAAAAACAGCTTTTTTTGAACTACACTAAACACTCATAACATTATTAAATACTCAGTATATGCAGTCTTAATCAGCAGGCAGGGGGTACCCCAGGTGTCCTGTTCTGATTTCCAGTAAATTGCTGTTTAAGCTCTGGTAGATTTCACACTTTGGACAGATAGGATATCAAGTGAAATATTCTGAGATTTTAAAGTGAATTTATTTATTTTTCTTCAACAAAGCTCACTTTCTTTTAGATGTCAGCAAAATTAAGTTAGCTGCATCTAATTTCAGGCGTAAGACAGCATGGCCTATTTTCCATACAAATTTAATCCAATGTAGTGTGCATTATCCATGACTCAGAATAGCATAACAAAAAAGCCATAAAAGGTTTCCATTGTGAATACAATAACTGCTAGATAAGATAAATGTTCAAGACAGATGATAGCGGAAATTAAAATTTTATAATTGGTCTTCTTCAATTAAATTCTAAAGTAAAAAAAGAGTTTCTTCCAGTTCTATCTATTCTTCACAAACAGCATTTGTTATGTCTTTGTGTAACTTTACAGAGGGAAAATGCATTAAATGGGTGATTTTTTAAATATTTTTTTTAAAGGGTTATTATGATGCAAATTGCAGTTTGTAATGTGCAGTGGACAATACTGCTAAGAGAGAAGTTTATTAGAGGTAGAGTAGGCAGCTCAGTGGGCTGCAGATGGGAGGAAAAGATTTTTACTTGCATTTCATTTTGGGGAGGGGATCTGATGATAGTTGAAAGCTAGCTGTAAACTGGCTGTGTGTTGATGATCTCATTTATTTTCAAGTGAGAACAAAAATCACTTGCACTGCTATAGTGATCTTATTGTCACTGGTAAAATTGACCAGCAGTGAGGATCTGGAGTGCTGTCTCCCATCAATTCGTTCATCTTATGACAGAAACCTCTTGTCCTGAATCCTTTCTTGTAGGGAGCATAGATTAATTAGTAAATCTAAATCAGAATTGCATGATTTGTCCTGTGTGGTCTCTTTGCTCTTGAAATGTTTAAAGAGGAAACAAATAAGGGAACACGAACTTCTCAGCTCAGGTTCAAAGAGAAATGTCACTGATTTCAGGAATGCTAAAGAGGTGATGCTATGTTTTGTTTAGCTGGCTGTTTGCTATTGCTCATTCTCTTTCCTTTTTATGTCCTGTGCATGCATAGAGCACAAATGAAGGTTTCTAATACCTTCTGTATTTTTGCACTTTTCAGTAGCAATTTTAGGGTTGAGCAAATGATGTTCATGAAACAATCCTTGGGGAAAATGTGAGTGGAAAAATAATTGGTACTGAAAGCAGTATATGGAGAAGCACTTGTCATACTTGGAATAGAGGCAGTCTTTAGAGAAAGGGGAACATCCCTCCTGCTCATCATGTACACTGGAAAGTCATACAAGGAACTGGGGTCAGGGGGACATATTAGGAGAAAAGTGAAGTCTCCTCATTCCAATCTAGTAGAAAATTTTTACAAGAACACTAGATTACTAGGTAACTCTGTACTACGGACAAGAAATGCAAAAATTCCTGATCCAGTGCCAAAGCCATGAAACCCTCTTGCTTAACAATTTTCTAGAAAGCCTTAAATTTTCAGTTTTGCATAAAAGCTTTTCAATCTCCACCTCATCCATTACCCTCATCTCTCAGATGTGGACAAGCTGGAAATATGGAATATATATCAGAAAGCACTGATCATAGAAAAAAATTACAGCTGTTGTTTGATGGAGTGGAATAGATAGTAAATACTGAATAAATAAATCAAAAAGCATGGTCATTGTAGCTGAGAGTGAGACACAGTGAAGGCGCTGTCTGAGTTGTGATGCTCTTTGCATACAGTTTTGGCTATGTTTGCCCGAGAATGTAGGTGCTTTAATGCAAATATGAATGAAAATATGAGATTCTTAAGTTGTTCTAACAGGCAAGGGGAGCTTGTAACTTACACTGCTTGCAGTCTTGATATGGTTTTTCTCAGCAGCACCTCTTGCATAATTTATTATTCCCAATTTCACATATTTACCTGGAAAGAGGAGACACTAAAATAGTGAAAGTAGTTTTCCTGTAGCTGATTTTTCTATTTCAGAAACTGTATTTGTAAATGATATGAGAGAGGAAAAAAAAATTTGCATACTTACCATATTAGACATATTTGCTTCCTGAAAAATCTGTGCATCAATACCAATTAGAGTTGTCTTTACTCAGAGGCTAAATGACAAGACAATAAATTTCATTTTCATCATGATGGTGTTCCTGTTGTCATAAAAAGGAAAGGTCTCTTAATGAAATGTGATCACCCCAGAGTGCTGGTCTGGAGTGTCTTTGAGCAATGGCCAGATCTTCACTGTGTGAGGCTCCCTGGGGCAAGGCAGGCAGTGAGGAATTTGCTTTGCAGCAGGGGATGCTGTCAGGGATGCTGTCAGCCCTGCTGTCACCCTGCTGGCTCTGGTGGGCCTGTCTATGTTGCTGCAGTTAGATTTCTGATAGCAAGCAAGACGTGTTCTTACTATATATGGGTCTATACTATACGTATTACATGGTCTTACTATGCATGTGATACACTGGAAGGCCTTTTTCAAGTATATTAACCTGCAAAAAGTAGAATTTAGCTGTGTTGATTTTACAGCACTTATGCATCGTCTGGTTTTTAGGTTATGTTAGACACAGCTGCCTTGGAATCATGTTTAGGCTAGTGGAAATAAAGAATTAGCTGAGAAACACAGATGTTTTGTCTCCCCACCACATAATATGCTTAGGAGTGATATCTCTGATATGAAAATGCAAGTGTTGATTTTTTTTTTTAAAGTAACAAAGTGTACTTTCATAGTTAAATAATCTTTATCAAAAGCCCTGTTTTGAAACTACATAGAAAATGTTGGTGCACTGCTGTGGTCCCCTTGGAATGGCCTTTGAAGCCCCAGGGTGCCTGGAGATGTAAGCTATGTGGTTCTCTGAACCTCAACCGTAACCCTAACCGTAATGGTAACGGGATTTGGAGGTTGAGGTCCCAGGAGCCTGGGTGGGCCAGATGAGAAAGGTTTGAACATTTTGTTAATACTTAGAGAATTTCCTTCAATCCCAAAGTTGTCTTTCCTCTCTAAAATGGAGTAATAATTTAAAAGACAAGCTTTAGTCAGACAGCTGAGTTAGTGTAGGGTTCTGCCCTGGGTGAAGCTCTGCTGGTGTTCTGGAGCCTCTGTCATCTGCCTTCAGATTGGCTGGCTGAGGATTGTGAGGTGCTTTGTGACAGTGGGTTCTGGAAGGTGTCTGTGGCTGCCTACACCTAGGGAAGGGCCCCCTGCCCAGGCTTAGAGTGGCCTGGGGAGGGCAGCAGGGTGATGGTGTGTGCTGGGGCTGCTGGGGGAGCCGGAGATGCAAAGGGGAGCCTCAAAGCTCTGCCTGGCTGTGGACAAGACGGTGGGATGTCCTGGTGACCTGCTGCAGGGCTCAGGCCTCAAGGAGCCAGGGAGCATCTGCCAGGATGGCAGGGAGGTACGGTATCTTCTACATACTCTATTTGTTGTTCAAAGTACCAATGTCACCTGCCCTTTGTTCAGGGTGCTATTACTGCTGACTTGAGTCAGCCAGTGGGCTGAGTGCCTGACTGACTGGCTGGGGTGAGGGGTATAGGACTCTAGCTGACTGGCCACCCAAAGTGCTGTGGGGCAGTTTGGGCAGGTAGAGGTACTGTAGAGCTCTGGCTTTTGCAGCCCCAGTGTCCCTGGAGCTGTAGGCTTTGTGGTTCTCTAGCTATCTTAACCCTAGCCATAACAGAAGGTGGTTGTGCTCTACTTGCCATGCTCACGTAAACCATGAAATTGTGCATTTAAAGGTATCTGAACTATACAGGTTTAAGTATCCATCTCAAAAATTAAATTTTGATGATGACATGCTTTATTGACACTTAGAGGAAAAAATCCTCAGTACTAGAACCATCATGGAATGTGTCTGCTTTGACTACTGTTGTCAATATCTCTAACAGCTTTCCACAAGAAGTTTCTCTTGGAAATCATTTTGTACTAGCGACTGTAGCAGCATAATTTTGAGTATACGGAGGCATCTATGATAAACAATTTGCATTGTTTTTAATGCATATCCTACTCTGTCTTTTTGATGATGGTGAGATCTTACTTTTAGTGACATGAAAGAAGCTAAATATGTAAAGAAAAAGATCTTCTTTAGACATTGTCATATTCTGAAATAGTAAAGTCTTTACTATTACTAGAAAAACTTACTTGTTAAAAGGTTCTTTTTTTCTTATTGCAAAGTTGACTTGAAATAGTACTATAATACAAGAGCTTACCTTTGTATTATCTGGAGTATAACCATCTAGGCATATTGTCAAGAACTGAGAACTACTAGTCAGGGCTTGCTTTGGCTAGAATATTGTGCAACTCCATGCTTGAATGAACTCAGGAGCCGAAGGAATTAAAACAGTGAACCAAGTGCATTAACAATAACAGGTTATTAAAGAGAAGCATGTTATTAGGTGTCAGTTTTGGGCTATCAAGATACAATGCTGAAAGTTAAGTCTGCATCAAGGTTTGAGCTCATTCTGTGAATATATGTCATGAATAGGTCTCTTCTGGCAGTGGTTGCATGGGAAGTCACAAAAGTGAACAACTGCCCCCCAGGAGCAAAGCAGGGAGCTTGCAGAGCTGTGTGAGGTGGTTTGTTTTCAGCTGTGCAGCAAGCACTATGTTAGTAGCTCACCTTGTGGTGAATAGTCTGTGGATGCCATAGCTTGATGAGTTGATTCTGTATGTCCACTGGAAAGAAGAGGCATGGAAACTTACAAATTATTTAGGGATTTATATATTATTTCACCTAATCTATTCCAAAACGTAGCCTGATTAGGATGACAGAAAGAGATGCTAAGAGACAATGTCTAAAACACATTATTAAAATCATTGTTTGTCATTACTTCTGTCAAGTGACAACAGTGGATTATTCATCTTTGCTCATTTCTAAAATTAGGAAGTGAAAATTACTGTGCATTCTTCTCATCTGAATGCTGAGTTCTAACCATCAATTTGAGTTTTCTAAGCCAGTCAAGAGAAACTTCTAAATGGGTCTGTGTGACTCAGTAGGATTATATGTTCAACTTAGAAATTTTCTTCAAAATACGAATAAGAATAACTGTATGACACTGCTTTTTCAGCTAATGACTCCCTCCTCCTTCCTCAATATAACCTTTCACAATAAGATCAGTCCACAGTTAGAATGTTGACAAAACGCTTTAAGCATACGAAAGCACAGAATAGCTAATATGTATAACAGCATTCATTTAATCATTTAACTAAATAATTATATCCCCAAGAAACAATCTCATGAGATGACCTGTCAAAGAAGTCAGAAAGAACTTTTAAAATCTGCAGTGATTTAATTAAACACATTTAATATTTTCATATAGAGTTTATATTATTTATAATTAACTTTTCATTTAATTTATTTTGCAACCTTTTAATTTCCTCCATGTAATTCTGTCTCATTGATAAATCCAGTCACATTTGACAGCCCCAGCCTGGCATTTAAATGTGACCAAAGTAGACAAAGCAATCATTCATTAAACAACTTATCCTGACTGACATATTAAAATTTTAAAATCAGTGCCAACAGCTACTTTTCCTATGGCAGTCATAGATCAGGCCATTTTAGGACCAAAGAAGCTATTTTTTTTTTATTACACAGATAGAGCTTGCTGTATTCTGATTAATTTTATTCACGGTGTATGAAGTATTAAACTCTCTGGGTTCTTATCAGTAGTAGTAGCCAGGAAACAGTACAGACAACAAGAAGTTTGTTCATCTTTTTCATGGTAACAAACAGTGAAGGATTAAATTCTTTATTTGAATTTAAATTACTTTATAGAAGAGCAGATATCTTCTTTGCTTTTTTATCATCAGTTCATCTTGCTACCCAAATTCTTCTCTGCCTTCAGCTTAACTGCTGATCTTTTCTTCTGACTTTCCCAAGAAATAAAAAGATTTTTTTACTATGTGAATCTTCTTCTTCTAGTATCTCAGTTCACTCAGCTTCTCCTCAAGCACAGAAAGTGATACATGCTTCTTCCCTGTGGCTAGATTTCCATACAATCCCTGTAAAATGAGAAGAAAGATTGTTTTATGTTGCAGTGAGAATTTAATCACCCCTTATTGAATTGCTTTTATCCTGCTTCATCCAGGTGTGTCCATCAGAATTATTCCTACTGTTTGACTTCTTGATGTGACCTAGTTCTCTGCTGTCAATCCACTTCCAACAAGCAAGGATGGGGGAAAGATAAGTGCATGTGAAAAAAGAGAGAGGGGCACACAGCAAAGTGGAAGGTAGTCTGGGATCAGATAGTTTCTCTTTCATCCTCATTACTCCCAAGCTTGCCACCTAAATTACTTAAGCAACTGATTTTTTTTTGTTAGAATATTGTTTCTTTTCAACCACGTGACCTTATGGCCATGGAAGTTGAATGTTTAATATTCATAAAATGTTGATATTAAATGCTGCGAATTACTTGCTTCCAGAAGTAAATGCAGAATGTGGAGAACTAGTTAAACATTGTCTTCATTATCTGGACTCAAGTTACATGCTTTACACCAGAAGCCAAGACATGATTTCAAACAGACATATATTTCTGTGTCTATGAATAAATCAAAGATAAGTATATGTCTAGTATTGATGCCTGGATGTTTAGCTTTTGACAGTAACTGTTCCCTGAAGAATTCTTATTACTTTTCATCATGATTGTTACTCTCCAGATAAGGAGAATACAGGGCTCTGGTGGGCCACTCTAAGTGGTATCTCCCCTACTACCTGGCTTTTATATTTTTGCTTATTTATGTTTCGAGGCACCATACTGCTGTTGTCATCTTGGTTACCATTTTACAGGTGTGACTGAACACAGAGTGGTTAGTACACATCATGGTACTGAAGATAGTACTTACACAGTTCCATTTGATTGGAAATCAAACACTTTTTTTTTCTGAACTGAATATACTTTCAGCTTGATGTTGTAGCATTTTTCTATTCTGCATCTCTCCATATGTTTATTCATTTTCTCTAGGTGAATTGTCTGATAGCAATACTACTCAAACATTGTTGTGTGTGATGTGATTAGTTCACTGAGTCTACTGACCTTAGAAAGAAAAAGTTATACTGTTTGCACTGAGCAATGGAAAAAAAAAAAAGGCATAATGTCTGCAGAGGAGCTTTCTGTTAACAAACATACATAAACAGCTGAAGCAGGAAAAATACTTAGTCATGATTTAAAAGTTCTTTAGCTTTAGTGATGTAGTGTAAGTCTTTTGGAAGTGATGGAGCAATCTTGTGAAACTTATCTGTGATGGCTTCTATTCAGGTATTTAGTATGTGAAACACTCATCTTGGCAGAATCTTGATGAATGCTATCATTTTTATGTAGAATGTTGCTGTAAGGAACTGTATTTTTTTTGACTGTCAGGTGAAAGTGTGTTATAGATGCAAGTTGACTTGATAGAGCAACATCGGCTCTTTGCTTTTTAGGGTCTTATTCCTGTAAAAGTCTCTGCAAATTTATAAAATGAGCTTAGCTAAGGATAAAGCTTATTCCTTTTAATACAGTCTAAAGGCAATAATTCAGCTTCTCCAAATGGGAAGAAATTCTTTCATTTATGGCAAATGTAACAACCTGATGTGGATTGTGTTGGATGTGGCAAACTAGCCTTGGTGAAGATTATTTAAAATGGATTAATCTCTTTCTCCATGTGTTGAAATTGCTTCTATTTCTAAGCAAAGACACTAAAGATGAGAGTGCTCAATAGAAAATTGATTGGAGCTTTTGTGCACATCAAGAGTCTTGTGAACTAGCCCAAGTTACTTGCTATTTCCATGTTCAATTGATGCCCACAAATACACTGAACAACAAGTTCAATTTTCAATTTCTGTCATTCCTGTTACTCTATCAGACTATGGAAGGAAATTTTGTGTATTTGAGTGTCTACAAAGAATGAAGAATATGACCCAGACCCCAGTGAAGTCAATGGTATATATTATTTAGGGAGGCAATCTTCAATTATCTCAGGCTATTCCTGAAAAAACAGATGTGAAAATTAAATGGAAATTAGTACTTTCAGGTATTGATATTTTGCTGTCACTGCATCCTGTGTCAACAGTCTTTTACATAGTATTTAAGTACTTTCATGATTAGCACTTTTACCCTTGTATATCATTCTGGTGTTACTATTTCACACTTTTCTTTTTGTGATAACATTAGGAAAAATAATTCCTCATGTGGACCATATGAGAATAACTGTTAACAGTCATACTGGAACAGTCCTGTTAACTTGAATAAAAATTAGTTATATTATCACACATGGGCTATTATGCCTTTGTAGCAAATGGGAAATGAGCTCTATTATTGAATATAATCTACTTTTTGTTTATGACAATAGTAAAATGCATTCAAAACTGTAGCAACTTCTGGCTTCAAACCTGCAGACATGATATCAGTACAGTGACTTGCTGCTTTCGAGAAATTAGGAGTATGGTAAATCCCTAAAGTGTTTCACTTCCACCATTTCCTTTGACAGTCTTTCACAGAACTTTCACTGATTAATTGTTGGACTGAGTATGCTTGAACTAAGTCATTAATTTTGTCTGAAAAGGCATAATTCCGGAGCACTTTATCCAGCAAGATGATATCACCTGCATTATTAAATACTTTGTCTAGTGTCTGTCATCCATAAACCCTCTGCCTCCCAAGCACAGATGCCTTCTATTTACCTGCAGTTTGTGGGTAGAGACAATAAACTAAGATGAGATTTTATACTTCAGTTTCCTTTGATGAAAGTTTGTTTTTTTCTGAATCTAAAAGAGCAGTAAATGAAGAACTGTTAGTATTTTGAGGCTTTTTTCTTGTCAGAAGCAAAATTGTTCATACTTTTTGTATACAAATTTTTGTATAATTTAACCATAGTCCCTCCCTTTCCCCTGAAGGAATTCACAGGCCTGTTAACTGTGGCCTGATAATAACAAAATGAGTCAAAAGAATGGAGAGACAGTGAAGAGAACGGTAATTAAAATGTAATTCTTTTTTGCTATAAAAAGTCACAGCATATTAGACACTTTTGGCAAATAGTTTATTTTCATTTTAACTTAAAGTATAACATAAATAAAGGTTTCGTTCTATTGGCATACACAACTACCTCAATTTATCTGGTGTGATTTTACACTAACATAATAAATTGCTGCAGCTTTTTTTATAGACATTTAAGTCAAACCACTATAAATTCTTAGCATAAATAAAAGAAATAAGAATCCCAATCCTTATTTAATTAAGGAGCATTCCCAGCACACTTGTTTGCCTGAAAGGATCCATAATATTTATTGGACGATGTAAACCATTCCAAACTTCATTCAGCAAAGAGTTAAGAATTTACTCAATTTTTACCATGACAGTATTTATATTCTTATTCTTCTGTCCAGAGAAGCAGTTGTATCTATGCTTGCAATCCATCCAAGGAAAGAAAGAAAGGAGCAGATGATATAATTTGAATCAAATCAAGCATGTTGTATTTTCTCAATTTGTGTTCCATAAACACTACTAAATTTGCAGAATAATTGAAAATTGTTATGATAATTCAAGCTGGGGGATGGTGCTAACAGCTTTCATCTAAGTGAGGGAATGGAGCTCAGGGTGGGAAGTGTGTGACACAAGGTGGTGGGATTGAGGGAATCTTCAGGAAAGATAAGAGACTGAAATGGGGCTCATATCAAGTGCTTGTAGGTGAAACCACCTAGGAAACAAGTAGGAGGAGTTAGACCTCCCTGTGTAGACACTGAAGTGTGACACCATTGGAGTAACTGAGACACAGTGGGATTGGACTGTCCTGTGGTGCATGGAGACAGGCACTTTAGCAATGATAGGCTGGGAAGTTGAGGAGAGAGGCATCCTTTTACATGAAGTAGCAGCCTGGCTATATGGAGCTTTTCTATGGAATGACAAATAGGGCCTTGTGGAGCAGGACTGGGGAGAAGCAATTAAGGATGACATGTTCATGAGTGCTTTTTGCAGACTAATTAAAATGAGAAAGTAAGTGTAGCCACCTTGGATTCCTTGATTTGCTATTGACTAACAAAGAAAAATTGGTCAAGGGAAGTGATCATCAATTGGCGTTTTGTCTGTAATGGCATCCAAGATCCTGAGGGAACTGAGGAAGACAAATAGAAGACTGGTTTTGGAAAAAAAAATGGGCTTAAATTTGCAAGATAATATACTTTTCAGAGGTAAATATCTTTTCAGTATATAAAAAAAAAAAGTCAATGGAATACATATATCAATAGCTTTTCTTCATTTTTCTCAAGTGGCAAATTCCTTGCAATCACAAGGACTTGTACGGAAATCGGGCACAAATGGATTGAATGTGTGAGGTAACCCTACTCTATTAGAGTTTCAAATTATTTTGTACAATTTTTACATTGCTGTCAGTACGACTTGAAAAATATTACTTATTTGGCATTCTTTCAAGGGAATATGGATTGCCTAGATATGATTGAAAGTACAAATTGGCCAGCAAAACCAGGCAGTGTGACAGCTGAGAAGGCAGGAATCCAGCTTCTAGATTGTTTGTGGTGATAGCTTTTGGAAACATCCCTTCCTCTGCTTTGTTATGTGTATAAATGGCAGGCATTGAAAACTGGTGCTACTGGCAGAGCAAGGAACATGAAATCTCACCACAACTATGGCCTTTCTTCAGAGCAGCAGCAGACCTTAAAAACACCCTACGTTGTTTCCATGAATGTAATAATCGTTTAGACATGTTGATGAATAATTAAAAAATACACAGTAATGTATTCATCAAGACTACCTGGGAAATAATAATATCTTATAAGAGCCTCCATTTTTATGAAAACCAAAGGACATTACATGAAGATAGAAGAAGGTGGGATTAATATAAGATGAGTGGGCTGAGGAGAGATGAATTTATAGCCAAGCAGTAGACCTCTTTTCTACATGATATGGAGAGGCAAAGAGCCACAGGGAGTTAACATGAGCCCAGTTATCCTTTGAGATGGCTAAATACAAATTAACCATATGTCTTAGTAATTCCATGAATTAAAATGATCAGAAGCTGTAAGGGATGCTTTGTAAATATACTTATCTTATTCTGCTACTTTTCAAGCATTCACTTGTAGTCACTTTTGAATAGGATATTGGAATAAATGGACATTGGGAGTCCAGACTAGCCTGAGTCTGTGGCATATATGTGCTTAAGTGATTCACAGATGATTCAGTGAGGAGGAAAAAAAAAAAAATCTGAATTTTATGATGTCAAGGGTTAAGGCTGGGCTGGCCACTAAATGAATGACAGCTTCTATTAACTGCTCTCTCTTCCCACAAGAGCAAGGGCAAGGGAAAATCCAGGGAGAGAGACTTACGGGTTAGGAAAAAAACCCACTTAAACCAGTTTTAATGAAACAGTAACAATAAAAAGATAATATTTAGCAGTGACTTTGATTTCTATAGGAGCAAGTATAAGCAAGAGCCTTTCTGCGCACCAGCCCTTGGAAGTAGCTATAAACATCAAGCATTAGCACTGCTAGAAGCAGATGCTGTTTGCAAAAATATGCTGTTAACTTTGGAAAGTGCAGTCACTTGGAAGGGACTGAGCTGAAAAGTAAAATCACTGAACAGAGAATTAGTTCTGTTCTAGTTCTGTAACAAGATGAATTCATTTTTAAATTCTATCTTATGTAGAATTTTTTTTTTCCTTGGAAAAATGTTAGCAAGGCAGAACACTAGAGTTCAACAAGCTGTCTGATGTAACATGTGTTGTATGACCATAGAATATTTCTCAACCCATAACCTTCATATTTTACAGAATATGGATGGAAATCTTAATATGAGATTGTCGTGACACTGTTGACTGGTGTTAAACTACATAAAGCACATGTTCAAGTTTCAGTACATGTATTTGTCAGTATTGAATATTGTTTTATGGAAGAAATAAAGATCAAACCAGAAAATAAGGGGTACCGTTGTGGGAATTTCATGACCTGGTCAACTAGAAGACACAGCTGACAGTGTTAGAGCATACTTTAGAACCTTGCCAGTTTTCTTCTTGTGACACATGTTGATTTACAAGCACAGGCACAAGAAGTGGGGTGATTAAGGAATTTATTCTCATTCACTGAACCCTGCAGGCAAATGTCTTCAATATTTAACCAAGGGATCAATGAAAGCAAATTATTCACTGACAACCAGCTAGTTACTTCCTTTCAGGTGAATTAGTGCTCTAAGTACTCTACTGTTATGAGGACAGTTCTCTTTATTTTTTCCTGTATTTCCTGCATTCATTTTCCTCCCTGTCTTCACCAGTTTTCTTCCAAGAGCCTCCTTACAAGATAAAACTGGAATTACTTAAAACTGTAAAACAGCTAGTTGCTACCGTGTCATGTATTGGTCAAGTTCCAGTAAGGGGCTGCATTTTTCAGTTTCATATACGTTGATAAGTGTAATTTAAAAATAAATTATAAAGCCCAGAGTATAGAAAGGTATTTCGGCAGGATCTGCACCCCGTGTCCCCAGCTGGGCAGCACTGTTTCACTTGTGACACCATTTAGTCCTCCCTCAGGCTAAGGATTTACCAAGCATCACTGTTAGCCAGTACTGGAAAGAGCATAGCCTCTGTAAAAATGTCAGCATTTCCAAGGTGGTGTTAATTCCTTTTCAGTGCTGTAAGATCAAGGCTGACATTCTGTAGGAGGTTTTTTTTTTTCCATAGGATGGGGGTAGCAATGAGCAAAATGTCTCTCTTGTCAAATCCTCTCCTTGATATGGGAAGTGTGACACTAATTGTGAAATCCTTTAAATACCTATCAAGCTGGGATGCCTTACATTTCAGAAGTTGCTGTACACCTTAAAAACTAATGATCTTTTTATCTTTGTGGCCTTGTGCTTAGGAAAGTGGCAACACATTGTCAGCTCACAGAGTCCTACATGAGAATTATTTGGGCAGTTATTTTTTTTCTGTAGAGATAAGGAGCTTTTGATTGTTCTTGGGCAAATTTATTAAATCTTCAGTTGTACACCTGTAAACTCAAAGAAACTGATTCATGACGTAGATGACCAGCTTACAGCATCATGCCAGCATTTAGAACAGCCACAATCTCTTATCTCTAGCAGCCCACATATTGCTTCTGTCAGTTCTGTCAAGAGATGGCCTTGTTTGCATAGCTCTCATAAGCCAGTTGGTGCTATTAGACCTTGACAAATCATTCTTCTCAAGGAGTAAACTGCTACTTTCTACACCTATCTCGAACAGTTACACCTCCAGGTGCAGACAAGGAAACAGTTTCAAATTAAGAAGAAATTGTGAAGACATTTTAAAAGATGTAGTAAAATATATATTTAAACTGCATCATACTGTTCTTTATACATATTCTGTCATGTCCTAGCTCTTATTTGTTGTCTAGAGTCCTATCATGCTTTGTGCTTTACAAACGCACACAAAAAGATATTACCTGTAACATACTCTCTACTATCATATGCCTACCGCATGTACTGAAAATCACTCTACAAAAGACCTTTAAAAAAATCTATAACCATTGTTTGTCCTTGCTTAGTTAAAAGACCTATAAATATTTCCGTGAAAACTGATTTTTTTTTTTTTGTAATTTCCATACAGAATGTTTTTGGAAAGGTCTTTATTTCAATACATTTTTTTTGCCTTTAAGAAATATGATTTCAGAGAAAATGTTTTACCAGAACTGGTAGCATTAATGCAGAAGCAAGAAGTAATAGTGGTAAAGAAATAATACTGTGTAGCTAAAAGAACTTACTAAATGGGATCTGAAGACATGCCCATAAATATGAGATGACACTACAGAAGTAGTTTTTTTAATTAGAATTTTATTTTCAGACTTTATTATTCCTTGCAAACATTTTTCCCCTGACAATTATAAAGGCTACACTTCCATTGATTTTAATAGGTCAGTATTCTAGCCTATTGTTTATTTATTAAATGTAGGTGTAAAAGCTTGGTAAAATAGACTTGGTCAAACACATCTGTAGGGAGAGATATAAATCACCATAAAAATGTTGACTGCCAGAAGATCACAAAAGTTCAAATACACTCAGGATTTGTGCCTACGTCCTAGGTACATTTGTTAATTCTCAATATGCCTTTGGAAGTTGGTGATCAGTGACACTGTCTGGAATGACTACATCTACTACTAAGAACCTATGAACAGGGGGTGGTCTTGAGTTCATCTAGTCTGGCATCCTGTGTTTGTAGCAAATGGTTAGGGAAGAAAGCAACAACAATGCTACTTCCCCTGGCATGTTCATCCATTTTCTGTTTTCAGTAGCTTAAGATACGTCCTGAGCTAAAGTCTATTTTATGATTCTGGACACACTGTAGTGTATTTTATCTGTATTTTCTCTCAGTTGAATATTTACCCGCAATTTTGTGATTTCTCACATAAATCAGAAACATTATAGAAAATAAAGTCTGTATAGTGGAGAACATGTGGTCCAGCCACTTCAATGAGACCATCATAAATATCTCAAAAGGATATGGATAGCCTTAGCACATCATATCAGTGGGCATACAGACCATATGCTTCTGTATATAAAACCCTACTACTGTATGATTTTTTCATAGAATCTCTTTTTGATCATTCTGCTTATGAGTCCAAGAGAATACAGGTGTACAATTTGCAAAATTTTAATGATTTCCAAAATTATCTCTGCACATGCTACTTTTCATGAATTTCTGTAGCTCCAACAGTGGAGAGGAAATATTAAACAAGGGAATTACTTAAATACTAATTCCAGTGTAAAACATTTTCCAAAACACATTAAGAAATATATATAAACATGTAACAGAAAAAGTTCAACTCCTAGACAACTTCAAATAGAGAAGTTATATTCTTTATTATATACCTTACTATCAGGAATAGCTACTGGAATGACATCAAGGTATCTTTTGTTCCTCTGATTGTGTCATTGGACTGTGTTAATTATTCACAATTCCCCAAAGCTGATTTTCTTGCTTTAACTAGCTGCAACTCCTGCTTCAATTCCAGTAGAAGCTACAAAGCACTGGACTGAAAAAAAAAAAAAAAAAAAAAAGCATTTACAAATACAAAGTTAAGTTGTGGTTATCTCCTGAAGCAAAGAACATTTTGTGACCGATCTCTATTTGCTATAAAAGAGCAGATTAAGCATTACCTCACCTTAGAGATTTTTCTGGTCTTGATTCAAATATACTTAACTTTATTACACAAGATGAAAAACTGCTGAGCATCTATGCATACCTTTCACTTCAGTTTTTGCCATTTGTGCTCATTTTCCTCCTATTCATTTAGATGTTGTATTGACATGATATAATCCCAGTTAGTTATTTGCAGGCTATTAGTCTGAACACCAGACAGACAATATATATTTGACAGCAACCAACTGGGTCACTAATCCATAATTTGTTGATAGCAATAGACACAGGGCATTAGGAGATTGTAAATGAAGTGCTGATATAGTTGTAATTACAGTCAAGCTCAGCAACACTGCCAGAGTTAAGACTGAAGTTTGCTTTAGTCTGTTTTCAGTGGTTGATGTAATTCAGCTAGGGTATTTTTGTAGTTGAGTGAAACCTGACATGGAAATTGTCTGCTCAAATGCAGATTTCCTTCTGAAAAGGATTCAAACAAGGATCTAGAACACAGCAGTCATTACAGGGGAAGTTCATTTTGCCAGATATGGTCAAGTAATAAATCAAGCATAAACATTTGCAGCTTCTAAGAGTTTATTTTCAAATGATTTGCAGCTTTGTTTTAAAAAATCCTTATCAATGAAAAAGAACTTTTTGCTACTGCTTTATGAAACTAGTTGTCAAACATCAGTTACTGCACATAAATCACTGAAATGACAGTGGTACAGAATGGTGTGAGACCATGACCAGAAAAGCAATTTAACTTTGAAATCAGTTCTTGGCCCTCATATACCTTAAAATGGCTACTGTTAATAACATTATTCACTCTTCTAAGTGACACTGAAACTTGGTCTCCTGAAGGGTCACAATAGGTGAAAGCAAAAGGAGGAATTAGCAGAGCCTCTAAAAATTTAAATGGATATTAAATGAAGTTTTCAGCAGTAATGTGGCTGTATTTCTTAGAATGTCAGATCATTCTGTGGTCCTTCACTCCATTTGGAGCTTTCTCTGTATTGCAAATTAAGAAGCTGGAGAAGAGGTCACTAGCCAATCAACACAGCAAACTGATTGTAATTACTTCAGTTCCCAAAGGTAATAACATTTTCCTTCAAGTGACAGGTCTGCATAGCCTTGTGGTAACCAAGGTCACCTGAACATCTTCAATCCTATCTAAATATTGCACCATGGGAAAGGAAACCCTGCTCTAGGAAGACCTTTTTCTTGATTAAAACCTCTGGAGTTCTATATTAAGTCCTTGCTCAGTTCAGATTCCATTTTGGCATGTTTGTCTTGTAGTACTGCATGCCTGTGCTTTTATCAGAAAAAGAAGACAAAGAACAGATTGGGTATTTGGTGTTGAAGGTTAATGTTGCTTTTATTAGAAGTAATGCAGTGTCATCTTCTGGATTATGCTTTTTCTCTTCAAGATGTCTTGGCTGCTGTTTGTGCTGTTAATTTTACAGATGTGCTAATGAATTTGTAGGGACAGATGTCATGTTCTACTTGAATAGCGAACCATGTTTAAGCCAGATAGAACAAACCTGCAATCTTTTCTCTTTGGGCTCAGACCTCTTCAGTTGTGATCTTAAGGCTCCTGCATTGCTGACATTCACTGTGATGGGATTTGCTTCTCAGATGTCGTAACATGAAATAGAAAGTGTTATAGGTGGTCTTATTATTATCATTTGTTGACCTGAGCAGCACAACATTCAAGCTTGTTTCAATGAGGAGAAATTGGATGTAATTCATTGACGTCACTTTATTTATAGATTCTGTTTTCTTGAACGTGGGATGAATTAAAAAGGGCATTTTGTGCTCACAACCTCAAGACTTTTACCCCTGTCTCCTGACACAGAAACTTCTTACTATTGGTTCTGAGGTTCTGTTGATCATATTAGGCACTTTATGGGAATATTGTTGTTGGAATGTTCAGCCCCAGTTTGTTACTACATGAAAGGAGTTTTAAAGAGATGGACAAGCTTGAATTCTCTGAATGAAACAACTATCTCTGTGGCACATTTTATTAATAACTTTCTTGGTCAACTATACCAAGCTAAGTACTCATCTCTGAACCTTGGTTCTCTCCTTTCACTAATACTGACAAAGCCCAAGTAACTTCTCACCCTGAAAGTCTACAAAAATAATACATCATGTTTGACACTTCTTTCCCTGTCTTACTCTTCCTTCCTGTCTCCTAGTCTGTGCTGCTGTGTGTTTTTCTCTACTTCGTGGAAGTGTATTCCAGATCAAATGTAAAATGCTGTCTAGTGCTGAGAATAGTTTGGATTCTTGATGGAAATTTTATACACTTTACGTGTGTGTTCAACCTGAAGCAAATGAGAGGGAGCGGTGGTGAGAAATTGTCATTTGTACTCCATAGTTTTGTCTGGAAATTAAGTAAATAGGTGGACAGGTATTACTGCTGCGCTAGTTTTAAGTGGGCTGTTCAAACTCAAATCATCATCTCTGTTAGGATGGATGGGGGGAAAAAAACCAACAGTGCAAGTTCCCAAACATTCTTAAGGGTGCTTTTTTTCAGAATCTGTTTCAGAAACTGAAATCTCATGAGATCCGTTTTTGGGGGTTAACATCATGGATTAACCACTGTTCATGAGAACTGTGCTCAGGTGACTTTGGTTTTCTTCTGGACCAGAACTGCAGAATCGAGGGCCCTGGAAAAATCCATGCCCTCTAAAAACAAGGGTGGCTTGGTGTCAGTGAATTCCACTGGGGTTTTGTATTTAAAACAGCAGTGACAGAATTCAATCTTCTGTGCACCCTTCAGTATGTGGGTCCATGCTCTGCTGTGACTGCCCTTGCAAAGACTGCATAAATCTTTCATAAAGTATATTCATAGTGCAGCTAAGAGAACTCATCAGTTTTCTTTTCCAGAGCAGGGATCTAGATAGGCTGGACTGCTGCGCCAAGGCCAATTCCATGAGTTCCAATAAGGCCAAATGCCAGGTCCTGCACTCAGGCCACACCAACCCCCAGCAGCGCTCCAGGCTTGGGGAGGAGTGGCTGGAGAGCTGCCAGGCAGAGCAGGACCTGGGGGTGTTGACTGACAGCTGCTGAACATGAGCCAGCAGTGTGCCCAGGGGACCAAGAGGGCCAATGGCACCCTGGCCTGTACCAGGAACAGTGTGGGCAGCAGGGGCAGGGAGGGGATCATTCCTCTGTACTCAGCTTTGGTGAGGCTGCACCTCGAATACTGTGTACAGTTTTGAGCCCCTCTTTACAAGAAGGATGTTGAGGTGCTGGAGAGGGTACAGAGCTAGTAAAAGGTTTGGAGCATGTGTCTTATGAGGAAAGGCTGAAGGATCTGGGTCTGTTTAGCCTTGAGAAAACAAGGCTGAGGGGAGACCTTATTGCCCTCTACAGCTACCTGAAGGGAAGTTGTAGTGAGGTGGGAGGTGGTCTGTTCTCCCTGGTGACAAGTGGCAGAACAAGAGGAAATGGCCTGAAGTTGAACCAGAGGAGGTTCAGGCTGGATATTAGGAAGCATTTCTTTGCAGAAAGGGTTGTCAGGCATTGGAATGTCCTGCCCAGGGAGCTGGTGGAGTCACCATCCCTGGAAGTGTTTAAGAGGTGGTTAGATATTGTGCTTAGGGACATGGTTTAGTGGTTTGTGACAGGGCTAGGAATAAGGTTGGACTTGATGATCTTGAAGGTCTCTTCTAGTTGAAACTGTTCTGTGATTCTATTCTATGATTCCATGAAATAAACTACAGCCACTCTGATCATAGAAAGGTGCCAACTCTGAGGAGATGCATAACTCATGTATCATTTTGCTCTTACTGATAAACGTTATGAGACACTTCAGTTTTCTTATTTTCCAGATAAAGAATGAATGAGCAGAGTTTCTTGAATGAGCTGCAAATCCTTCAATTGTCTTGCTTTCTTCTCAGGTTCCTTCTTAGATTTTAAAGATCTCTGTTGGTGCTATTGTTTACATTGTTTCCGCCAGTTGCATATATTCCATGAAGTTTACCATATTTATCTTAGCTGTGTTGCTGTGAGAATTGATTCTCGTTACTGTGTCCTGAGGTATTGCATGAAATACTTTATAAATTACAATTTATGTTCTTCCAATCATGTGGACAGCTTCTAAACTTTGTCTTATGACTTAGAGTTGTTCTCAAACAATACAGTTGAAGAAAATATGGAATTATTGGAAAGTCTTTTTTAACTTAGTCTTCACTTGGGATTATGACTCCTTAAATTACATGAGCTAGACTTAGATACCAAAGAAACCTACACTTAAAAGCTTCTAGCCTGTTACTGTGTATTACTGCTTTTGTTTCTGTGGGGAAGGAGAGAAAACAACCCTCCAGCTCCTCCGGAGCTTGAAAAATGCTTCAAATCTCTGGGTTTTGGCCATACTACATTACTCTTTCTTGGTGATACAAGCTTTTCGGTTTCCTGCACTCAATTTCATGGCTGTTTGTCGAGGTTTAGGGTCAGGGAGGCCCCTTAGACCTGTCACAGATGCTCTCTGTTAACCCCCATCCCTCCCCAGAGGGGAAGAGAAAGGGAATAAGGGAGAGAGACTTAGCGATTAGAAAAGGAAGCTAGAACAGCTTGAATGAAAATGAAATTAATAATGATAAAAATGGAATATATACAAATCTATACAAAACCAGTATGGAACCCAACCCCCCTGATGGCAATTCCATCACCATCACCACTGATGCTGTGGAGCAGGCACTGGGGCAGTCCCAGCCTGGGCCCCGCAGCAGCCGGGAGCTGTGTTCAGGAGCTGGATTCTGGTACCAGGTTCAGGAACACACAGATTGGGATCGGGCAGAATGGACAGAGGCCTCCTTGGGTGCTCCAAGGAAGGAACTGAAAGAGGATCTAAGCCAAGCCAAACAAAGCTGGCCAAGCAGTCCAAGATGGGAGAAAAGCCATAGACCCTTTGGATCCCTCAGCTCTAAGCCGAATATGACGTATATGGGCTGGAATCCCTCGTTGGTCAGTTTGGGGTCACCCGTCCTGCCCGTTCCTCCCTGCAGGTGCAGCCTTTCACTTCCTGCACCCCCCAATGTGGTACACAGGACCCAGCAGTGGCCTTGGTCTGCACACCAATCCTTGGTAGTAACTCTAACCATGGGGTGTTATCATTGCTAGAAGCAGACACTTTCTGTGAGAACAGGCTGCTACCTTCAGAAAGTGCAGTTAATTAGAAGAACTGAGCTGAAAAGTAAAATTACTGAACAGAATTAGTTCTGTTCTCACTCAAACCAGGACACTGTTTAATCTAAATCAGGATTTAAATGTACCCTGTGGAATAACAGGGATTGCCTATAAAGGGTAATTGCTGCAAGTAAAGCAAACTGTACGTTCATCTATGCAAGTTGTTCTGAGTGCTCTTTGCAGAGACATTTTTAGAACATGAGTCCACCACACATAGTGCATCAGTGTGTCGCTCCTTGCCTCACCAGATTACCTGAAGGTACTTCTGTGACCAGGGACTGGAAAAACCCTAGTTTGCAAATTCCTAGTGCTTCTCACTAAAGCACTGTGGCTGTTGACATTAAATTCAGAAATATTTGTATAGTGGCAGAGGAGTGTTTTATTCCTCTGTTTGTTTAGGATCTGTGCAAAGAATCACTTCTTCTGTTAGTTATATGCTAATGGCATGGTGCAAACTATACTTCATGATGCACTTGGGTACAATCATTTAACTGGATGGTTGAATACAATTCAAATACGCAAAGAGAATGGATTAACAAAGTATCCACAAGGACCAGATAATACTTTTGTTTCTAATTGTCATACTATCTAAATTTGTGAAGATTTGTGTTTGTTACAAGCATTGTTTTATTGAAATGTAGCATTTTAGATTGAAGTATGAAAGGGCCTCTGTATTTTCTCAGTGGAAATATGTTACTCTGCCTTGTGTGGTTTGGCCACCTATAACCCACCACTTCAAATGCTTCCTTGAGAGTAGGCTCTGAGAGAGGTTTTAGTGGGTACTGCTTCCCCACTTAAAAGAATCACAGAATATTAAGGGTTGGAAGGGACCTCGAAAGATCATCTAGTCCAACCCCCCTGCCAGAGCAGAATCACCTACATTAGGTCACTCAGGAATGCATCCAGGTGGGTTTTAAATGTCTCCAGACAAAGAGACTTCACAACCTCCCTGGGCAGCCTGTTCCAGTGCTCTGTCACCCTCACTGGGAAAAAATTTCTCTTTATGTTTACATGGAACCTCTTATGTTCCAGCTTGTATCCATTGCCCCCTTGTCTTATCATTGCACATCACTGAGAAGAGCCTGGGTCCATCCTCCTGACACTCGCCCTTTACATATCTATAAACATTGATGAGGTGACCCCTCAGTCTCCTCCAAGCTAGAGAGACCCAGCTCCCTCAGCTTTTCATCATAATGGAGAAGTTCCACTCCCTTAATCATCTTTGTGGCTCTGGGCTGGACTCTCTCAAGCAGTTCCCTGTCCTTCTTGAACTGAGGGGCCCAGAACTGGACACAATATTCCAGATATGGCCTCTTCAGGGAAGAGTAGAGGGGGAGCCCTACTTAGAAAATAAAAATAAAGACCTAAGCACATTTAAAGAAGAAAGGAGCAAAAGGAATGTTAAGTAAAGCATTTGCCTCTTTATGGTGGACATACTCCTGACTAGTTTAACTAGTCAGTTTTCTGTTTTAGTGATTTTTGGGGACTCAATCACCCAAATAATTTACAGTTGAATACCTTTCTAAGCTCTGTAAGGTATTCACCTAGAATACTAGCTGGACTATCTGGAAAGGTCCTTATTTCCTAGAAATTAACTACTATGTAGTAGCCAAAGCTCGTCCATCTATTTCTGGGAAAAACAAGGACAAAAATTGTATATATGGCCTGGAACATCTAGAACATCCACTTTCTGCCAAGTAACAACATAGACAATTGTGTGTGTTGTGGGCCCAAAGGATATCTGCTGCCCCTGAGGGATTTTCATTCCATCCAAATTTCAAATGCAGTTTGTTTTGAACTGTCCCTAGGTACTTTCACAGACACTGCTATTCATATGCAATGGGAGATATTTGTTTTCCTGATACTCTCAATCACTTCAATCAATATGATTGTCAGCTGCTAGTTAAAAAATGGATTTGGACATAATTACATTTTTTTCATCTACAGTCTGGTGGGCTTGTTTCTAATTCATGTTACTGCTCTTCCATCTGGTTTTATTCATTACAGAAAATTTAAATACCCTATTTAATCTGACTATAATGTTCATTTCCTTTGTTTTTTTAAAAGGAGTCATTTCAAAAAAGTCATTAAGTTTAATGTTAACCTTTAATGTGATCTGTGAATATGAAGAACTATTCTATGAGTTGCCTGAAGTTTGTATATGATATCTCTGTGTTGTCAAACCTGTCAGTGATTAGCAATGGTAGCAGTGCATTTATGATTTAGGGGTTATTTTCTGAGGTTTTGTGACTGCTATTGTAAAGTGCTTTTGATCTTTCAGTCCTGATTTTCTTGCTTTAGATTCTTTTTAAACTAACATAAAACACGACAGGACTCTGGCTTGGAGTTTCAGTCCCACCATTTACTAATACTGCTAAACTTAAGTTTCAAACACGGTAATAATTCCCCCCTTCCCTTCTCCCTTGAAGAACTGGAGGCATTAGACATCATTTACTTTGCAGTACCTTATCCTTCCAGCAGTTACTGGGCTCTCTGGAACATGAGTCAGCATAATGAACTGCAGCAAGAGCATCTGTGACTCAGTAGACAACCTGCCTAATAAATGTTTATTGATTTAAATTACAGATTATACACATGCATGGAATGCTGAAATAAATTAGATCATTTCTGATTGTGCATCTGTTTACACTTGACTATATAATTGTCTAAAATAATTATGGCAATACTTGAAGCAAGGCAAAAGGGTTAAGAGGTTGAGGGAGCAGCTGAGGCATTGCTGGGTTTCTTTCTTTCTGAAGGTGCTAATCAGCTGCAGCACCCCTAGAAGGAGGTTCCTGCATATACACTGAAAAACTGAAGCTAGCTTTTAGAGTGCTACCTTCTGTATATTTTCAAGGACCTTTACCTTCTGGGAAAGTACTACAGGCCACAGCTGGTTCAAGTTGAAATAAAGGCACTTGCCATAGGACCCAGCAGTATGGCTTTATGCCTTTTTGCTTTATGGCTTTTCCATCGCTTTTCCATATCCGTATTGTATGAGAAAGTAATTTTTTGCTTCTTCAATAAGCTGTTGACTCTAATCAGCTATTGGAGGTACAGTACATGTAGCTTTCATAAGTTTTCTTACACATTTTGTGCACAATTACAGATTTCCTTATTGTTTTTCCTGACTTTTATCCTTTTTCAGTCCTTAAGCCTCTGGTTTAGGGGCTTGTCACATATAAAGGACATTAATATGTTCATAACAAAAGCACACCTGAAAGCTCTGCTTTTTAATTCGCTGCTTTTCAGTGATGATTTCTAGACACTATTGCCAATAACTGTATTTTTCTGTGACTGCTTTAATTATTTGAAATAATACAGAAATAACTCATACATATTTTACCTGTGTGATTTGCAGTCTCAGATCACGTGTTTCAGAAGTCTTTGTTCCTAAATTAAGCTGTATTTAGCATGTATAGAAGTGTCCATAGATAGTATTTATTATTAATTTTACAAAGTATCTAAAATTATCTGGTTTTGTTGATCATCATGTTCTGCAGTATAACACAGTGCATCATGTTTATGGTTGTGGTGACAAATGGAAATAAGTTTGTAGTTCCATGGCTGTGATGATTTTCAACAGCAGCTTGGCCTCAGAGTTCACATAAGCAATCTTTAGGATCCAGTTTAGGTGATAGATAGATGTTCCAGCATGTAGCTTTCTGGGTTTTTTTTCAACTTCAGGGGCCTTATGCTTATCTTGCACAAGCCATAAGCAACTGCTTCTGCCTGAAAAGTTTCTATCAGCTTTTCTCACAGATGAGAATTCACCCCATGATTCTCTAGCCTCAAGGTACTTGTTAAGGAGAAAAGTGATGTACATTGTAAGAGGGTTTCTTTCCTTTCTTACTGTTACTACCTGTCTTTAGATGAGTTCTTTTTGACAAGTTCAGAGACTCAAGTCCAGGTGAGAGCACTGGTAATCTTGGGTAGTAAACTGGGCAAAGGAACTGATCCAACTGAAAAATAACTATGCCAACTTCCATCTCCATTTGTTTATGTTTGGAACTTATGAGGTTCTATGTTTTACTAAAAACTAAAGTTGGATCAATTCCTCTGTCTGGTTTACCAGGCATCAGCACAGGCTCTGGTGGGGAAGATGGAGTAGGCGGGCAAATAGTGTGAAAGTGAGGAAAGGAGAAAGGGTAAGCACTGGCTTAAGCTACTTTTTGGACTGTATGCTCAGGACTTTGTAGAGTTTATTAGTTGTCCTGATGCTCCATCTGATCTGTGTTTTTATACAGTGAGAATCTCATTAACTCCTCATGATTATTTTACATTTGGGTTTACTTAAATTTGTTTTGTCATGTAGTCTTGAACTGATTGCAGTCTAGAGAGGTTTCTCTTGAATCCTCATGAATACTTTCCTCAAAATACCTCCTTGGTATTTTGGATCTAAATATCTTGCTTGTAGCTATATTGACTTAACTTACTGAATGGTTTTATTCCATTTAGCATACCAAGATGAGTATTATAGTAGCAAAAAGGGAATTTTAATGCTCCCTATTTAGTTACAGAACTATGATATCTTTTACTAATTATGCTGGCTGACTGCTGAGTTTTGGAAATGTCAGCTGCCTTCCATGAGCCTTTGGTACCATTCATAAAAGTAAATGCTAATAGCACTTACTTCAGAAGGTTGTTGCATGGCTAAATTAATGCTTGTAAATTATTCTGAAACTCTAAGATGCCAAATAGTCTAATGCAACAATTAATGTTGCTATCATACAATTTCTATGTTACATATTCATGTGCTTTAACAAGGGAAAGGAAGCAGAATGTAATGCTCATTGATGTTTTTAAGTCCTTTATTAGAGCTAATGTCTTATTAATAGCCTGGAAAAGCTTCTTTACAAATATGAAGTTTAGTTCTTTTTCTGCTGCTTTTGAAGTCTAAAGACTGTATAGAAGAGCTATTACTGCTTCATAAAGAGTTTCTGGGATGAATTTTCTGATTTACTCATGTCTCATCTTGGGGTAGTCCTAAAGATACTATTTCATGAATATGTAGAGTAGGTTTGCTATCATTTTTTATGCTGTAGATTCATGGCAAATTTGTAGTTTACTCAGAAAGTGGCCTGCTGTGGAATACTCGCGATATTTTTGGTAACTCAGTTATTGATATGAAATTAATCTATACTGCAGTATTACTATGCCTTGAAAGCATTAAATGGATTTTGTAGTTCTTCTTTGTTGTGTATACTGGATTAAAAAAAAAGTACTGTTTTTCTGACACAAGATTTATTTCTACCACTCATGATTTTGCTTGCCACAGCACAGATTATTTTATCCCTATGTCCTTCTGTGTAAGTATCTGTACTAAGTCCTTTTTACTCAGAAATCTTTACAACTATGCACAGTTTTGACAGTTTCATTTTCTCATCAGTTCTCATGGTCATACTATACTGATATATAGCTTAGTTTCTTTCTCACTATAATTTTCTCACTGAAGACTCCCAAACATTGTTGGAAATAGAATTAACGGGAAAAGGTGTTTCTAGTTTGAAATTAACTGTAGTCTAGGAAAAGAATGAGACAATCTTGTAGCTGATATAAAGCAGGAATTAGAAGAGTATGTGTATTACTACAGGAAATTTGGTAGTAGTTCAAGTGGCAGAGATGTCTACATGAAATAAGAAATACTTCAAAGTAAGTTTAACTGCGTTCAGTGGGCAGGTGTATCATCAATAAGATTGGAAAGGAAAATGAACAGAAATCTACACAGAGTTCAAATCATTCATGTAACTGAAATGAGAATGTGTACCATGTACAGTAGTTATTGAGGAAATTACAAGTGGTCATGAAAGTAAAATGGGTCCCTAAAATGTATTCAATAAACTGCCATAAAGCAGACCAAATATGCTAAGAAATTATATGTATGGGAAAAAAAAAGATAAGGACATCATGCAAACTGCATTTTAAATAAGTGTATAAATTCTTATGTAGCTTTAACACAAGGAAAACATAGTCATAGAAGAATCTGGAATTCTGCTACAATGGTTGTTTGCTTCCATGCTTATTTGGCACACTTAGTACTAGATAAATTCCTAAAAAACAATTCCGTGGAAAGTGCTGAAAATAAAGTACTGAGGTATTGGGAAAGAACCAAAAAACAATTGTAGCTTAAGTATGTGGAAAACTAAAGAATATTAAGGAGCGGTATTTGAAGAATCGTGTGGATTGAATACAAACGTCTTCTAAGATCCTTAAAATACATTACAAATTTCCAATACAGAAGAATGAACACTAAAAGTTGTTATACATTTTTGTAACACAATTTGCTTCACAAAACAGACTACCTGGGATACCAGTCTTTTGGAAGCAAGAGTGGAATAAACATTTCTACAGGTACTATACTTTAATAAGCAAATGAAGAAAAGCACAGAAATGGAAAAAGAAATGTTAGCTTGTTGTATGTAGACAGGAAAAAAAAAATAATCCCCAACCCAGTAATATTGATTCTGATTGCAGAATTTGGATGCCTGATATGATGCTGCACACATTAATAAAGTTCAAGTTGTGAGCAGCTACCCTTCATTTCCCTGCCACGTGTAATTCTACATGGCAGACTGAATAAGTTCTGAATGGCCCAGTGATTCGAGAAAAAGACACCTGCTTGCAGTGTCTTCTCAGCGGTCTGCTCAGATAAGAAAAAATGACTGGACATTTCTATTGAATCTAGTCCTTGCTGTCACAGGTAAATGCATAATTTAATGTTTTTTAACCTTTTCTATAGCTATTTCACCGTTTCACCCCTGTCATAACACTGATCCTTTGAGAATGAGAATGGCTAAACTGTCCATTCTCTTGGATGTCATGGTAGGAGGTGATGTTCAGGATGCAGCACATGCAGACTGTCTGCTGTTTAGAACTTGGAGGGGAAGTTTGATGCGTCCTTCTTCACTAGAACCTCAAGTAGAAGACAAAATAAGCCAGGAAGTCTAAGCTGCTGCAAGTAATGCAGATGATCACTGTAGCTATGTGACTATGTTTTTGGGTTTTTTTTGTTACAAAGATTCACGCCTTTATTTTGAGCCACATTTTTCATTTCACCATTAAGGCCTCTCTTCTGTATTCCATTTCTCATTTTCCCCTGTATTATTTATTCATAACCTTTATATTTCATGATTAGCACAGGCTACAACATTGTCTTTCTTTTTATCTTGCTCATTTTTACTCCAACAGTGAAATCCACACTTATTAGACTGGAGAAAATTCTTTATCTTGTAGTAGATTACATAGCACTTAATGTAGACATTACCTTTTTCATTTCATGTAGTCTTTTCTTGTGTAGTGCATATAGTCTTTTCCTGTGTCATGCACATAGATGCAGATCATCTACACCCTGTGTGTTCACACAATTTATAGACATCGTCTGATACCAGACATGCTTTTCAAATACTTAAATTTTTTATAGTAAGTTTAGGCCTTTTTTTGGTCTCATTTTTTAGCTAGATTAATTTATCTTAATATCTTTCTGTTATTATTATCCTCTCAGCTTTGTCTCACTTCAACATTTCAGTTTCACTTTTCCCCATCTATTAACTGTGAGTAGAATTCATGAGCTTGTCTGTTTAAACAAAATGATTTTTACCACATTCTCCTTCTCTCTCTCATTCATCACCACACCCATTTTCTAGAGCAGGATTGACTCCAAAACTCAAGTATATAAAGTATCCAAAGCAAAACCACTGTTTGGCATTAGAATTCCAAGGTAGCTTCTGTTAAATGATGGGATAAAATATAAAACTTGCATATAAGAAGTACCATCTATGGGAATGTCACAGTTCAAATTCTGAGGAGCCTCATAATACCAAATGATATGAAAGTGGTGAGAATTGTTAAAGTGAAGATCGAGAACATTAGGACTAGTGAAAAAGATGTAGTTACTTTAACACAACTATGCTTGCCACTGTGCCTGCCAAGAGAACCAATTGATTGTGTCTTTTCATGGAGCAGACCCCGCTTATGGCCAGGTCTGCCAGCTGCTGGTGAGAATATCTAGCTCACCAGAAGGTTGTTTTGAACTTAGCTAAACTCACGCCCAGAGTAGTGCGTGAAATGTCTGTACTTGTGTAGGTTTTTCTGAAGTTCGCAGATGTTTTACAAATATTCTCCACCCATTCCCACAGTCAGGAAGGAAAAATCTGTATTTGTCATTTGTCATTTCCTCAAAGATAGACCTGCAGTACTTGTGGGAACACTTCACGTTATTGTGAACTTGATATCAAGGTATTATGTCAAAAAGTAATCCAGTTTCATGCACATAATCCACTCATTTAGAACAGAATTATTTAAAGATGGTTTTTAACTCAAGGAAAATCTGTGTGGAAGTCTCTTCCAAAGAGAGCTGTGGACTCTCATAAATTCCCAGCTTTTGTTGAAAGTGAGGTTAAAGGCAGAAATTGGGGGAAATAGGTAAAGAAAATAAGTTGGAATGGGTCAAAGGTAGTAGGGTACTCTGGATCCTTTTGTGGTGCTGATACTTGCTTTGATGAGCCTTGCTGCTGAATCAGTTTGGTTTTGGAAGTTGTTTTCTTGGTTTTGGAAGATAATCTGCAATGGTAAGCAGGTGAAAACACTAGACCATAAACTCTTGATGGGCCCATGTCCTGGTTGATCTTTAGCTTGCTAAATCTTTTTCATCTGCCCCAAAAATGAGGACTCTGCTGAGTCTGAGCTGTGGAACACAGAAGTGCCATAGAGCAGTTGAACCTCTTAAGTGAGAATAGAGAGATATTCACATATATACCTTCTCCTTGACTAGAGGAAATTTGCTTGCAATTAATTTATCTGTAAGTCTCCTGAGGCAAAACTTAGAGAAAGAGTTGATACTGGCATCTTGGATAGTGCTGTGGGCCAGGCAGAATGTCCAAATTATTTTATTAAAGGCTTGGAAAAAGCTTGATTTTTTAATTTTATTTTTTAATGTACATATTTATTTATTTTTAGGACAAGGTATTGTTTGAGGATGATTGGTAGCATACTAAACTAATATTTATTTACCTTTTCTTTTAGTGTAAAATAATCAGTTAAGACCATTGTTAGGTCAGATGCCTGTTCCTGCATAATTGTACAAATCTGCTATGAGTCTTAGTGTTTTCTCTACAGAGAAAAATATTCTCCTTTCTGTGAGGAGTCCTTTAGAAATCATTTGGATTTTCTGTTTCTCTTGCAATTTACTAACTTCTGTGTCTCTCTTGCTCGTTTTTATGGAAAACAGTGTTAGGAAATGGACATGTATAGCCCAGATGCTTCCATTCTGCATTTCACAGAACATTCCCCGATGTCAATGATTTGAAAAACTATTTTTAAAGAAGGAAGATGAGGCCATAATTACAGAATCATATTATAGAGAAACTGGAGCTTTGCAAAGTGTGCTGCTAAGTGTTTTTACTGGGGGACAGGTTTTATGTAAGTGCATGACAGGTAAATGAATCAATTTTCACTGTAGAAAAATGATTTCTATAATTTTGCTATTAAATGAAAACAGAAAATAAGCAGCACAAATTTGAAGTAGTTACTTCATCAAATATGAGCATACTCTGTTTCCCTGAACAGCAGTTTTCCATAACATTACTGTCTTTCAACTAAATGAAAAACATTTCCTGAAATTAAAAAGACAAGTATTTCAAGAAGCTATTGCTCACAGTTAACTTATAAAATAAATTTGGTGAGATATTTTTTGTAATCTATTGCTTTAACTTTCTTCAGGAAAGTACTGAACTCAATAAAAACAGAAGTTTAACTAACATATCTAAATATGCCGATACTGAATTTACTCAAAATAGAAATATTTTCTTCTTCCAGTTTGCCCAAACCACATTATCTTGGCTGAAAGAAAAGTCTCATAGCAATTTTATATAAAAATGTTCCCATTCATCATCATACTGATTTTTATGGTCCAAAGAGAATGAAGATGAAAGTGACACTGTAGCCTGCTAGAGATCATATGCATCTGAGAACTGTAGGTCACACACAAAATGGAGCAGCTCTGACAGCACGACTGAGACTCTAAAGCTTGAAATAGTGTTTCATACGTTCTTTTCTTCCCAAACTTATAGGCTCATGGGTGTATTGCAAAGGAAAAAAGTGTCTTTTTCATATTCTTGGTAGTGCTCTTATCATCTAGCAGTGCTAGTAATGAGGCAGGTATCTACTGTGTTATGCCCTGAATGGAAAGGTAACTCCTGCCTTAGGAAGCTAAACTGGACTTTTGTATGCAATGGTAGGTTTAAAAAAAATCAGTTTTATGGAACCAAACAATATAGTACTCTAGAGAGTATCACTCAATATTGGGAAAACATACAGAGTCCTTAAAGAAGATGAGAGAATAGATAATAGATTATATAAAAAAACCAAAACAGGTTGACTTCAGCTTGAAGTAATCCATCCAATATCTCTTGACTGCTGCAATTAGTCTTGAACATGTCAAAGTTCCCTCAACTGGACTTTTTCGTGAAAAATTTGATAAATCAATTAATTCAGCCTTATCTTACTGGCTTTCTTCGTAGCCCTTATTCTGTGTTCCAGTCTTGCTGTTACTCCTCTTTGTCTATTGCTAGCTCTTGTCATAATGCTGTTTATAAAGGCATTGAAACCTTTCAAAAGTGACAATTGTTCTAATTTTGTTTTCTCTATGTATAATTGAACATCAAAATCATTGCGATGATTTTTTTTTGCTATTAAAAATATCTTACACATATATTTGAATCAAATGTAAGTTCACAAAAATCTATTTTCAGCCTTGACTTTCTTCCATGGAAGATTTAAAGTTGTTCTGGAATGTACCCTAATAGTTAAATCACATTTACATAGAACCAAGACTTTCCCTTTTTCTCCTGGGTAAGGACAATTTTCAGTGAGTGGTCTTCTGAATAACTGAGAAAATATATAAGTAGATTAAAAGATAAATTTTCCTGCTTTGTACATAGTCTTCAGAGGATAATATCTGATATAGGTGGCTAGGCAAATTCAGTAATACATTTTTTTTTTTCCTGGCAAATATATATGACTCTGTGAGGATGATGCCTAGATAATTTAGAGGGACAGATTGTCTACTGAAATGTAGGACACCCCACTTTGAAGGATTTTCCTGTAGAATTAGTGAGGAAAAAAGCGTGCCGCCTTTTGCCGTTCCTGAGTATTAAATTAGGGATATTATATCTATATTTTTGACCAGATGCTTTTTGGACATCAGTTCCTTGTTACGGAAGCACTGTGATTTTTTTTCTGCTAACAGAAGTAACCTTTAAGAAGACTTCTAGTTATATGTTGAGGTACTATACACATAAATAGGCAACCCAAATTTGGCTTTACATGCTTATAAATATTCCTGTCATTCTGTGCCATTTCATTTTTGAAATGTAAACAAGATATACATATATGGCTAAGTCAACACAGAATTTTACAAGACATGTCAAATTCTGAAAACAATTTCATTCATTAAAATGAAGTAAATTTTAAATGTCAAGCAAAGCTCCTATTATGAGTCAGTCATTCTAAATAAACTATTAGTCTGAGATAATATTAAACCAAACAAGCTGGAAATGTGTCTGGGTTTTGCAGAATAATTTGCAGCTCAATGGTAACATTTGAATTCTTTTCATTCTTCTGTACCGATGAAGTTTTTAAAAGTTTAGCTTGGGGAAGGGAATTTAATTGTAGGGCTGCATGCTATATAACAGCCGTTAATAATTGCCTGGTCTGTAGAGCTGCCACAGGAAGGGAACCTTGCTGTGGTTCTTGGGAGTTGTCTGCCAGGAATTTCACCTGAAGGAGTACTTCATTGTCAGGCCCGTGATAACACAGCAAATAAAAGTCTGAGGTAGTATCTACCTCCTCCTTTCTAGTGCCTGAAAACAAAATAAATGAGGGAAATGTACCACAGGAGTGTTACCAGGAGAACGTGAACACACATCGACAAGTTACAAGCAGACCCAAAGTGATTTTACAATTTAATATACATGCCAGTTCTAAAAGGCATTGTAAACCAGTGCTCAAGATGCGCTCTTTATGTTGCAGAAAACTTGTGTGATATATTTATATTGGTCTTATGATCAAAATTGTGCTTAGTAGATTCCTGCAGTTCACAAAAATCTTTCCATGAGTGTATGATATTCTACCTACATACAAAGTCTGTTACTTCATGCTTAATTGAGGTAGCAAGACCTTGTTTGGCAATGTTGGTTAGATGTGTAATCACAGATGACAAAAACTAAATTTTTTGGTGACTTGGCAATTCACCTGATGCATGATAATGCTCTTTCACAACAGTAGTGCAATAAAATTTAACTTTTTTTAATCAAGTACAAACTTTGCTCTTCTCCCTAAACACTCATCTTTTTGACTGGTGCATGGAAAGTCCAGAACAAAAGTAATTCAGGAGGTTTATAATAAGACTCGTTAAAGCACAAAGTATGAAGTGGCTGTCACTTTTACAACTTCAGATGTAATTATTGCTGCTTAATGATTGACAGACTAAATTTTTACAGTCTAAATGTTAAGAGCACATGATGTCAGCGATAAATAACTGTCAGCAATATCTTTCAAATACAAAAAAAACCCAACCCACTTTTATCTGTCCAGAGTAATAAAATCACATGAAAGTTCACAAAATAACTGACTTGAAAAAGATCTGTCAGGTCAGAACTGCTGGATTTCATGATTTATTTATCTTTTTTTGAACAATACTTGTATCTATAGCTTAGCAATTATTGTTACGGAAAATCAAGTCAGATATGATGAAAAGGGCAAGTGTGAGGTTTTTATCTGCATTTTATCAGGCTGCCTGTATCTTTGAATAGTGTATGCAGGACTTGGTAGTAAAGTACCTCATTTTCTGCTGATGAGGCAAGAAAAAGTGCTCAGCTTTGGGCTATAAGACCAGCTCTTTAGGTCATCAACAAACATGTTTAGGGTACTAACATTTTCATGTATTTAAACGTAAATGCTATTGCCTTAGGTTATATTTCTTTTGACTTCTATTATCTTTCAGCTTTAGTACTAGAGGTATAACAAAGGCAGTATCTGACTTGTGGAATAATGCTTAGGTAATGCACTGTACAGCCCCTAAACAGACTGTAAGCCTTACAGCTGTGGTGGGGCCCCATAAGCCCTGCTGCAGTTCCCACCTGCCCCCACTTAATTGTTGCTGTTCTGGACTACTACTCCTCCAGAAAAACAATTCCTAGAATTGATCTATTGCTCCCAAGAAAAAAATGCAAGCAGTAAAAAGTTTTGCAAGACCTCCACCAGAACTTTCCTAGAGGTTACTATCTCAGCATTTGGCTCACATAAACCGCAGATTATACCTTTTTACCAGAAGGAAATAAAAATATTTTACCACCCTTCTTGCAGCAATTCTCTTATATTAAAAACCCCTTCAATTTTAGACAGCAGGTTTAATTTCTGTCAGGCCATGCAAGGTATCTATGCCAGACCGTCGTTCCCGGCTCAGCACTACCACCCTCTTTAGTTACTGTTCTGGATCTTCAGAGGATGTAATCTTATTTGTTTCTCCAAATCCAAACCACCTTGGGTCTATAACAGAAGAGCTGCTGAGAGGACCAGTTATTCAGAAATGAGACAGAGCATTGCATCAGTTCAGCACAGTGAGCTGTGCATCTCCCACAACCAGAGGTCTGGGTGTTTTGAATCTGCTCTGTGCCTCATACACATGCTGGGATGTTTCAGGCTTTTCTTTTAAAAATTGAACAGGTTCTCTTTCAGATAGTTGTTGTTTTTTTTTTTTTTTTCCTGACAAACACATCCAAATTTGTTTCCACATCACTGTCTTCTGTTAAAAAGTATCTGCTTGCCACTCCTGTTATCAAAGGAACTGTGCATTTCATGAGAAGGGCAAACAGATAGTGCTACTATAGCTTGAATCTGAGCTTTTCTCCAAAGATTTCAGTAAAGATCCCTTTACACGCCTTGGGCATTACAAGAATCCAGCCTGGGCATCTTTGGAAAACTGCTCTCAAAAGCTATGGTCCTCATAATAGAGACCAAGTTATTGCAAACAAATGAGTGGGGCTTGCAAACCTTGTGTTGCAAATATTCAGCTGCCCAGTGCATATCAACTCTTTGTTTACAGAAGCACACGGCCACACAAAGATATTTACTGGTGGCAGCGTAGTCCTACTGGAAATTTTTTCTGCTGTTACAGATCCTATTCTTGCTGCTTTCCAATCTTTCATCAGGTTTAAAAATAACTGTTCATTTGGTTTTTTTCTTCTAGTGCTGTGATTTGTACTGTTTACATGTATGATTCATATAATCTGTATTGCCTTTATATTGTTTATACTGTACTTTATACTGGTTGTTACAGAGCTCTTAGTCTATCTGCACTGCCTCACAGCTCAGCAGACTTTGTGGTTACAGCAATGAAAAGACTGCAGAGGTGCTTTAGATTCATGCTAGGGTTGAAAAAGCTGACTCCTGCATGAGCTGTGTTTGAGTTGAACACAAAGACATTGTCACATCCCCTATAATAAATATGACATTCAGAACCTTCCCAAGACATGAATTTATCTAAAATAAGCCCTCAAGATTTTCCCATCCAAACTGTGCTGTCTTGAACTGTTCTTGTAGAAGCCCTGCTTTTTAAGGGATCCACTACTGACTTGAGGCGCTCTTTTGACACGCACCTGGTTCCAAACTTCTTCACTTTCAGACAAGGCTTAGGAGTGGAAGGCAGTAAAGGTTAAGTAGTAGTCCCCCAGCAAAGTCCCAGGTCTACAGTATCACCTACAGTTCAGGTTCCCTTGTGGATCAGGTTCTGCTCACCAACAGCCTTCCCACCTCCGTGGGAAAATGTTGCTCCTTCTCTACAGCCTGCCACTCCCCCTGGCTTGAGGACAACCCAAGTCCTGTCTTTGGCTGCTGAGCTGGAGTGATTCTGTTATCGGGGGATATGCAAAAGCAGTGCCCAGAGAAAGCCACCTACCACAGGGAGCTCCCCAAAAAAGACTTTTTAGTTTTGCTAATCAAGGAAGCCATTTTGTTTAAACAAAAACAATGTAACTTTGAAAATACAGCTCCATGTTTCTGGGCTTAAGTTAACACGCCAAGTAAAGAAAATGTAAAGTAATCAGAGAAACAAAACAGGACTGAAGAGGCTCATACCACATGAATATTCAGTTTGAGCAATGCTGGCATCATCAGAGGGAGCAGATAGGGAGGAAGAACGGTGAAAGGGATGTAAAGGCACATGTGTGCTTCCTTCCTGTAGTTAGACTGGGTCAGTTGAAGAATGAGTAGCTACTGTGATGCTCATTCTGCTTTGCTCATTCAATGATCTCCAACTTTGTTCTGTTCCATGCATATTTGGAGTATTTCAGTTACTGAAGACTTGTATTCTCTTGATGGGTAACTTCAATTAAAGTTTCCAACAGATTTGAATAATTATCCTAGAATAACTCTTTATGAGCTACAGAATTGCCAGAATGGTTTATCTCAAACTGTTTTCAAAATAGATCATGTTAAACCAGATGTGGCACTTTTATCCTGGACCCAAGAGTATTCACGGATGAATTATTCAAGGACTGCTGTTCTGGAAATACACTGTTCTTGAGCAAGTATTTCTAAGAAGCTCACATGTAGAAAGGCTTTTCTGCTGATGTTCTCCACAATTCACTCATCACTCACAACATTTAGTGTAACAGCAATCTGGAAGAAGAGGTGAAACGAACCACAAATCTCACTTGATGTGCCATGTGGGTTGTTTTTCCTGCAAACAGCTTAGATCTTCCTTTATAGCCATTAAAAGTTTATTAAAATGCATGAGAGACATCCATTATAAACCAGCAAAAAAAGCCCATTAATAATACATATCAAATGAGAGTTATAGCCACACATTCCCTGCCCAAAGCCCTCAAACACCAAAAAAAGCACATTTAAATGTAGAAAGGGCAAGAGAATATTTTATACTGTGCTGAGTAATTGTTTAAACTATTAAAAAGTGGATCAATAATGAGACCTTCTACCTAGAAATACAGCCAGTTCCAAATAACTCTGGCATAGCTCCATGGTGTCGTGATACAGCTGACATTTCCTGACCTTGCATACATTGAAGTTAAATTGTATGGCCATCACACAAGAGTTCTGGGAGGAATGAAGATATTCCATAAATACTTGAAGACTAGTGACAATGAGGAAGAAGAATCCTTTAGAATAAACATAGTGGTACAACTAGAATTAATAAGATGAAATTAAGGAAAAGATGAAATGTAGGTGTACTATCACAAGAAAATTCCTCTCTGTGAGTTACTAAGCTGCATTTGGATGCAGCTTAATTTCCCAAGAGAAGTGGGGATAACACTCTTACTGGGATCTTTTCATGCTGGTCTGTGCACAGCTATATTCACATGTGACACTAATACAAGTATTGACAGAGTAGATTGTTTGTTCAGTACTTGAGTGTTTTTCTAGTTTACCCATGAGGTCTTGTTTCGGCTACATACTGGGAAACTGATATAGAGTGAGTTCCACAGATGTGTAGAATATGAAGAAGTGAACAAGCATAAACTGATGGCCTAAGCCACTATTCATTCCTGACTGAAGCTTTAAAGGTGGTGCTGTTTTCTTTGTAGTCAGCTCTAGCTGTGTTTTAGCTTTTTAGTCCCCTAGGAGATTTCTTACTGCAGGATCCTCTCAAACTCTGGTCTTTCTTTTCCAAGGTACGTGCAGTGTTAGTACGTCTGTGTAATTCTTGCAGCACAGCTCAGCAGGCTTTTGCCAAGCAGTAGCTTTTAAGATAACTCCCTATTGGTCTCCTCTGGAAGCAATTGATTAGTAGCTTGGCTTTGAACAAAATATATTTTTTTCCAAAATATTTTCTCCTTAAATAAGCTTTTCATAGCTTATAACAATTTTCCTTCTCTTGTAAATTATAGGACTCATAATTTTGGAGGAAAATCACTCTCTTCACAATGCAAGAAACTTATTATGTGCGGAGCTCAGCCAGTAAAGCCAAAGGTGTCTATGAAACTTGCCAGGTGGATAAGCTACTTTGCAATTAAAAATGAATCATTACTTGTTTGCATTTATTTCACTCATTTCTTAAAAATGGTAACCCTGAAAGATTAACAACTAATAATTAGGCTTTCAAAAATATTCTTCTTTTTGACAGTTTATGAAAACTTACTGCAGAACTTAATCCTTTGCAGAAGGAGCTCAATTTTCAAAGTATCCTTGGTATTGCAGCACATTAGTTTAGGTGGTCTCCAGGTAGCAGCTGTGAATGAAATTCTCAGTATAGACATTAATCTGTTTCTGCAGTGTTTACCTGCAAGGTCAGAAAATGCTACCGACTTTGTCCTTTGAAAGAGCACAAACTTTTCACAGAGGAACATGAGCCATAATATTAATAGCCAAAAGTCTTTTCTACATTTGGAAAAGTTATATTTTATTCTACATACAATATTAGACAAGGGGACACTGCAAATAAGTGAAGAATAATTTGTTACTACATTTTATACTGAATTGTAAACATTGGGGATACATCACATCAACTCTAATTATAAATTAGGTCCCAGACACCTTTTTCCAAATTTTGTAAGATACATTTCAGTATGTATCAGCCAGGGGGAGAAAAGAAATAGCTGATGTACAACGTTCCTGACATTCTTTCTTGCTGCTGTTACATATATGAGTGATGACATATTGCAGTAATCAATTTATTGAACAGTGTTTTTTGGTTTTGCATCAAGAAGAAAAAAGTCACATTGCTCATAAAGATTTGTGTAGCTTCTGTATTCAAATTTAAGAAATGTATTGAATATTCTATAGCAGATTTATGATGTCCAGCTATTTCTGTGGCACAGTATTATTGCAGAGAGGGGGTAGCAACCAAATATGACTATCTTCTGCAAAAACAGTTGAACATTTAGATTGCTATTGTGTTATGACTGTAATGTCTGTATTAAACTAAGGGCTAGATATGTTTTTGATAAAGGTTATAGTCTTTTAGTGGCAACTTGAAAATGCTTGGTTTCAACCCTTCATAGCTTAGATGGAACACACAGTTTGGGGCATATAGCTAGGAAATACGCATCATAAAAATTGCCTGCTCTGGAAGTTTGGTATTGCACACCCGTCCTCGTTCTTTCACAAGCTGAGATTTGACATGAGTCAAAAGAACCTGAAAATGAGCTTCAGTGTTTCAACGCATATAGACTGGAGCTACTTGTGTGTATAGCTTGACGTGTGTCTGAACTGTTGAATTATACAAGAACAAAGGTTGCTTTTCACTCAGAGTTAAATCACTGAAACTAGTTCTGCCTAGAATAGTACATAAGCTCTAATGTTACCACAGTTTTCCATGGGCTTTGGTAAACATTGGTGGCAACTGGTCATCTGCTCCAAATTTGTACGCATTTAGTAAGAGCAGCTCTATAATAGTAACTACAAAGAAATCTTTTATGAACTCTGCCCTCAGTACATTTCTGTAGATCTTGCTAAAATATGCCTACAGAAGATACATGACTATCTGCAGATAGTTTTGGAAATTTCTGTAACAATATTTTTTTTACTTTTTTTTTTTTAGTTTTAGCGTTGTTTGTATATTGCTGAATTTTAAATTTTCGTGCCCTCTGCCTTGTAAACTATCTGTAAAAACATGTGTTAATAACTTGTATTTTCCCTCTAGAAAATAAAACTGATTTGAGCTTGCTTACTGTAAAAGTCTGGAGTATTTCTAATTAAACTGTAAACCCCGTATTTCATACATCATTATATTTACATCACACTTTTGAATTAAACTCTTACGCACTGTTTGACAGTGCTTTGCCAAAAAAAAAAAAAAAATTTTATAATGGGACCATCAAAGCTAAGAAACATTAAAGATTGATTCAATAGTAGCCAAAGGTTAAATTTCTGTGGTTGTGAATGTGAACGGAGTAGTCTGACGGAGTAGTTTTGACAATGATTTTCAATAGGAGTTGGTTTCTTGTGCTCTGGAGATGTCATAAAATCATTTAAAGAATGTATCTCAATCTGTATTGGAGTATCATTGTTTCACAATGATGTTGCAGCAAATTTTATAAGTTAGCAAATCACTTAGAGTCTGTGGTGTGGATTTAACAGACAGTACAGGCATCTAAGTCTGTAGACTTTGGGATATGAATACTCCAGAAAGAGGCAGAATGGTCCCCAGGGATTGCTGCAGCAATGCAACTTAGTTGAATTGTCAGTTATGTGTTGGGAAGGACCTGTTCCTGGATTTATTGTGAAATGAGAAAGTAAAACCAAAATATTCTACAGCCCTTTTCTGACACGCTTATCTGGTACTGAGTTGATGCTGGGCAAAATATTTTCCCTAGAATGTATTTGGGGAGGAGGAACTGGAAGCAGCAGTGATGTTCAGATATTCTAGAAAAAGATGGTTGGTTTTATTTCTCTTCCCCCCCCCGACCTGTGCAAAATCTGTTTTATCATAAGAAGTTGTCCTTCACCAGCTGAATAAAGGCAATTTGTCAGTTTGGATAATTCTTATAATAGAGATGAGACAGTTATAATAGGATAGGTAACTGAAACCTTTTGCTCTTTTGTGTGTTTTCATGAGTTTTGTGGCCTTCCTAACTCTGTACATAATGTGATACTCTGAAACCAATTCCCAGTGAAACCATTAGTTTCAAGGATTTCTTTTAGCTTATTCTGGTTTTGTTTGTCCTGACTCATTAGTAGTCAGCTTCTTATAATGAGATTTTCATCAGAATAGTACAGGTTTATTCCTTAGAACTCCTCCAGGGCTGGAACAAAGCTGCTTAGATTAGCTTTTTGGTCTCAAAAGTGGTCAATACTTGCTCTGATAAAAAGCAGGAGCAAGACCAAATATCTTATTATTGCTCCCTCATATGGGTCTTCTTTTCTGATGTTATTAGCTCTGTTCCATTTTAGTAGTTACAATTATGTCCTGGTCTACCTGGACAGAAAATAAAATTTGATGAAGTACCAACTGCAGACATAAAGTCCACCTAAATCTCATTGTAAATCTTACGGAGCTGCAAGAACAAAAGCTGTAAGTCAAGCACCTCAGAATTCCTCAGCAGCCACTATCAGAACATTATTTTACAATGGAAGCTGTGTAAGATACCATACCATGTTTATAAAAGTATTTTCTAACCCAAAGGGAAGGAAATCAAGGGGAAAACTTGCTTTATGAATTGACATGACTGTTTCAGGGTTTACCAAGCCAGTATTGTCATGTAAAAAAAAAATTATCCCCAAACCCAATCATATCCCATAGTATTTAGGAACTGTTGAAGTTTGTTCTCTGTAAATAAACAACTCAGTGCCAACAATCTTTACTTTTAGTTTGTCAGGCAGCTGTCTTGAAGATTTTCATACTTGTAATGTTTTTAATTGTTCAAAATACTCTCTAAAAATCAGTGCAAAGAAAGTGCTATTATTCTGCTTGACTATTTCCTACTGGTTTCCATATTTTACCAGAATTTTAAAATTTTCCTGTTTTTCTTGACTGAGATTGTGTAACAAACAATAAATCTCAGCTTCTAGCTGCCAATCTGGTATTACTCTCAGAGTTCCAGCTGCTACTACTGAGAGTTTCCATTGGAATCTGTTAAATAATGTAAATTTCTAATTTTTCAGGTGAAAATATAACCTGATTGCAAGGATGGAAAGCTAATACACAAACTAGTTATCCTTATGTTGACTTTATATATTACACTTTGGTAAAGAAGGGATTAAGAGAGTTTTAATTCACGGTCTTAAACGCATAGTTGACAGTGTTTAATAACACACCATGACAAACGAAGTATGACATATTTCTGTATGTAATTTGCAAAGAATTTTTGGCAAAGGAGTATTTTTCCAGAGGAAATTGCAGCTTAGCTAAGACCAAATTTTGGTGTGCGATTGTATTTCCTTGGGCTAATTGGCAGTTCGCCAGATTTCCTTACTTGTTTTGGATGTATCAGCAAATCATCTATCATAGGGGAAATATAACCCCCATATTCAAAAAGGGAAAGGTGGATGAACCTGGGAGCTATAGGCGATACACTTCTGTGTATCACCTGGTAAGATTATGTGCCTTCTGTACCTGGTAAGATCAAGGAGCAGATCCTCCTGGAGGCACTACTGAGGCAGATGAATAATGACAAAATGATTGGCTGCAACCAACATGGCTTCACCAAGGGCAAATCATGCCTGACTAACTTGGTGGCCTTCTAGGAGGAGGTCACAACATCAATATTTGGGAGAAGAGCAACCAACGTCATTTACCTGGACCTGAGCAAAGTCTTCAATGTTGTCTTGCATGATATTCTGGTCTCCCAGATGGTGAAATAGGGGTTTGATGGATGGACAATTCAGTGGATAATGAACTGGCTTGATGACTGCTCACAAAGAGTGGTTGTCAATGGGTCGGTATCCTAGTGGAGACCAGTGACAAGTGGAGTCCCTCAAGGATCAGTACTGGGACCAGTCTTGTTTAACACCTTTGTCAGCGCCATGGACAGTGGCACTGAGTGCACCCTCTGCAAGTTTGCCGATGACACCAAGCTGTGTGGGGCAGCTGACACGCTGGAGGGAAGGGATCCATCCAGAGGGACCTGGACAGGCTGGAGAGGTGGGCCCATGTCAACCTCATGAAGTTCAACAGGGACAAATGCAAGGTCCTCCATCTGGGTTGGGGCAATCCCAAGCACCAATATAAGCTAAGCAGTGACTGCCTTGAGAACAGCCGTGAAGAAAAGGACCTGGGAGTGCTGGTGGATGAGAAGCTCAACATGAGCCATCAGTGTGCTCTCACAGCCCAGAGGGCCAATCATATCCTGGGCTGCATCAAGAGAAGTGTGGCCAGCAGGTTGAGGGAGGGGATTCTCCCCCTCTACTCCACTCTTCCCTACCACAGGAAAGACATGGGATGTGCTGGAGCATGTCCAGAGAAGGGCCACGAGGATGATCAGAGGGCTGGAGCACCTCTCCTATGGGCACAGACTGAGAGAGTTGGGGTTGTTCAGTCTGGAGAAGAGAAGGCTCCGGGGAGACCTTATTGTGGCCTTCCAGTGTCTGAAGGGGGCTCCAAGAAAGCTGGGGAGGAACTTTTTAGGCTGTGGGGCAGTGATAGGACTAAAGGGAATGGATTAAAACTAGAGATAGGTCGATTCAGGTTGGACATTGGGAAGAATTTCTTCCCCATGAGGGTGGTGAGACACTGGCACAGGTTGCCCAGAGAGGTGGTGGAAGCCTCATCCTTGGAAGTTTTTAATACCAGGCTGGATGGAGCTGTGAGCAACCTGCTCTAGTGGGAGGTGTCCCTGCCCATGGCAGGGGGGTTGGAACTAGATCATCTTTAAGGTCCCTTCCAACCCTGACAATTCTGTGATTCTGTTTTACAAATAGATTCTAATCATGTTGATGACCACAGCTTGCTGTTCATCTTGGATGTATATAGCGTCAAGACAGAGACTGTCTCTGACCACACCAATGTATAAAAAGATATTTTACCATTCATATTTTGTACCTGTGGACTAACACTTCTGTGCTTTTGAGAATGTGAAACTATTTTATGCTGTATCTGTGATGTGTGAAGCAGTCAGTTTAATTCCTTATTTCACCCTCAGTCAGTAACAAACTTTGTATTAAAGAGGAGGTAAGCAATGTATGTCCTGGTTAAAGTGAAGCCTTATGTCTTATATGTTTCAATAGGAATTGACCAGATGCATGAACTAGATCTATTACGAAGCACATGGTAAAACAGTTTTCTGGCCACGTGGTGACCTAAACACCATTGAAATAACGTCGCTATATGAACAGCAATATTGGGGGACCCCTCTTCATCTTGAATAGTGTGCAGTGCTCCATGTATGAAACTCCAACTATACATCTCAGACTGATAACTGAAGTATTGCACTGAATATAGGGCAAGAAACCCAGAAAAGGAACATTAGTCTGGGAAGGGAAACAAAGAAGGGGAACCATGGTACAGAATAAGTATTTGTTGATGTGTCTCAATCTGCGATTAATATTTGCAAATTGCAACTCGGATTCAGGCTTTTTCACTTTCTTCTTGTGCATGTCCTGCCTTAAACTTTGGCGTAACTTTTGCAGATCACAATTTCCCGTTGAGAAAGCAGAAAATATCGTAGACAGATGTAATATTGATATCTCTCCCAAACCACATGCAGGGCTTATGCATCCTCTTATGGATCTGCTGTTTCAATGACACAGTTCCTCTGCCTTGTACCTTCATAAAATGCTCTTTTCCTTGTTGAGTGTCATCATACTGATGTCAATGGCCCCAACAGAAACCTCTCAGTGCATGGTTGATCTGACAGCTCACAGGGCATGCATTTTGGTGGTATAGTCACTCATATGACACAAAGAACAGTGGAGTAAGAATAGCATGTAGTACAAAAGATTAATATGGCCTTTTTTTTTCCATCGAAAAAGACCATGGGCCTTCAGAATAATCTCATTATCTTTCCCTAAGAGGTCAGGAGATTAATTATATACTGGTTTTGATATCTCTTTATGTTGAAGTATATTCATAGAACTGTCTTAACATGTTTTAACTTTTATTTCTACTGAACATATTTTCTGTATTGCTGAATTACCTTATATTTAAAAATAACATAAAAACAAGTATGCCAATGTAGTCTTCTGCTGCAGAATTACACCTTCAGAATCTGGTTACCCTCTGAGCTGGACAATGATGTAATAAGATTAATTTTTACTAATGATAGTTAAGACATTTAACCTTTGCTATTAACAAGTGGATCAAGAGTTTTATTACAGCTTCTAAAGGTCTGAGCCTGGATTTCTTGTTTATAGTGCAGAATTGCCCATCTTCACCAACCCCTGAAAGTGAAAGATCATGAATTCCCATTTCTGGAACATATTTCACCTCAGGGGAACTGTGATGTGTTCTCACACTGTCATCTAATGAGATAAGCAAAATTTAAAATAATGTAATGAAATCAAGTCAGCTCCCACACCCATCCTTTCTTCTCTCCCTAGTTTTCGATCTCTTTGCTAAAACTGCTATTTTTTTCTTAATTATCTGGGACAAAATGCAAAACCAATTAATGTATTTGAGGAGGAAATAGAATATGTATCACTGACTTACAGTTCTAGCAAACAGGGTAACAAACTTGCATAATTTTTTAAAATACTAAGTTGCAGTTTGGAAAATTTAAACTGGGAAAACTCTGTCCAAGGTTATTGAAAAAAATGCTATCCTGGGTTCTGATATTAGTTTTGCACTTAACTGGATATGTTAATGGGCTGTGGTTGTCAGTGAGCTATCTGAAATACATTCCAGATGCCAAATTACATTGTAGTCTGTCTATAGATGCTGACAATATGATACTATTGTCTGTGCCCTGCCGAGTGTGTGTGTGTGCAGATAGGAAGAGGGACAGGAGAAAGTTTGGCCAGGTTATTGTTTTCCTTGCTTTTGTTACGCTTTTCTTTCTCTGCTTCTACAGCAGGCTTCTTAACATCCATTCTCCCAACAGTGCTTTCAGCATTCCCTCAGGCATCTGCTGGCCACTGCCTCTTTCTGTAGTAGGTCTGTCTTGCTTGCTGTTTCTGAATCTGTAAACCTCCAGTGCAATGGCATACCTACTGCTAATTGAAACCTTACAATTAGGTGTTTTGTTGCATCAGCACAGAGATAGAAGTCTAACCTCAGCTATTAATGACAGCTCACTTATCAAAAGGGTTACTTGGAACAAACGGGATAAAAATGTTACAGAAATGCTTGATTGAAATAATTTTTTTAATTTATCCATTCTTTGACTATCGAATATTGGTCCTGCTTGTTTTTAAAGTTTTTATTTATTATATAAATGGCTTGATGGCTTAAATATTGAAATACTTCCAAATATATTCTATCTATAGTTATTCTATATATCAATAAGCATATACACTTTATATAAAACTGTATGTTTAAAATTAGTAAAATACAAATACATGAGACAATTTTGTATTTATTGATAACTCATTTAAATCATTATCATATAAGACCAATAAAATTTGTGTACTAATAGGTATTTGACATAGGAAACATTTGCTTGCCCAGTAGTTGTGTTTTATTCTTTGAAAGTGTTCTTGCATTTCACTTTCACCTTTCAGGTTGAAAATAGTTTTCCTCACAGAGTGTAATTTCCATTTTTACTGGCTTTGCTCCGTAACTGTTATGTAAACCATAGGCAATGAATGAGCAGCAGCTTTTTCAGCAGTCTCTGCAGAGGATTGGTCTTGCCAATGCAGAGTGCTCAAAATTATGATGAATTTTCACACTTCCAGTGGTTGGTGAGTTTTATGTTGATGTTCATGTCATACCATGTTTTACCTACTCTGTACAAATGTTCTGAGGCTAGAAGCCATGATGAAATTCTATTATATCAAAACTGTTTCACAGAAGTCTCCATGTTTTGATGAGTAAGTTTCTTTGAATAAAAGCATAGATAGTGAGCCATTACAGATTAGTAAACTGGGAGTACCTGGGAAATGGAGAAGACAGTCAAGTCCTTATTCTGCCTAAACAAAAGGAAAGACATAAACCTCTCTCCTTGAGGAGAGCTTCTTGTCTCAGTAAATTCTGAGAGCATTCAGAGGTAAAATAATTCATCCCTTTCAGCTTACTTGGCAAAACAGACAGACTTTGTAATCTTCCAGTGCTCCAGTAAAACCCTGTTCTAACCAGAGTGAGCTAAACAGAGTTTAAATTTACAATAAGAGGAATTGAATGTGTAAAGCATCTAAATGCCCACCATGTTATACTGGATTGTATATATGGATTAAAGTTAAATTTTTTTAAGCACTTTCTTTGCCAGATGTGTGTATACTCACATGTAATGATTCCTACTCTTGGAAAGTTATGTCAACAATTTATTATTTAATTAATGCTATTAACCTACATTCCTGGTTTTTTGTTGTGATTTTATTGTCCTTAAGCAATATTCTCAAGTCCTTCCAAGATTCTTTTAGAATATAATTGTGACATATATGCTGACTAGCTAAGATTTAATTCATGTAATTGAAACAGTAACTCAGCCAAAATTCCTGTTGATTTCACCAGGAAGAAGGATCCAGTCATTAAAATCAAAGTAAAGGATTCAATAAAAAAAACCTAAACAAGCTCAGTATGATTTATGTTTACAGCAATGATGAATTATATGTCAAATTAAATTATTTGATTTCTATAAGATATTTTATTTACAGTATAGTTCTCATAAATAAATACTTTTTCTTTGGAAAGCAGAGAAGATATTTCAGCAGTTTGCATGGAGTTAAACTTACAGATACTAAAAATTATGAGAAATTTGCTGTTAACTTTTCTAACAAGTCAAGGTGAAGAGGGTTTGGAAATCCTTCTAATTTCAGGCTGAAAATTAGGTACACAGAAGTGTATGAATTGTGACAGATGTAGATGGGATAGTTTAAGATACTAAGCTCTGTTTCCCTGTTCTATAGTTCTTGCCTGATTCCTGACCCTTGAGTTTCTAATAAGACACTATGAGCACTAAATCTTTTGCAGACAGACTTTAAAAAAAGCCCCAAATATCTGATGGCAAACTAGAGACAGGTTTAAGGGGGATTTTGACCTACTTGTTATTGTCTTTTTGCTAGTAACAAAAAGATTTATCTTTTCAAGCATTGGAAACAATGAAAATCTGAATTTTTATCAAGCCTTTTTTTAAATGCTTTCTTTCCATCTGGACCTTTTTTATGGCTCCCTGCTTTCTCCAATCAGTGTTTTTCAGAGTAGTGGCTCCTGTCAGTCCCTAACAAAAACAAACAAACAAAAAACCCTACAAAAAACCAAACTCACAAAACCCAAAACCAACCAACCAGCCAACCAAAATCATTATGGGAAAATTAAGATTCTTTTAAAAGCAAAGCTCATTTTTGGCTAGCCCTTTTCTGAACTCACCCATGAGTTCTATGAAAAGTAAACATTAGAAAAATGTAGTAAGTGGTAAGTGATCATCATGAATATCAATATAAGATGCTTTTTAGTGAAGAATTTTTAAAGGAGTAGATGGTATTGCTTTATGTAGTGAAATTGATAACGTAGTCTTGTCAAATTGCCATGAAGAGTTTGTTTATATTTGGCTTATTTCTGAGGCTTAATTGCTGCCTTTCTAGGACAGGCCAAGCTTTTTGAAAACTTTATCATGGTTATTTTCATGTTGTAGAACTGCACAGTTGAAAACAGTAGTTATTAAATTTTCAACAATTGTTCATTTTGCATGGGGGATGGGGGGGTGGTGTGGTGTGAAGGAAAAGCAGCAAAACAAAATTCAACATTATATAAATTACCTTAAAAGTTCAAGGTAAGAGGTTTCTATTTATTTCTTTACATAAATATTGAAGGAAAAGATTTAAGTTCTCACTACTTTTCTGGGCAGAGTACTAGTTAAAAAATAAGTAAACCCACTAAAACTCCCTAAGTTTTATTTGGAAAGAGTAAAAGCTTGTGACCCTTTTTTCTAATTCTGTTTTTGTCTAATTCTGAAACTTTCTATTATACAATTTGACTTTTTTTAATAAATCAGGGAAAGTACATATTTTTATTACAAAAATGAATGTTCAGTACTAGCTGAGATTCTAGACCACAAATATTTATGCTGTGAATGATGATGAGGTAATAAATCACACATGCAATAAATCATTTGTTGAAATAGCTTTTATTGATCCATGTGATCAGAAGAAAATGATTTGCATAAATATGTGAATACATGTGAATTGTCTATGCTATCTTCACTTCTATTTTTTATTAAAAAACCCTGATAGGAAAACAAGTAATTTCCTGAAAACAAGGAGTTTCTTTGGTACATTAATGAATCTGTGGCCTGTGGAACACTAGGCAGTAATTAGTGCTGATTTCTTCTTTGTCATTGTGATACCATTTTCTCCTTGATGCAGTATTTTTGAGAAAACAGCAATTTTTTTTTCAAATGTTTAAATGATAGTCAGCTATTTAACACTATTCATCAGAGGAAATGGATCTTATAATAACTGTTATAGGTCTGAAATAATTTAAAATGTTAGGAAAATTTATTAATATCTGGAAGTAAATTGCATATTAAAAATCATGTCATAATGTTAGTGATCATTAAGATGTTTCTCTTCTGTGCAATGTGAGAGAGAGGCAAAAGTAGTTGGAATAAATAATGCTATGAGGTCTTTGTAGGAGCATCTTGAATATATTTTCCAAGAAAGAATTGCATTCCTGAAGCAAAGACACTTTTTTAGAAGGGTATATATGGTGGGTTGACCATGGCCTGCAACCACACAGCTGCTTGCTCACTTACTGTACCCACACCTGCCCCAGCAGGACAGGGTAGAGACTAGGAAGAGAAAAACTCAGAAAACTGAGTTGAGATAAAATCAGTTAAATAAGTGAAGGGGAAAAGACCTAAGTTATGCAAAGGCAATCATTCACCACCTCCCACAAACAAAGTGATGCTCAGACACTCTCTGAGCAATGGCTATCTTTGAAAGCCAATCTTCCTTTTCCCTCTTTCTTCCATTAATCCAGTTTTACTGCTGAGCATGTTGTGTTGTATGGAATATTCCTTTCACCAGTTTGGGTCAGCTGGCTGAGCTGTGTCCCCTCGCAACCTTTTGCATACTTCCAGCCTTCTTGCTACTGGTCCAATGCCTTCAGAACTGCTACTTCTAGTACAATGAATGATGTCTTTGTGATCTTTTCCATTTAATACTGTGAGTTTGGAGGCCAGTCACAGCTGATTTTATGTCTGAAAACTACAGACAAGCAAGCCAGAGAGTGTCAGTTCAGTTATCTTCCTTTTTGGGCTTCCTAATATCACTATCATCAGAGACAAATGAATAAGAAAGCTTGGGCAGAATTGCTTTAATTTCCCATCTGTGTCAAGATAGAGCTCCTTCTTCCCAGTGAAAGGGAGATTTTTCCATCTTGTTTTGTGTCCTGCTCACTTCTTATGCATAATATTGGCAATGTGTCACTCCATAGTTTTCAAAGAAAACGAGAAGTTAAATTTATGTTACAACTTGTCTTCTTCTCCAGTACTGTGCTCTTATTATATCACAATAAAAAATTATCTGCCTAAGGCTTTGAGTCTGGGGAGATAGACTGTCAAAAGCCTTTGACTCTTTTACATTTAGAGTCGTTGAATGTGCAAATGTGCCAGGAATTAATGTGTTCCATTTCCAGAGTCCCAGCTGGTTTCTTAAAGACTTACCAAATACTGCCACAGTCAAGATGCCTTCAGGCTTGCAAATGAAGGGGGGGTTGCATATCCAATTGAGAGCAGGCTGATGGCAGATGGGAGCGACCCATCTGTGGAGAGTCCTTGAAACTCCATCAGCTTCACCCTGAAAAGTTCATCTAAATCAAAAGATGTAGAGTTATTCTGTGGGTTGGAATGTAGGAGCTGATAAATAAACTGCTGTAAATTTGCTTACCATTCTGCTTAACAACATCTTGACTTCTGTTCTACCCATTTAAAAAACTGAATGGAAACTATTAAAATACATTTTATTACTAATTAACAGGTAAGTGCTGCATCATTTTGAAAAAACTCTGGAAACTTGACAGCAACTGAACAAAGATGGAAAGCTTTGGAAGTTACTCTGTTCATCTATATTGGAGGTACAAAGAGACTTATTCTAGGATGATGTAAACTGATAGAGCTTCACTAAATTTAGGTTTGCCTCTATTGTACTAGCTACAAAATTGATTTGGGGTTATCTTTTGTACAGTTTGGATACTCTACTCTCCTTGCTAACACTCAGTTTCAACAGTCCCATTATGGTCAGAAATTAGCCCAATGGAAGATAACCACCTGCTCAGAGATGGCTCTAGACAAGTCTGCCACACCAGGTGACACAGAATGTCTCTCCCCAACGGGAAGGATGGGGCCATGCTTTGGGATGCTCCTTCCATGTGAACAGCTGGGATCAGGCTTCCCTGATGCTCTTTCCTTCCTGGAGGAAGGATACAGAAAGGAAAGTTTCTACTTCTATGAGGAACCATTTTGCCCAGCTCCCCACACTGGACCACCCAGTAATGGCAGCAAAAGGCAGCTGTAGGCATTTCCAGAGCTATGTCATTTGAGGCATCTGCCTTTCCCTGTCTACACCTTGAGACAGGACAGCCGTCTCCTATAGTGATACTGAACGGTAACAGCTATCAGTTTTCAGAAGGCACATAACATATAGTATTTATAAGCTTCCTCCCTCACTTACTTGGTTGTAGCACTTTGTATCTGAAGAGAAAATCACAGTTGATCACAATATTTAGAACCCTAATATATTTCAGGAAGAAAAAAAAAAATCCAGTTCCAGCTATGTTAAAGACCAACTTCTATTTTACCAGTTTGAAAGTTCAGGGACATACTGGTTTTGAGCACTCGGTTTAGTTCATTTGTTGCCCCAAATGAACTTAAAGGTGTTCAGTCTTCCTTTCTTTTACTTATAAAACCTGAACATCTGTATCAGTTCATCACTACTCAGAAAGACACTTAGATGCATGCTAGAAATTGCTCTCCAGAACAACACTGTCATCTACAGAAAAATTAATCCATAATGGAAGAGGTTTGAAAACACCTTAGTGATAGTACAGCACTAACTCTTGATGTGAACATAACTGGGGAGATGTGGTGTTGTTTTTTTTTTTTTTTAAAGTTAGAATTTTAAAGTCACCGAGATCACATCAAATCCCCCAAAGTGGTTAATATTTTTAATTTAATCTTTTTTGCCATTTCTAATGACAGAGGGTACTCTGATGATTAGGGTATCCTTAGAAAACTTATCTTCTTTGACTACTAGGATTATTTTGATTGTTTCATAACAGCCTGATTGTTTATTGCAAGCAGGAGTCCATGATGCTATTGACTCCTTCATCTGTAGAGGTAAAATTACTATAAATTCTTTCGTCCTTTGTGTTGTGTTTGTGTCTGATGGGGGTTTTGGAAGGGGAGGAGGGAGCTACTGGTGTAAGCTTCTGTAAGAAGCTTTGAGAAGTTCCCCAAGCTCCAAATCAGACCTGCCTCTGGCCAAGACTGAGCCAATCACCACCTCTGTGATAACATATTTAAGTGGTGAAAACCTGCTGGGCAAGTTCCTTTCTTTTGGGAGGTCTTTTGGAGAGGAGTGTGATGTGGTAGAAACAACCATGTCGACACTGAAGTCAGTAAGGAAGGAGCAGTCGTTTTCCTTCAGCCCAGGGTAAGATGCAGACCTCAGAAGTCAATGGTAGCCCATGGAGAACCCCATGGTGGAGCAGGTGACTGCTCCCAAAGATGACTGTAATTCCGAGGGAGGCCTGTGCTGAAGTGGTCAGTTGCTGAGAGGATTAAAGACTGTAGAAGAGACCCCTGCTAGCTGGAAAAGTTCACATAGGACTGTCTCCCATGGGAGGGATGCCAAGGTGGTGCAGGGAGAATTCTGAGGAGTTTTCCCCCTGAGGAGGAAGTAGCAGCATAAAAACCATGGAATGGTCTGGGATTGACTGCAACCCCTAGTCCTTGCCTCTTTGTGCTGCTGGAGGGGAGGAGGTAGCAGAGCTGGACCTGTGAAGAAGCTAGGGGTGGAGGGAAGTTATTTTTTTAACATCTGGTTGTATTTGTCACTGTCCTACTCTGATTCATGAATTGGTGGTGGTTTTGTTTAATTAAGTTGATTTTGTTTCCCCTAGTCGAGTCTGTCTTTTACCTGTGACCATAATTGGTAAGTGAATCCTCCCTTGTCTTTTGTCTCAACCCTTGAACCTTCTGTTCTATTTTCTCCTTCTCATCCCACTGGAGGAGGGTAGAAGTGAGAGGCTACATGGTTGCTTTCTTGCTGGTTGGGTCAGTTTAAATCACAAAACCTTTCTAAAGGTGTTCCTTAAGAAAGGTACAAATGTAATTGCTTTTTGTTGTATAGTACTGTTGTGTTTGGACCTATTTCTGATTCTATTTCGTTAATTAACATGATGAGACAAGCATTATGGATGTGTAGTGTATTTCACATCTTTGCAAATCAAGACCTACACAATATATTGAAGTGTTTGTGAGTTGGAAACTTAGTTTTATTTTTGATAAAAAAAGTAAATCTTTGTAAAAGATATTAATTCTAAAACATCTGCTTGCTCTTATAGATACATTAGTGACAACTGGTTTCTGTAATTATATATCATGGCTCATAATTATATATATATCATGGCTCATAATTAAGGCTTCCAAAGACAATATAGTTTAAAATATATTAATTATTAATAGCTTCTATTACGGAGAGAACTTATTTTTCCCCCTATGTATATTGAGATAGGTTTTACCTGTGAACAAGTCTAGTATGCATTTCCCAATCACTTCATATATATTGAACTCCTTTCAGAAAATATGCAGCAATTTAAGCAACTCTGCAAAAAGTATTTTGCAGTGCTTGCATTCTGAATTTGTTTGCATGTGTATGAGGTGCTGGGAGTATAAACATTTGCAGCGCTGAGAATGGGCCAATGTGAATTTTAAGCCCAGATGTTCTTTTCTCTCACTGTATTAACTCAGATATTTTAGTGCATGAAAACTGTTTTGAAGGGCCAGCTCTTGCAGAAACAGTGTTGAAATGGTAGTTTGTAAATACTAGATATTTATGTCTGTCCAGTTTTACATCCACTGCTCACAATGTACATTATTTAGGTATGCAAACAGTTCTCTCAGGTGAAATGTCTGCTTTTAGGATCAGAAGAGATAAAAAATGTGTGGTTTCTGTATTCTGGTTGTGTGCCCAGTGTGGGGTTATTCAAGTGACATAGATTAGATAAAGTCTTAAGCACCAAAAAGGCAGACAAATGTTTTAGTACTTCATACGAATTACAATGGGAACAAACTGGATTAATAAATGACTAAATTTACTGAAAGAGTAGTCAGGTGCTGGAATGGGATGCTCAGGGAGGTGATGGAGTCACCATTCCTGGAGGTATTCAAACAATGTGTAGGTGAGGCACTTCAGGATATGCTCTAGCTGGATGGTGAGGTGTTGACGGTTCATGGTGATCTTAGAAGTCTTTTTCAACCATGGCAATCCTGTGATTCTGAGGATCACAAAAAGAGCTTCAAACTGGTGTGGATGGGAGAAGACCATCTCAAACTTCCATTCTACCCCTACAGCCCATAAATTGTGCTGAAGCTGAACCACCTAGGCATCTCAGATTGTACTTTCTCTTCCATCAGCTGAAAATCAGGGAAGGACTAGACACCTCAGCTGTGATGGACAAGCTTGTTGGAGTTCCTTGACAATTTATGACCTTAAAGCAAAATGTGATATTCTTCTGTCAAGTTTCTAGTGTCTAAATGGTATTGTGAGATTCATTCCAGTGCAATTAGCCAGATAAGGATGCACATGGTGGCCCCCATGCAGAATCTCAGGACCTGCTTGAAAAGTCAGTGAAGTTTAGAGGCTAGCAATGGCTGGAGTACACATTAACTGTGCTGTAAATTCTCAAATGGTGAAGCCAAAAGCAAGGAGGCCATTAAGCTTGAAGGTGTTGGCATGACTAAGGTGATACTTAAAGTTTGAATAGATGCCTTCAGCATGAAAGTGGGTTAGAAGGTGAACACCCTTTTTGGCAGCCTCTTTATGAGAAATGAATAGGATGGAAGATGTGATGGATGATGATGCTGTCAAGGTTTAGGGCTGGGCCATCCACTAGACCTATAACAGACACTCTCTATTAACCCCTGTCCCTTCCCAAAGGGGAAGAGAAAGGGAAAAAGGAAGAGAGACTCATCAATTAGAAAAGGAAACTAGAACAGCTTTAATGAAAATGAAAAAATAATAATAAAAAAAATTTGAATTTATACAAATATATACAAAACCAATATCAAACCAAAATACCCTAGAGACAAATACATCACCATCACCACTGACACTGTGGGAAGGCACTGGGGAAGTCCTAGACTGGACACAGTGGCAGATGGGAACTGGATTCAGGAGCTGGATTCTGGAACTGGATTCAAGAACACATGGATTGGGATCAATGGCAGAACAGGCAGACACCAGCCAGTGAAGCAGAGAGCTTGAACTTTGTGATCCCTCAGCTTTGTACTGCATATGATGTATCTGGGATGGAATACCGCCTTGGTCAGCTTAGGGTCAACTGTCCTGTCTGCTTCTCCCTGCAGGTACAGCCTTTTACTTCCTGCATCCTCAATGTGGTACACAAGATTTAGCAGTGACCTTGGTCGTCACACCATTCCTTGGTAGTAACTATAAACACTGATCATGAAGAAGCAGATTCTGAAAAAATATGCCATTAACTTCAGAAAGTGTGGTTACTTAGAGCAGACTGAGCTGAAAAGTAAAATCACTGACCAGAATTAGTTCTGTTCTAGCTAAACCCAAGATAGATGCCTATTTCTGTGACATGGTGATCCATTTTTCACATAGTCTGACTGAAATAACCAGAATCTTGGAAGTAGAGGCTGGCCTTTTTAGAACTAGAATAGGGTTTAAACATTATGTGCCTGTGTTGCAGATTTCACAGGTGATATTGCACAGAAGGCAGGAAGGTAATTCTCACTTTTCTCGTCTCCTGTAAAATATGCTAAAGAACAGACATCCCCTTAGCTGGAATGTGTGCAGTGCCTCCCTATGCCAGGAAGCTATGAGAGACTTTTGTTGCACTTGGCCTCAGCACAGAGAAGAAAATAGGCTGAAGTCTTCTTTGATGAAGGGCTTCTGATCACTTACTATCAGACCAGCAGATGGTAGAAAGCTCTTGCAAACAAACTTAGCACAGACATTAAAATAACATTAAAAAATGTCTAGATGTGACACTTCAGGACATGGTTTATTGTTCCTGATAATATTTAGTAGACAGTTGGACCTGATGGTCTTGAAGGTCATTTCCAACCTTAATAATTCTATGAGATGGAGTCCCTTCTAAGAGGATGTGTTTGGAGAGTCTTGTGGTGGGAATGAAGCACAGGAGTTAGTCAAGGGGTGCACTTTATACTCCACTGCTGTGGATGGCCCATTAGAGGGACTGTACAATATGTCTTGAGCCTGGGGGCAAAGGCAGCTTACAGGATGGACTTTGCTGATAAAGATCACTTGTTTTGATAAATTTAAGCCTGAATTTAGGCATGTCAAAGGCAATACAGACATCGCTGCTGAAGCTGATTACAAAACTTCCACTCAGTGCTGTGCAGGCCACCCTTTGAGTTTGATTGCAACGGTGATTTTTTCTAATATGAAAAACCTATTTCTTCTTACACATTCATACATCAGGCTTGTATTCACATAATTTTTGCATGTGAAACTTTCTATGAACAGATTCTATATGGCATGTATACTGGCATAATGACTCTAGGAGACTGCAAGTTTCATAATATTCACTTGAGTGTGGATATAAATGCTTCAGACAGTATTTTGTGTATGAAAATGCCTGCCTTCAGGACACAATAGGTTTAT